>VZRF01001718.1:31894-180931 GCA_013396875.1 Vireo altiloquus | reverse complement strand
AATACTATATTATTATATTTTTTATTACTATAAAAATAGTAAGATATAAAAAAAAAAATTCCACAGAATTGCTGAGGTTTTTTGCTTTTAAAATTTAATAATTACTAACCGGGATGACTATGCTACAGGACAACTCTTTGGAATTCTGAATTCTGTTGTTAACAAAACTCAACATTTTTAAACAGGTCCTTAATGAAATGTACAGGAGTTTTGCACGTAGAGCCAAATACATTATGCAACTTTATTTGCTCTGCTACTCCTGATACTATAATTGTTGATGAAATAACAAGCAAATCAACATCTAAACTTGACCATATTTCCTGTGCTTTTTAAAATTATGCTAAGTAAATAGTTTTATTAACTTCCTGATTTTTTCTTATGGAAATTGACACAATAGTATCTAAGCATTCTCACATAATAATCAGGTATCACTAATATTCTCAAAACACTTTAAACAGGTTAATAGGTCTCATATTTCACCATTTAATAGATCAGAGCTAAGTCTTGCAATTCAATGCTATAATCCACTTTGTGTGTCCAGTTTCCAAAGTCCTGAAATTTTTTTTTCTGTTTGATTCTTTCTTTCTTTCCTTCTTTTTTTTCTTTATTTTTTTTCTTTTTTCTCATGTAGCATTGTATGGCATTGTATAGCATTCACTAATATGAAAAGCGTTATGCAGAGATAGGTCCAGACAAAAATGCTCTAGATTATCACTTATCAGCCTTGACTATGAAACCAGACTCTTCTTTCTCCAGTTCTGGCTTTGTTCAAATATTTCTCCCAGCTTTTTTGGCCAAGCAGAGTGCTTTCAGAAGACAGCCTATTGTACTTCATATGCAGCCTTGATTCACCCTCCAAGTCTCAAACATACAGAATGGGGCAAAGGTCATTAATGAAAAATTGTTTTGTGATCATTGAAGTATGCAACATAACATCATGGACAGATGAAGGGAGGAGGGTTGCAGACTCATAGGGAGTGTCCTGAGGTTCAGGCTCTCCCTGCTGAAATGCTGTTGCTTCTCTCAGTTTTAGGAATTGCCACGTTCACAGGAAAGGAATGCAGTGGTGTTTAGTCTCTTAGACTGGAATCAACATTTACACAAGAAAATGTTAGACAAGTAAGTAAATAGCTATTTACTCAACCTCAAGATTAACTCCATAGTTACAATGTTAACTTAGATGAACTCCTGAAGGATTTTTTCCTTTCATCTGGTGAAGATTTTCATACTTCACATGAAGACTAAGACTCAATCCTCCCAAATTGTGCCTCGGATATAACATGATACATGTAATACTGAACTTGCCCTGAGGTTTTGCTCAGGTTCAGCCCCCTCTCTTAATAATACAAGCACATTCAGAATTGAATGTTGCTTGTGCTTGTGGCTTGTTCATAGCCCCTACCTGCCTTGAACTAGAAGGACCCTTGGGCAAGTTTCAGGCTCCCAATAGTAAGCAGAAATTTTAATGACTGTCCTGCTGCTGAAATATATACAAAATATTACACGGTTGTGAGAGGAATATTGAACTGGTGATATGGGATTTGGTTCTAAGTGTGTGTATAACTGCTTTGTGAACTGAAACCTATTTCTCAAAAAGGCAAACAGAATCTCAAAAGCATGCACAAACAATTGCTAGTTCTTATCTGAAACTAGACAGGATAGTTGTAAATAATTTTCTGAATGGTAATAATTTTGCAGAGAATATTAGTAGCCTTGGCTTTGAGAAGTGCCTTTGTAAAAGCCCAATGTCCTTTCAGCTCCCTTCCCTGTTAGATCTGACCTGAGCATGCATAAACAGGTAGCTGAATTAATGTTGCATAAGCAGGTCTTCATTTCATCTCTTTGTTACTCTTGAGTGATTGATTTTGAAAATCCTGCTGCTTTCTCCAAGGTGCTTTTTTCATTCTAAATAGACTGAAATCTTCGGCCTATCAAAGCAAGTGCTTTGAAGTAAGCAAGTAATTGGCAGCGATAATAGACTGTTGTCCTCTATGTGGATCTTGGATGTTTTGACAGTGGTTTTCATAAATCTAGTTGGTGAGGGAACAGGGAAGTCAAAGATGAGTATTTTCACTAACATCATGGTTTTTTTAAGCTCTCCATTTTTTTTCTAACCTTTTTTTCTCAGAAACAGCTAGATCATTTTGACTGGCTCATTAAGCATGGCCTGCTTGCCTGCAGAGGCTGCTCCTCCCAAGATCTCAAATTGCATTACCGTCTTACAGAAAGCTGACAAATTGTCAAAGTGTGTGTCTTTACCTCTTACAGATAGGGACACAAAATGAAAGGTAGTCTTTTATTACTAGCATTAGCATAAGTTCTAAGGAAGTGCTATAGAGGAAGATTCTTAATCTTGATATTTAATATATTGCAAGCAGGCATCTTTGGGTTTTTTGTAGTTATACAGTAAAAAGTTTAGAAATGCCAGGATTTAAAGTTCCGTACTGCTGAGTGGAGTTTATCATTTGAGCCTCAATAATGTGGTAAATGCACAGTATGGCTTTTCATTCAGAGCTGGCACATGTCCTGCTGGCTCTGGGTGGAATTTTCATGTGCCTGCCTGCAAAATGCCGTGTAAACAAATACTGTGGGTGGAATGGCTAGATGTACAAGAGCATGTTGTGTCAGGGTAATGGGATATCTCCCTTAATGGCACATGCCTTCACCCCTTGCTTAAGGTATCTCATAGGTTGGTGTTTGGGGAAAAAAATTATGAGAAAAACATAGGTGAGGTACAGATTCTAGATCTCAGGACAGATAAAAGTACACTGAACCCTGGTCTCCCATGTCATGGATGATGGGGTAGGGGACAATGATGAGATTTCCTTTGTGTCTTGCTTGGAAATAAATGTGATCTGAGTGCATATGGATGTGAGAGAGAAGTCAGAGTCATAAGTCGTAAGTCTCACTTATGGATAAGTGAGAGAAAGTCAACATCTCTATTCTGCAAATAAGGATTAGCCTACTCCGCTCCTGTTTAATGCATCTAAAGTGGTATGTATTTAGATACATACCTAAATCTAAGTTAGTTTCTTAATAACTTTCGTAACTAGTTATTTACAGACAGAGGTAGGGAGGCTTAAGGAACTCAGTTTGATAGGTATCTAAATGGATGCAAGTCTTGAGCCTCCTTATGAGCTTAATATATTGACTTCCCCTGTCCTGATAGTAACCAACAAATGCTTCACTTTGTTTGCCTGAAGGTCAGCCTTGTAACATTTTCCTGTACTTAAGCTAATTAAATAAGATTATGAATGAAAAAAAGTCTGTTTCAATGTATTTGAGAGCTGAATGTTCTTGCAAAACTTAGGCTGCATTTAAAAAATGTCAGAAGCTGTTTTAAGAGGTATGAATCCTGAAGATAAGCATTGATTTTTATGGGTTTTGACTAGCTAGAATATAGTACCTGGGTGTTTGGGGTATTTTTAATATCTTCCAAGTTTCTCTTAGCTTCTCTTCTCTCTGGGATAAGCTATACACTTTGGAAGCTTGGAAAGGAACAGTAAGATTAGATGCATGCTTCTGCAAAACAATTAATTTAATAGCTGAAGGGGATAGTTCTGTAAAAGTCGCATGATTTATAAAACACAAGGTCAGCTTTTTGAAGCCTTAAGAAATGGATGATTACAGGTCACCATATGCGATCAGAGATAGCATAGTTTGCACTTGCAGTTGCTTTTTCAACCTTTGTACTCTGCAACTGATTGCTTTGAGGCCCCTGAGGCCGTCCAAGATGATAATGGTCTGACCTGGTAAAATGAAGAATGAAAACATAAGGTAAAAACAAAGGGGAAAAAAAAAAGAAAAAAAGTCTATGCAGAGAAAGCGTGTCAAAAGTTGAATTAGAAGCTACTCTGTGTAGAGACAAAAAACATCACAACTCTTGGTTTTGATCTTGTCTATAACTAGCAAATGGTCCATAGCTGTAACACCAGCTGTGTTAATTTCTTTGTTCAATCAACGTTTTCAAAGGCTCTGAGAAAATGGCAGGAATAAAGAGTGGAAAGGTTCTTAGTTTCCAGCGAGGTTAACTGTGTAGTTTAGAATACACAGATACTAAATGACAGATGATGACAATTCAGAATGGTGCTATAAAGAGCTGTCCTTATAAAATATTGGAGATGCTAAGATGGCTGTTTTTATTGTTTCTCTTCTCACAATATTTAAATTTAAAAATGAGTTGTATTGACTTTCCAACACTGCTCTTGTCCATCTGTTATGACTTCCCTAATTCAGTGCACTTCATCTTTTTCCCAAGTGTGTTTTGCTATAATATGGTAAATATAGTTCTGCTGAATTTGGTGTATGACTTTCTTTGCTTTTGCATTTTCTTTTCCTCAGTGAATCCAGCTCTTTCTCATCACTGCTGTTATGAAAGGCCAGGCTGGATGGGGCTTTTATTAACCTGATCTAGGGGGTGGCATCCCTGTCACAGATCCATAGAACTACAGAACTCTCCTGACTTTTAAGATGCCTTCCAACCCAAACCACTCTATGATTCTATTATATATATGTTTCAAGTTTATTTTAGTTTTCTGATGATCGGAAATCATGTTCATAATAAGAAGTTGACATGGTGATTAGGGCAGTTAGAGGTGCCACTTAATGAACTAAACATCTCACTGAAACTAAAAATAGTGGTATTTCTTTAATTTTTTACTCCTTCTTTAATTGCATACTGATGAAGTGTGCCAGTCTTTTACCACTCCTTCCCACAGAAACTCTTTTCCCCCTTGTAAAAGTTAAATTGTGTGAAAAACTCTGGACAAGAGTATGTACAGGCTTGCTGATAAGAAGGGTGAAGGCCTTAAATATATTTAAGTATAAAGGCTGTTCTGTGGCTCTGCCTCTTCCTATGATTTATGGCTATGCTTTTCTAAGCTTCATCCTGTTAAAAATGTTCATACTTCTGTTTTAAAAAAAGATGCTACATGCATTGTATAGTACTTTTCTCCACCAGTAATGTGACGTGGTATGAAAGAAAATCTTTAGACGTTAGTGGACTAATTGACTACCCGACTCTCAGCTCCGTGTGCCAAATTATGGCAAGAAAATTGGTGTTTGGAGTATTTTTTAATTTTGCAGCTCAAATGTTTTACTCAAGAGTCTAAGCGGACAAATAGAGAACTGTAAGTAGGTATTTCTGATGTTCCGATCTTAGATATTCTTCAATTTCTGAGACTAGTAAATTGTTATAAATAGAAAGTAAAAATTAACAATACAAACTAACATCCTCCAGAGTAAATGAACAGTGTAATTTAGAGGAATTAATTTGTTGGAATGCTTTGGGAGAGAAAAGGAATGGATTGCACACATCTGCTTACTGCTTTTTGTCTTTTGGCCTTAAAGAAATTAATCTCTTTAATTTTTTTCTCCTTTTATCTCACTTTGACCATGCAAATTGTGGTGTCTGCATTTATAAAAGTGCTTACTTATTAAAGACACTTCTGAAAGTGTCCCTTCTACATTGAATTGTGATTCATACATCTTTCAGTGGTCTGCTACTGCTCTGTAATCTCTGAAGACTATTTATGTGTCTTAATGGCTTGTGGCACTTTTGAATTTTCTCTTAAGTGGTCAGATGTATCTGCTGGGTTATTAATTAACTTTTGCTTCTGTGAGGTTGGAGCCTGCCACTGGAGTGAACACATTCATGCTCTGCTGACTGATGCCGCTGTCTGTGATAGGCTCTTTATCAGGAAAAATTGCTCTCTTCAAGTGAAAACACCTTGGGACAATCAACACGAATACCGATATGGGATATCTTCTTGCCTTAAACACAGATAAACATCCTCTACTGCATATGCCCTTTTCTATTGTTAAGTGATCAATATTAAAGGTGAGCAGATATCCAAGGAAACAAAAACCAGATTTTGCAAATGTGAGCTCCTTATCTTCCCTTTCTCCTTATTATTTCCATGTCTTCTATCAGTGTCACACAAATTTTTTATCTTTTCTAGTGAGCCTTTCCTATATCTGTTTCTACAGCTCAACGCATTTGTTTCCTGGCTCCTTCCTTCCTCAATTGAATGTGGTAATTCCATCAATTCTTTCTCCAGCCCTTTTGTAATACCCTGTTCCCAGTAACCTGTCATAAATCTTTTCTATAAGGTTTAGAGTTCTCTCTTCCGCTGGGTATTTAAGTCATCTGGGTCGATTGCTTTGTTGGCTTTCAGGAGTTCTAAATGCCTTCTTATCTGTTTTATGATGAGGGTAAAGCTTTTCAACAATTCACTCCCCCAAGCCTAAGAAAACATACCTCCGTCCCTAGGATGTTATCTTCTTTCTTTTTGTGTGGACTGTTAAGAAAAAAAAAATTTACACCTGCAACATATTGACCATCTATCACTAGTTTCCTTCTTTGATCAGCTGGTGTTCCTCCAGTATAATTTCTTTTTGTTTTGATGGCATGTTTTCTTTTCCTCTTTTCCTCTTTTGCTCTTTCGCTCTTTCTCTCTTTCTCTTTTTCACTTTTTCTTTCTTTTTTGCTATCCTTTCCTAGCTGTTTTTCAATTTAGGAACTGCCTTATTTATATATTATAATTACTTTCGTTTAATCCGATGTGTCTTATTCATTTCCTCTCTGGGAAACATTTCCTCTCTGACAATCTGCTCCCTTTCTTCCTTGTTTATTCTGCTTTTTCCCCCAGAATTTTATGTTATTTTATGATTATGATGCATGTTGTTTGCAAAATAGCACACAAGAAGCACTGCTCGTGTAACTAAATGGGGATCTATACAATTTTACCTGTAGCTATTTCAATAACTCTAAATGTGTATTTCCTTGCCAAGTGATTCAAATTTCTTTTTACTGATTGCTTAGGGCTGAAACCCAAAAAGCCTTTTGGTCCTATCACTATCCAAACAAACAGTCACACTGCTTGCAGTTTTCAAAGCTCTCATTGCATGTTCTAAAGTTGGGGTGTGGTGTGTTTTGTTTGGTTTTGGTTGTTTGCGGTTGTTTTTTTGTGTGTGCTAACACCTTACTCAATGCGGGAGAGAGAATGGAATGAATATTGGCTGAGTACAAATGTCTGAGTCCAAATGAATCCCACAGGAGACTGGGAAATGTGAAATCAATCTGGTCCTATTTTGGCATTGAAAATGAAAAAAGTAAAAGTAATGTAATATAATGAAAAAGTATGTAAAGTAATGTAGAAGTATGAATTGTAAAGGTTTAGTTATACTTGTCCTTTCCCTCTGATATCTATCAAATTATAATCTGTCATTTGCAGATGAAACAAAGTTATTTGATTTCCAGACACTTTCAGTAACACATCCCCTTTCATAAATGTTTAGCATCTACATTTATTTATTGCTTTTCCAGCCTCTATTGCTATTTTTTGGTAACCTTATGTTAGTCCAGGAGAGACTGTGTGAAGTCACTGCACATGGTTCCTGCATATGGAAGGAACAAGTAGCTGCTTGTTGAAAGAACCTGCAGAAGCACCAAGAGACAGGAAGTAATGTCTTCTTTGTTGTTGTTTTGTATTGTTCAAAAGAACTTCTCCCTTCCTCAATGGGGTAATGTCTTAGTTACATCACTCTGAAGACTCTGATAATGAATGGGTTTCACTGACGTCCTGGAGAGAAAGCCTGTTATCTTCCTACTTTAAAAACAAAAAGGACTTTGGGTTCTGACAGATTTACTGTACTTCCATAATAAGTTTTGTGTTAAAGGGGCATCTTTTACTTCTTATACATTGCTGATGTTCCTCATTTATGTTCTCTGTCCTTTTTGAGTCATCTCCTATTGCCCAAATCCACTAGGGAAGCTGTGGAAGTCCTTTATTTTGGATGGATGATGAAGGATTTTAGCAGAACCCATAAAAGGGGGCCTTTCTCTCAGTGTTTGTGAATAAACTCTACCTAATCTGACCTCATAAGACAAGATGGTCCTTGTCTTATCACTTGTTAGCTGGGAGAAGGGACAAACCCCACCTTTCTACACCCTCCCTTCAGGCAGTTGTAGACGGCGATAAGATCTCCCCTGAGCCTCCTTTTCTCGATGCTAAACATCCCCAGCTCCCTCAGCTGCTCCTCATATGACTTGTGCCCCAGACTCTTCCCCAGCATTGTTGTCCTTCTCTAGAACTGCTCCAGCAACTTAATGCCCTTCCTGAACTGAAGGCCCAGAACTGGACACAGGATTCCAGGTGTGGCTTCACCACTGCCAAGTACAGAGGGACAATCCCTGCCCTGGTCCTGCTGGCCACACCATTGCTGATCCAGGCCAGGATGCCATTGGCCTTCTTGGCCACCTGGGCACACCCTGGCTCACGTTCAGCTGCTGTCACCAGCACCCCCAGGTCCTTTCCCTGTGGGCAGCTTGGCAGCCACTCTGCCCCAGGCTGGTGGTGTTGTGACACAAGGGCAAGACCAGGCACTGGGCCTTGTTGAACATCACACCATTGACATCAATCCATGATCCAGCCTGTCCAGATCCCTCTGCCCTCCAGCAGATCAGCACTTCCACCCAGCTTTGGTGTCACCTGCAAACTGACACTCAATCCCTTTGTCCAGGTCATCAATAAAGGTATTAAACAAGACTGGTCCCAGTACTGAGCTCTGGGTAACATCACCTGTGACCGTCCTCCAGCTGGATGTAACTCCACTCACCACCACTCTCGGGGCCCAGCCGTCCAGACAGTTTTTAACCCATGGACTGTGCACCCAGCCAAGCCATGAGCTGCCGATTTCTCCAGGGGAATGCAGTGAGAGACTGTGTCAAAGGCTTTAGTAAAGTCCAAGCAGACAACATCTACAGGCTTTTCTCATCCACTAAGTGTGGCACACTGCCATAGAAAGAGATCAGGTTGGTCAAGCAGGACCTGCATTTCACAAATTTGTGCTCACTGGGCCTGGTTGTCTGGCGTGAATTGCATGAACACACTCAAGATAATCTGCTCCATAACATTCCCGGGCATTGATGTCAGGCTGATGGGTCTGTAGTTCCTCACATCTGCCTTCCAGGCCCTCTTGTAGGTTGGCATCGTACCTGCTAATTTCCAGTCAATTGGAAACTCCATGATTCACCAGGACTAATGGTAAATGATTGAAGGTGGCCAGAAGACTTTCTGAAAAAAAGGAAGACCAAGGGGAAAGGAACTTTTAAAGAAACTCTAAAAACATAAAAGGAGAGAGAAAATGAAGAGAAATTGAACTGGATAATTTATTTGAGTTTTCACCAGTCACAATTTTTCATTTTCTTGTGATACATGTAATTCTAAATAGATGTTTTATGCTGTACAGAAGTCCAGTAATGACTCCAGAATAGAGAGTATGATGACAACTATGTTGAAAGAACGACTACAACTTATTTCATATGGTAATTTATTTATTTATTTTAATTTAATGAAGTAATTAAGTTTACAGGGAAAGAACAAAATTTTTTCCTTGGTGACTCCTTGGAGGGGAGCTGACTTTCCATTCAACAGTTTCTAAGAAAATGGACAGAGAGAATAACTTTTCTAGAGCAGCAATGTCTTTTTTTAGCGGTAAGGTTGATTTACATGAGGAGAGATTGAATGAGACCTTAGTTGGATTTTTCTGTCCCATTAGCTGTTAAACCTGTTTTTATTTTATTTCATGAAACAAGCTTTTCTTTCTCTTCAGAGAGAAAACATTCGTATGCTTTACCTTACAGCACATAATTAATTTTTGTGAAATGCTGCATACTAACTCTGTGATCATGCCCTAATATGTTGATTGTGGTAAAGGAGAGGAAGCTGTAATCAGCCCTGAGACTTTTCTTTCAGCAACCTCCAATGATATGTGATGATACCATATACCATTATGGTATGAAACTTCAGATTGTTCATGAATGATGAAAATCCAACTGAATCTATTTTAGTGGTATTTGCATTAAATCTATTTTGTACATCAAATTGATTTAGAATCATAGAATCACAGAATAGTTTGAATTGAAAGGGATCTTACAATCATCCTCTTCCCACCTGCCTGCCATGGGCAGGGACACCTTTCCTAGGCCAGATTGCTCAGATCCCCATCCAACCTGGGCTTGAACACCTCCAAGGATGGGCCATCCCCCACTTCTCTGGGCAACCTGTGCCACTGCCTCACCACCCTAACAGTAAAGAAGTTCTTCCTGACATCCAATCTAAATCTACACTCCTTAGTTTGTCCTGTCACTACATGCCCTTGTACAAAGTCGCTCTCCTTCTTCCTTGTAAGTTCCTTTCAGGTACTAGAAGGTGATACAAGCTGCCCACGAAGCCTTCTCTTCTCCAGGCTGGACAACCCCAACTCTCTCAGTCTTCACAGGACAAGTATTCCAGTCCTGTGATTAACTTAGTGGCTCTCCTCTGGACTCTTTTCTACAGGTTCACACTCTTCCTACATTGGGTTCTCCAGAGAAGGAGAAAAATTGGTATGAGGCTCAATCGGGCCAGGAGCTGGGTCCTGCACTTGGGTCACTCCATTTGCACCAGAAAAATATTGCCAGACTTCTGGTGAAAAAGAATTCAGAAAACTACCTCTAAACACCACAAAATGCACGAGGATATTTCTTTCTTTTTTTTTTTCCCTCATTAGGAATGTGGTCTAATATTAGAGCTTTCAAGACTGTGTCAGTTGTAAAACTCTCAAGTATTTCAGAATGGCTTTTAGGTCTCTAGCTAGCTAAAAACAAAATCCTGAGTTTGACAGCTGCTCTTGATATACCAGGTCAGTATTCAATACCTAAGTCCCTAGTTCTACCTGCATGTACAAGGCAATCAGGGTCCAAGTACTAAGCAGGGATATGCTCCGTTGGATTCTAGGGGAATGAAGTGCTGTCTTCAAACAAAACTTGAGTTTTGTTGGTGAGCATGGCCAATGTAGCAAGACTGCAGCTGTATTATTTTTGAGGTAAGTTGAACTGCTTTCAAATAGCATTGTCCTTGTCGATCTTCTGCCACCTTACAGCCTAGGAGAAGTTTGGTATGGGCGCTATAGAAAAACACTCGTAAAGAGAAAATTGTCATATTAGTAAAACACATGCAATAAGGTTTAATATATGTTTTTCTGTCTGGTCTTCTTCCAAGACAAATTTTGGCCAAAAATGAAACCCCAAAACAAACACAGCTTCTTGGTAACAGTAACTTCTAATATCAAGTAAGTAAAAATAGTATGTCAGGTGAAAGAGAAGCAATTGTTTTGGTGCAACCAGTGTATAAAGAAGTAGTGCTCTTTACCTCTGACGCCTTGTGCTTTGGTCTAACAGGAAAACAGTTGTTTTTCAATGGACAGCATCAAATGAGGTGCAAGCAGACAGAGGAGATAAATTAGCCCTGTGCTTGAAGCAGCATGCAGCTGTTTCCAGCTAAGACAGACTGAGCTTCTGCAATGTACTTCTCAGAAGTACAGCCCAGACTGAAGCACTTGGTCATGGCTGATTTCCTTGACAGGTTCTAAGTTCTGGTTGGGAGTGGAGAGGCTGGCAATAGAGTATGAATCCAGTTCAACCTTGATTTAGGACTGCTTTCATTTAGTTATGAAAAGATGAATATTTAACCTTTCTCTTTATATCTGAAAAGATTTTTTTTTCCTGTTACTCCTACAGTAGAAGGCTTCAGTCCTGTTTGTCATGCTAAAAATCTCCTCATTTCAAAAAAATGAGACTGGTGCGTCTTTTCCAGGAGATGTATCTCTGACTGTTGTTTGGCCAGCTGTTTCTTATTGTCCGGGGAATGAAAATTTGGAGTCCTAAGGCACAAGCTACTCTTACAATAGCCACATCTGTTCTGATTAGGTAATGCCCACTGAAAAAGACTTGTTGAAGAAATGTAGAAGTGTTCATTTATTCAGATGATATCATGTTTGGGTCTAAGGAAAGCAGTGGCTCTATTCAAAAAGTGTTTCACTTAAGAAGGGTCAAAATTTTGAGGATGGGAAGCGATAGCTCTACAGAAGGCATCAGCAGCAGAGCATGAAGACTGTGTTGATACCAAAGAGTAATCATATTGTATGTCCAATATCTCTCAGGAAACAACTGCCACTATTTTTTTACTTACAACAGATTGCTCTACTAATTCCCAGGATTAAAGCAGTGAATGGAAACCCTATTCCCCTAAACTGTACTGGTATGCCAGCAGGGACAAGGAAGGGAAATTGCTTCCCAGTTCAACACTTTTCAAGACAACGTGTATTGTTTTCCTTGGATTTTGTTTAATGAACTAGCAGGTCCCATTGACAAAAATATGCCATTTGATTCCGAGAATATGGCCAAATAAAGCAATCTAAAGTCTCACTAATGTGCGGAATCAAGGGCTAGCTACAGCAAAGACTGCACTACACAGGACAAATAATTTTGGACCTGATTAGTTACAACAATTCAGATAGAATATGTGTTCTAATTACAAGTCAAATATTTCAGAAGGTAAAAGAGGAGAGATTCACCCTCAGCCTGACCACTGACTGAATAGATTCTGTTTTCACGTGCAAGGTTGGGGGTCTTTTTAGAAAACATCCCATTATCTCACCCTGTGTACAGTTGGCTTTCATAAATGTGAAATGCTGTTTTACATTCACAGTCACCACTAAGTATTTCACATACTTAGCATCTCCCTTATCTTCCTTCTCTGTAGCATGTGGGCTTCCTCTCAGTGGCAGTACACTTGACTAAAGTGTAAAAAAACATGTGAAATCTATCTAAAAACAATTGCTGGAGGCATTTCACTTCCTTTGTGCAGACATGGCAGAGCAGCTTTCAAATGACAGATAAGAATAGTTGTTCTGACACTTTAGTTCTTTTCCTTTTCGCTTTCTACCTTGGAAAGAGGATTATAACCATTCATATGAGGACTTACAGGAAATTAAATTGTTTTAGTTACTGTGTATACATGACACAATTTGCCATGCCAACACAAGGAAGAAGCCTCTACAGATTCCCTTTATTCAGAAGGAGCTCTCTACCCTTACTAACATGAAAAGATTGAGAAAGCTCAGGAGTGTTTACCTCCTTCACACCATTCTGTTCAGACCCAGAGCTGCCTTTTTATTCACTTTCACACTTTCATCCAGACAGTTTAAAGGGCTTGAGGTTTGGGGTATAGTAATTCTTGCCTTTTGCAGCCAGGCATTATATTGCTATTGTTCCTGATACACCTGGGGAAGACAAATGCCTGTAACTGAATGGGTAATCAAGCTTTAAGTCTCAACTCTATGTTAGCTTGGTTTGTTGCTGCTGGGTTCAGTCAAGCATGAAGAGCATTTCTTATCTTACATACTCTTTATCATATTAACGATAAATTGCATCTCAGAATATTTTTTCCTTCCAAGGAGATTTTTTTCCTCCTTCATATAATTCTTCAGAACATGATGAAATTTGCCTTAGTTTTGATAGCATAAATTTACTTTTATGGCCTAATTTAAGTCTAGTGTAGGATAATACGACTTTCATGTAGCAGAGGAGTAAAGGAAGTTTGATCATGTGATGGTTTGACCTTGTCTCATACGGCATTCTGATAAGCAATTTATGAAGTATTGAGTTGGTGAAACTACATCTAGAAGGCTTCCAAGCATGTTGGAGAACAAGACAAATTCGCAATGTTTCCAAGTATTTGATAAAACACACCAAAGCAATAGTGTGCAGTTCAATATGGATGAATAACAAATACCACTCTTGGGAATAACCAATTGCTACAATAAAAAAACCCACCCAACCTGCTAATCAGTAGGTTAATAGCAAAGAATTTGAGAATTATAAAGGTTCAAAGCTGAACATCATTAAAAAAACCTGTGAAAATGGAGGAGAAAGGAAAGCCCATGCTTGGGTGAACGGACAGGGATATTGTGTGTTAAGATTCATTCCTCTGTTCTTAGCACGAATAAAACTTTGGTGAGATTGCTATGTCCAGCTTTCTTTAGGTACCACAGGTATAGAAGAATGTAGGCCAGCTGGGAGAAAAGCCAGAGAAGATTAGTAGGAATGATTTAGAGATACACAAAACATGACTGTTAGGGAGAGAACTAAAATTTTGGGATTGTTTATTCTAGAGGAGAAAAAGGACATGATAAATCTTTCAATGCATAAAATATTGCTGCAGAGAGGAAAAGGTTATTCATTCAGACTGGTACAAGAAGTTACAGGTTGTGCTACAACAAGGGAGATTTAGGTAAGATTTTAGGAAAATATTTCTGAAGACAAGAGTAGTCATGCACTGGAAAAAAAAGCTTATGCGGAGTATTGAGGGAGGGAGGTTAGACAAACCTCTCTCTTAAATTATGGAAGTATATTTGATTATGTCCTGTCTGTTCTGACCTGAAATGATGTTTAATGGCTATGTTATTATTATTTGGAAACTCAGTAGAAATAGGATGCTATATGTAAGCAGATGGCCAAAAAGCATGAAAAGAGAAGTTTCAGAAATATTTGTTTTGTATGTAGCCCCATTAGGTGTTGGGGTATCTTTCAGAGTAAACATTCTTGATTAATCCACTGCTGTTAAAGGACTCTAGACTTTTGTCTGGTCCTGTTTGGCCTTTGCACAATAGCATCCCTTTTCTCCTTATTAGCATTGCAGCCTGTATTCTTCTTTCCTAATGTTGCCTATATTTCCGAAGTTCAATAATTAGTGCGCAATAGTGCACAATAATCTGTTCACTAGTTTGTGAATAAATAGCACCTCAGCATCTAAATTCTCTTTTTAGGTGCATTCATACTATTTATAAATGTGTACTTTAGGTGTTCAAGGTAGAAATCAATAGATAACTTTAGCCACTGAGTCTCTCTTTGTGTGAGATATCTTTGGACTTGCCCTCTAACCAGGAGTTTAACGTATTTTTCTTCTAAAACTACATTCCACACAGGGTGTCCAGGAGCCAAATGCTGTCTGTCCATAGCTGTGTGATACTATATTGGCTTACTCAAATGGCTCTGAATGCTTGTGGCTTTCTTTGGTCACAAGGGACTACTACTCCAAAAGCCACATTGTGGAAATAGCAAACACTTTGTCACTATGGAAGTTCTTTACTTGCCTCTCCCCCTCCTGTCTGGAACCTGAACTAAACCTGTGGTCTGAGAACTGAAAGACCAACTTATATTTGCGAAATGTAGAACAGGCCAAAACATCAGAATGGCCAGAACAGAAAGAGCAACACTCTCAACTGGTCTGCTACCAGTCTCAGTAATGTTACTGCTTTGACCAACAGTTCACAAGAAGTATTCTCAAAATTAAACAACAAAAAACGTTGCTTACCCTGCTGTAGTTTTTATCATATGGAAAAAAGTCCCAGATCTCTGCATGTTTTGGTGCTGTCCTCCAGAAAGACATGATCTTCCAGAAAGCATGGACTTAAGTGGCAGTTTAACAGAGGAAGAAAGGCAGCTATTCCACAGTTCTGTAGGGTAAATAAACATTAATTTTCCATATTGAAAGCAGAACTATTACAGAATATTATGCAGTGGCCTGTGAACCATGGTTGCCTGGCTAAGATCCTTACACAGCTGCAGTACTTTTCCAGCTCCTTCCTTAGCCCTTCGGGTCTCCTTTTGTGCTTCTGTTCCTCCAAATCTTAATTACATTTTCTAAATGAGTCTGATGCAATGAGACTGTTTGGGTGCCAGCTGATTTTCACATGCTGTAATGTGCTGGTGTATATGGCAGAGCTTGTCTGGTGTGGATTTTGTAATCTTAGGAATTTTCACAATGCTTTTAGTCAGGAACAACGACAAGTTTCAGCCCCTAAAAAATTAGAGTGTGCCAGAAAAACTGTTACAGATTGAAATGGATGAAAATAGTTTTCAAGTATAGAGCCTGAGAAGAAAGAAACATGCTTGTTTTACTCTAAGTGCCTTCAGAAACACTTGGTCCTGGTACTAGTTACTTTGGCTTTGAAGACTGTATTGTCTTCACCTCAGTATTTTTAAAAAGCTTTTTATTGGAGTTCCTATTATTACTCTTCTATCCATTCCCTGTTCTGAGACTGCAGCTGAGAATGTGCTGTCCTGTCTGCTTGTGAAGTCGTATGTCTGTGTTAAAAAGTCCCTTTTGAAAAATACCTTTTTTTGCATTTTTAATATCCAGGTAGTGAATTCACATCTATTTCTCACTTGTGCATTCATATTTCTGGTTAAGCTCAGGAATTCCAAAAATAATATCAGAGAGGAAAACTCAGAAGCTCATTGCTTTTGTGGCTTTTTTCACTGAGGCCAGTTTTAGCCTGTGTTGCCAATGATCAGTCTGTACACTTTAGTTCTATATTGTATACTTAAGCTGTGTGTGCAACAAATGATGTTTTCTTAGCCTCTCCATACAGCCTATTAAACAGTGGTTGGAAAACTTCCATCTGTAAAGCAAAACCTTTGGCATAAATAATATTGTCATTTGGATAGGCTAGACATACTTCTGCAAAGTGACCTTGTAAAAATATTGTCTGAGGTATGACTGAGCCTAAATTATATGACAGTGAGGTAGTATATTTTGGTCTCTTTGGTATATGAGGTCTCATCTTGTAGCAGTGAAACCACCTGAAATTAAACAAAAACCAGTAATGTGCATCAGATTTAGAAGCTGAAGAAAGCTGAGTTGAGTTTTTGTTGTTTTTTTTTTTTAATCTATTTGCAGACTTTAATGTAAATTCTTTGTTTGACAAAGGCAAATATTGTTTACTGTGGTTTTGCTGTCTGATGATTTTTGTCTTTGTGAAATAAAATGATATGAAACACTGTGAAGAAAATCTTTTGACTACATTATAAATATAAGTAAATCTGGAATAGTTGGGTCAGAATTATTTTTTCCTCTCCCATTCACAGCTCTTTCAAATGCTTTTTTGTGGTCACTTGGGATAACTTGGTTGTTTGGGTGCCCTACATAAAAACATCTTGCACAAGATGCACAAGATGCATATTTGTTCCCCCTCAAGTGTCAATAATCTTAAAAACTGTCTTCCTAATCTGTAGGGCAGGGATGGGTATTATAGTTAATGACCATTTACCAGCTCATGCCCCTGAATTGTTATCCAGATGTTCATACTTACTATATCATCTTGCCAAGTCTACTGGAACACTTAGGATCAACTCATGCTCTGACATTTGAAATAATTCATGTGTTTAATGTGTAAACTTTTTGGTTTGTATATTCTGTAAATGTAAGAGAGAGCATACTGTAGCTGTAATGGAATTTTTTTTTTCATATGACTGCCCACATACTGGCGGTTATTTTCTGCCGTTCCAGTGAAATAGCTTTTGAGATGGAAGGGTGCAATACCTCATAATACAGGTCAGACCATGCTTCCCATGACTGTAGAGAGTCACTATTCAAGCAGGTGAAGGAAGTACCCTGCAATGTTGTATTAAAATCTGTTTGACTCAGAAGTTACTGCTGAAGAAGAACATATGTGATTTTGGAATCAAGTTTTCAATAGTGGCTGCAAAAACGTGATCTTCCAGACTGTGTTCAATATAAAGAGGTTCAGCTTTCAATGCTTTATTGCTGCCAAATAAAGCTGCCAAACTAAAGGCCATCCTAGGGCTATTCTGTAACTGTGCCCTTTTACTACAACAAACAAATCACAGAGGGCAAGTGTACAGCTTAAATAACCTGATAAATATTGGACTGGACTTTCAAGTCTGTAATTCCCAATGATGTAGAAATATGACCATCATATGTTGCTTTGTTCCAAAGCCAATGCATTTCATAAATTAGAAATATGAACTATAGTAAAAGCTGTTCATGAGGACTTGCTTTCTCTTCCATGTGATCTTCTAGGTCAGGAAGTGCAGATTTCCCATCTACTTTCCCTATAATAATTATTTTTTCCATTTAGATTTGTTGAATTAGTCATAAAAATGCAATTTTTTTTCTGGTATGGTGAGGTTTAGGATCTTTTTTTTCCCCCAGAAGGTGCTGTCTTGTCTGTAGTCTTCTTTCATGCCTATAAATTTAGAGTTGTTAAGGGAGGGTCCTTGTGCTTTTTTAAAACAGTGCTTTAAGAGTGGAAGGTTATTAGTACCAACCAATTTGTGTTTTAAAAACAGGCTTTAATTTTTTTTCACAAAAAATTAGCTTTCAGGTTTTTGTACTGCTTTGGAGTAAAACCAGACAACAATTGTAGGTTACAATCAGCAGACCCTCATTCTGTGGGCAGATTGGGTATAATGCTATTTTGGTATGTGTTTCAGGAATTATAGTTCTTAAAAAAGAGATATCTAGAGGAAGTGTTTCAAAACCAAAAAAGTTTTAATATAAAGTCTACTCTCTGAAGCTTTGGCTTCATGTTTTTTGCACTTGTAGTATGTACAGAATCTACATATGTACATAATAAAACAAAATGCAATTTCAGCTTTTGTGTTTGACTTGTCAGGTGGATTAGATTCTCCAGCTCTGCACTGGGAAGCCAGGAGACATACAGAGAGCTGGAGAGGGCAGTGGGGCAGAGGCTAGCTATAAAACCAAAAGGTTGAGGAGGGGGAGGACATAAATTCTTTCTCTGGCCCTTGGTAATAGAGGCTGACAGGGAAAACACAATGACGAGACAAGTGGTGATGAAGTCTGTGGAGGCAAAAATCAATTCTTACGTGTCTGTGTGAGATGCATAAGAAAGACCTCCACAGGTGCAGTAGCTTTTTAAACAGTCTTCCAATCTCTGACTTACAAGTGAAACTTGTACTGTGTGAACAGGTTCTTAAAAAAACAAAAGAAGTGAAAAATCAAATTGAAAACCCCATCTGTGATGGATACTGAAGTGGAAGTGAAATCCTCCTAAGAAAAATTACTGTGAAAATTAATTCGGAGGAATATTTTGTTGTGACAGCAGCTGAGGTGCACAGGCCTCTGACAGGCTGTGTGCACCTGCCCTGGGTGCCTTGTGAACCATCAGAGAGCCCCCCCGTGGCTACAAGGTGTCTGTCAGTTTGCACGAGGAATTTGTGACTACCAAGCTGGAATGTAGCACATCTGCCCAGGAAAACCAAGGAAATCACTTTATGGCATTAGACTGGGATGTAGCAAACTTTTGGCATCTACTATACCAGTAGGGCAGGAGTGCTATCAGATACATTCAAGAACTTTTCAATTTACATTCTCTGCACTGTATATGTCATCAGGAACTTTATAAATGTAGCCACTATATGATCAGCTCGTTCTTTGTTACAGTGAAAGATGTAAGCAAAAACCTACATCTTTTACAGAGAATACACAGGTAAGAAGTCTCCTCATCTTCTAACAGCCCAAGTCTGTCATCATTTAAGTAATGACAGATGCACATATCTCTGCCAGAATGAGGCAGAGTCTGGAGCTATCCTTTCTGTCTGAAGCTAGTTTTTATGTTGCCAAAACATAATTGTGTCTCTTGCAAACTTGATGTCCTCTAGACAAAAGCAGACAACATTGGTGTGAAGTTATTTTAACCATTATAGTTCACTCTTCTACTGGGGAAAGGAGACAGTATGGGAAAAACCTCTTCCCAAACCTACTCACGTTGGAAGCCAGCAGCTCAGGGAAAGCTACCTAATGTGGCATTGCAGACTACACCCCTAGCAGCCTAGGCATAGTGGCTATTTGACAGAAATAAACCAGGCTCTGTTGCAGTTCAGGGTTTTTTTAGCTCCAAAGCAAAAAGGGCACATTGTACTAGCTGTTGGCATCACTGACAGGATTTGAGGCAAGCCTTTAAGCTCTTCTCAAGGATCTTGCTATTACCAGACATGGCCTAGAAGGACCTTATCTACTCAAAATCCAGCTGGTTTGGAAATGAAAATGTTGACTTTACCAACATAATGCTATCTGCAAGGATGAAAAACTTTTCCCCCACCCTTTCTTTTCATTTAGGAAAGTCACATTCCCTCTTACAAAATGAAAGGTCCCATTGACTAGAAGATGTCTTCTCTCAGAACATTTATTAACACTGGCCCACTGTGTTGGTAGCAAAGCTGATGTATTGAAATTGCAGGTTAGCTGCCACTAAAAATTGGTAGACCTTTGACCTTTGAGATGTAACTCAAAATTCAGTCACAGTTTGGGCTTATACCATTTTTAGCTTAATGCATTGAGTAATCAAAAAAGCAGATGGTGATGGTGGGGAAGCAGAGCATACCCAGCAATTTTACACACTGACTTGTCTACAGAAAGGATTACATATCAATGGTTTGCATCTTCAAGCTGGGCAAACCCTGCACATAACTAGCATTTTTAGGAAGTAAAGCTTCACAAGCAACTTTTAAAACACTGGTTTTGTATTACTAATGCACAGACAAATGTTCCTAGCTCTGTGTTACAACTATGTAGAGATTATGATCATGCTTACACAGACAGGTGAGGTGGTGGCCATAAGGGTGGACATGGAAGATGCTTAATAAAGATTTAAGAAAATATAACCATTCAAAAATCTCATTACCATAGAACAAACTCTTTCTTCAGCCACAAAAACAACTGTTCCTTCAGTTTTCAGCCACTAACCTCGCTCAGTATGACTGTTTCACAGAGGGAGACACCTGCCCACATTTTATTTCCCACTTGATTTTCAATATTGACAAATAAAACTCTCTGTAACTCTGAGCAACTCTGAGCACACACATTTCACAGTCTAAAAAGAATACTGCAGTGCTGTACAATTCAAAATTTCATGCAATTATGGCAATGCCAGATAATGAATGAAGTAAGTTTGAGTTAAAATCATTCTGCTAGCCTGGCAGTATGAGAAACAGGTAGGATTGCTGCTGGCAGAATGGGAGTTACCTGTGACACTACAAACTACTTGTTTCAGCCAAGTGTCATCATTTCAAGTTCTTTCCGTGAGGTTCTTACTCTTTGGTGTTGACTTTACCTGAGAATGTGCTTCTGACATAAAATTTTCTTAACTTTGCTCCAAATGTCACCTAAATTAAATACAGAACTACTTTTGCTTCAGTAAAATGAAATGAACAGAATTTGAACACTTTATCCCATTTCTAAGTGACTCTCAGTTGCCTAGTTGTGATAATCTGATTTTCAATGCACACTTACCAAGAAAATGTCAACATAGTTACTCTCTTGTTCTGGTCAGGTTACCCGTCCTGTGTATGCGAAGTCCAGACTTTTCAAACCTCTTCTGACTGAGCAGAGCCTTAACCCCCAAGTTAAGTTTCCTCTTTGTGCTTCTCTAGTGCTTAAAACTGGGAATCATCTAATACAGCTTACTCAGAGCTGCTGCAGGTAGTCGGCAAAAAGATTCAGCTAAGAAGGGTGTTAGTCAACTTGTCCATTTATTGACTCATACATCCTACTTTAGTTTGAAGGAAAAATACCTAATTAGAACATTTTTCTATTCCAGGGGCACTAACTGTCCTGGAATTGATGCTCAAAGTTCTTTCCAGATCTAGACCCTACTTTCCCCATGCTCACCAACTTGTCCTCCCCCCCATCTCCACCAGAATGGGGGTTTGACATGCTCATTTCCTGTAATGACTGATTTAAGATTTTCTCCACAAACAAAGCAATGAATAGAGGTAATAGCATGTGACATTAGAAGTTCTTCACTTTGCCAGCAGCAGCCCGACAGAAAATGACTTAATGATTAAAAAACTTTGACTCACTAGTTTGTGAATGGCTGTGTTAAGGAATGTAACCCCTCTTAACTTCTTTACACCGTGGCACAGTATAATTCACTCAGCCTAAGAGGAGGATAATGACAGCTTTATACAGGATCTCACTTCACACCTCCAAGTTTTCTCCTTATCTCAAAGGTTGCACTGTGCATTAAAGCTATAGTCTGTATTAATCTAACCTCTGACATTTGGGCCACATTAACCCACCAATGCAGGTTTATGTATCTCACACCTCAAACCCTATCAAGAAGTTTGGCAGTGGCAGCTTGATAAGGACACCATACCTTACTGAACTTGTTCTAAAAACAACATCAGCGAAAACACTGCTCTGGTGGCACTTTTTAATGACCTTGTTCACTCTTCTTTAGCTATCGCCCGTTTGGGTAATTCATGTTCCTGTGGCACCAGAACTGCTGTAAAGAAGGAGCAATGAAAATTCCCATTTATCTGTAAAAATATTAACACCCAGGGTTGTAAAAAATGAGGAAAACCTATAAACTGGAAGCTCGAGCTGTTCAATTTTAGATGATAGAATAATTGTTAAAAGCAGGATTATGTTGTTAATGAGACTGATCACATTTTCTTTTGTTTCCGTACTGGACTAATTAACAAACCAATCTTCAGTACCCGCCACTTTACAGTGAAAATTCTACCAAATGGATGTTTTAGGTATTTCAACAAGTGGTTTAAGCGACCACTACAGCATATTCAGATTATCTTTTTTTATTAATGTGGTATGGATACTGAAATAACACATCTAAAATGTATTATCCCAGCTTCCCAAGCCAGGATCTGTACAGGAATGTGTATTTCAAAAGAAAGAAGAAATATCCAGATTAAACTTAGCTTATTTCAGGAAAGCTGGGACCAATCTAAAAAGTACTGCATCATCTTAATCCTGAGTGAGAGTAGTTCAGGCAGGCAAAGTTTATATCTTTTAAAGAATAATGAAAATAATTAAAATTTTACTTTCATAAAATCTTAAAACCTGTAGAGGGAATTTCCATCTTCTAACTTCACCCTCACTTTGACAAATTCTCATTCATTATGTTGATTATACAGTGATTTTGACTATTGCAATTAAAACAGACAAAAGTCGAGCCAGCTGTTTTATTAAATACATAATTCTAAAAACCTTTAGAGAGGTTGGATAATGAATGCAGTGAGAGCACTTGACCGCACAACTTAAGAAACAAATGATAGCTCTGCTTCAAAACTGCTCGACAGGTTCTTGAGAGATTCCTTTTCACACTTGTCCAGTGGTATTTTTAGGATCAGCTTACAAAAGAGCCAGTGCTTTATTGCAGTCACTTTCCAAGGCAGCTCTGGCTAGCTTTACACTCCTTTTATC
The DNA here is from genome assembly GCA_013396875.1 of Vireo altiloquus. NCBI lineage: Eukaryota > Metazoa > Chordata > Aves > Passeriformes > Vireonidae > Vireo > Vireo altiloquus. Next base: position 158,054 of record VZRF01001718.1, on the reverse strand, counting down.
TCCTTTCCTTTTTTTCTCTCATTATCTTCTTGCTTTCTTCTCTTCTCCTCTTCGTTACAGGATTCCGTGGATCATAGATCTCAAAAGTATCTTCATCCTGCATGCTTGCATCTTTCACCTTTCTGCTTCTGTCTTCAAACTGAAGCACATGTGACATCCTACAAAAAAAAAACAAAAAACAACCAAACTCCAACTCACTGATAGAATGGAAGTATGATTTGTAATTATGATACGCATGGCAAGATTTCTGATTTATTTTTGGGCATAGCAAAAAAGAACGGACCTGGGTTTCTTGTGTTGGTGGTTTTAAAAAATAAAAATCTTAAATGACCCTTATATTATAAGTTAGTAATTTTGTAAAGGCTCCTTTTGAAAAATACAGCTAAATACAGATAGAGTTGTCTCTGGATTTTATTTCACGTACTAAACTCTGCTTTCTTGTGTTTTTCTATTTAGCATATTTTCCAAAATGTATGGCATATTTTTCCCAGAAACAGAGAGTGTCTCTCAAGTTTTCCTATTAGTCACTTTAAACACCTTTCACCAGGGTGGAGGGTTTTACAAAAGTGGGGGAGAGTTTACATGGAAAATGCTTGAAATAGGTACACAGAAGATCAGAAGGGGAATGCTTCATGTCCTGCTGCTCCACATTAACTTGGTTCAGATCATGCCTTTTAGTTCCCTGAATACCAGACTAAACAAATGCCTTGTTCAATTCAATGTTCTTCCTACTTTTGATTAGAAGTTTTCCCCCATTAGATATTTCCTAATTTCACCAAATTTCCAATAATCTGAAAACATCACTGTTACATAACTGAAAGGTGGCCCATGCGAACCTCAGGAGGTTAAACCTGGGTCAGGGCAACTGCTGACATCACCACAGGCTGGGGGATGGACAGATGAGAGCAGCCCTGCCCAGAAGGACTTGGGGGTGCTGGTGGCTGAGAGGCTGGACATGACCCAGCCATGGGCACTGCCAGCCCAGAGAGCCAAACGTGTCCTGGGCTGCATCCAGAGCAGTGTGGGCAGCAGGGCCAGGGAGGGGATTCTGCCCCTCTGCTCTGCTCTGGTGAGACCCCACCTGCAGGGCTGCATCCAGCTCTGGGGTCCCAGCACGGGAACTGCTGGAATGAGTCCAGAAGAGGCCACAGAGGTGATTAGATGGATGGAGTAGCTCTCTTGGGAGGACAGGCTGAGAGCTGGAAGGCTCTCAGGAGATCTTGCTGTAGACTTTCAGTACACAAAAGGACTTTATAGGACAGATGGCGAAAGACTCTTTAGCAGGCCCTGTTGTTACAGGACAAAACGTAAAGGTTTTAAACCAAAAGAGTGCAGATTCAGATGAGATATAAGAAAGACATTTTTTAACATAAGTGTGGTGAAACACTGGAACAGGTTGCCCAGAGAGGTGGTAAATGACTTTTTCAGGGCAAACTCATATGTCTAGGCAAAACCTGCACCTAATCTTTGGATTTTGTGTGATTGATTTCAAAAATATCTTTGATGGGGCAACTTAAGAACTATACTGATCTGAACCTAAGCATATCAATCTTTATAGCATGTCTTTGTCAACAGTCTTTGTGACAGAAAATCCAGGAAAAACAAGCAAGTTTCAAAAGTAAAGTTTTGTCACCAATGAAATACTGCTTTATGGTGTCTTGCAACATGTAAGACATTCTGAATTAAACAGTTTTCAGAGAGATTTAATGCAAATCTCCATACATAAAGAAATGGTGGGAGAACCAGCTCACTTACTGCAGATTACAATATAGTACTATTACAGAAGCCAGGAAAAATTCAAAGCTATAGACCATAAGGGATCTGCTTGAATACTTTAGAAAATTCCTAAAAACAAAAATTGAGAATTTTCATCACAATTGATTCTTGATATGTGCATTTCATAAATACTTAAGAGTTGTTTCCAGTGTAAAAAACTTAGGTAGTTTATGACCCTGTCCACATTACCAACACCCAAACTTATTTTTTTTAGTCATCTCTACAATTCAGAATAACATAATGTATCATCAGAGTGACTCATGGTTGCATATTTGTAGTTTAATTATAAAAACATTGTCTCACAGTGGAGAGACTGAAGTAATTTATTTTAGCTAACATGCTTTCTGTATTTGTCATATTCTTCTCAACTTATTAAAGATGAGTACATATATCAAATCACTCTATCCTAGTCTGAATTAAAGTGCAGGCCTAAGAGATAGAGTCATTACTTGGGTGCATGGTTTTAAAGTGTGTTATAGGAGTGTAAGTAGAAGTGTAGTCACACTTAGTCCTTTCACCAACTCAGGTTTTTCAAGAATACTACAGCACAGGACATAACATGCAGGATACAACTAATAGGAATTAGTTGTATAAAAATAATAATAAATCTCTAATTCTTGGGTCAGGCCATAGAGTGTCCCAAGTAGTTTGCAAATTAGATGCAGTAGATTTAGACTAAGCAGTATTTACTTCTCCCCAAGAGCTGAAAGAAGTCATAGTTTCTTAGTTTCCACTAAGATATTCCCAGCTGTGATTAAAAACAAGCCAATATTAAGAAACTTTTTGATATTCCCAGAATCAATTTTAGATGCAGCATCTCAGAGGTAAAGCAAAATAAACACAGACTGCAGTGGAGATTTTAGGAAAAAATTTCCTTCTGTGAACTTAAGCTTATTTTAGCAAGTCATACACCTTCACAGGCAGACCTGTTCTGCATACATTTAAATGGTAAATCACAGTGAATATTGTTTTTAAAAAGCAATTAAAATTGGGTGTTTTTATTAAGGAATATAGGAAGCATTTAATAAGTATTTCTGTATTAAGCATTTGAATTTAAATTTATCTTAGTCAAGTTCCTCCAACAGAAGTTTGCATTTGCATAATTTTCCAGGTGTAGAGTTAGGGTGTAGTTCTACAAATACAAGTTTTGTAAGACTTCTCCTTATTCAGTTTATAGCTCTCTTCCCTTTTGCATGCTCCTGGGTTCAGTGAGGAGCTGCCTGCCCAGTCAAGTTTCTGCAGCCACTGTCCTGAAAGCAGTAATTTCATCTCTTTATATTTGGTCTCCAGGAACCCACTAACTTGAACTTATCACCGATTGTTGACAGCTCATTTTATGTAAGAAAAACATTCAATTTTCAAGTACACTTTTCTTAAAAATTTAAAGGATGAGAGGTAGTCAGTTCTACCAAGCAAAACTCAAAATAAAACAAATCTTAAGTTTTGCAGCTTAGTTTTTTTTGCCAAAAATTTGTAATACAAAAGAGCTTGCCAAATTCTGGGTTTGAAATATCTTGGTGTGCAAGTTGTTGTCCTTCTTTGATAGAAGACATAATCACAAAACTATTTTCTTAACACCTTTTATTACAAAATTATTTTCTTAACACCTTTTATTAAGAGTGGGCTGCAAATCAGAATGAGCAATCTTTGCATGGATTTATTGCTGAAGAGGGTTGATTTTTACCCTGATCAGCTGACAGCATCCTACAGGTTGACCATGGTCCTATCCCATGTAATGGGGGAGCAGCTGTTCTGCTGCACTGCATTTCTTTCCTTTAGTGTTACTAAGGAATACTCAGTAGTTGGCTCTCTTCTGTATTCCAGAAATGGAATGTCTTGGAATGTTAGACTGCAATACTCGAATTAATTTAAGACAGTTTCAGAGACAGCACAGGATTTCAAAGCTATGTGGATACTCTTATGGCCTAGCGATATTCTCAGGTCAGCAAACAGACCAGGGTCTTTTGAACTACTCTAGTGAGACGGTACTTGTAAGAAAAGATATGATATACTGTAATCCCTCTGATTTTGAGATGTGTGAGCCATGCACGGGATCTGGACCATATGCCAGCTGCTGACAGGTGGTAGTCATGTCAAGTGTAGCATAAAGAGAAGCCTGGTAGTCCAACAGCTTTGGCCTTTCCAGAACTCCCTTTGGGAGAAACTGAAGTGGCAGTCAGTGAACTGAGAAATTTTGAATCTTGGCAAAGGTAAGGAAGCACTATGCTTTTGCTCTCCTGATGAAGCTGAAACCTCCAGGTGCACTCATGCATCAGTGATTTTTATACTAACTGAAATGAAAGTGCAAAGCTGTATTGCCTAAGACCACACTTGTTTCTCAGACTGATACAGCTGTTGGCTGTTACCACCTCCCTACTGCCCCCTTCAACTTTCCTTGCCCAGGTGGCCCTACAGAGCAAATCTCCTGGTGCTTGCAGGGAAGCCTGGGACATTATCTTGCACTCACCTACATGAGCATTTTAAACAGGAAATCATCAACATGTGTGAGCAAAAGTTACACCCTGCCAACTCTGTTGTAAGGGTAATAGCTTCTAGCAGAGCAGCAGTAAATTCTTAAGCAGTTTTAGGCAGATGCTTGCATAAAACATTGCAGTTGGTGTCATATCCCTTGTTTTTGCACTAAATGTGTACAAAACAAAACTAATCACGTTGCATTAAAACTTAGAGTATCATTATTTTGAACATTATGGCTATATTTTATGATAGTTATTGGTTCTTTCCACCAAAAAGAATAAGTATCTGTGTCAAGAAATTCAGTGTTGCCTCTTGCATTGTATAGGCTGTAAAAAAATGGGACCAATATGGACCATAAATACAAGTACTACCATTTGTTTCTGAATTGAATATTCCTTACAAGTAACATGCTTCCTAGTTTTCTCAATTTCACAGTGCATCCCATATTTAAAACAGAAACAATGAGAGGTACTCAAACACTACTGCTTTCTTTAAATTATGTTCTACTTGATGCTAACATTTCCCTTCAAATACAGTAAATACTGAAGTGTAAGCATTACCCATTAATGTAGGAATCATTCCAATACTTTCCCTCTATCAACCTCAAGATACCTAGGCAGTGGATAGAAAAGTAATTCGAGTGAACAGATGAGAATCCACACATCAAACAAAGGAGATCTCTCTCCCAAGGAAAAAATTAGGCTAGTTCTAGAAGAATGAACTCAGTGGCACTCTTTCCACTCCCAGCAGAGCAGTGGGTGGCACAGGAAGAGGAGAGACATTTGAGAAACACTGAGAGACAGTTATAAGACTGCAAAAGAAAAACCTGAGGAAGGTAAAGACTAAAAAAAGTATAGGAATGAGAAACAAAAACAGAGAGAAAGAGACTGATCAAAAGGTAAATGAAGAAAATTGTCAAATGACAGTTGAAAAGAAGCAAAAATTATGAATCAAGGCCAGAGAACAAGAGTAACAAACAAGACATAAAGAATGTCAAAGCCATAAAACAAAGGGAATTTCGAAGGAGGAAATACATTAATCACATCTAAACTTTTTCCAGCTTTTTTTTTTTTAATTGAGGTGCTACAAGCAAAACAAGCCTTTTGGATCAGGCTGCTGTGAGTATTCCCTGCATAAGCGTTTCCAAGAGCTTTACAAATAATTTTGTAAACACAATGCAGGAGGAGAGAGGAAGTATGTTTATGTCTCTAATGAAATCTACAACTATCACTAAATGCTCTGTGTAATACAACTCTTACAAGCAAATTTTGTAGCTTCTGTCTGCCCTGTCTCACCATCCTGCTTTCTTCTTGTGTAATATAACCTAATATCCCTCTTTTCATGCAAAGGAATATTGTAATCCAAGTTTCTCTCCCTTACAGATCATTAAAAGAAAAACAATTTTTTACCAAGTACTTGAAGTAAGTTTTGATTCCTACAGCATGAGGGTTGATATCCCAAGTACCATGATAGACCCAGTCTCAAAGACAGATCCATCTCTCTAATTATCACTGTTTTGCAGAGCCACTTTTGTATCAAAAAAGATGTTTCAAAAAACAATTAACAATTTCCTTGAGTACTTTTTGTCCCATTAACTCGTAGCACTGGAGCTGTGCTAAAATACCTATGAAAGCCTGTACTCCTGTACTTGGTACTTAAACAGTATGCTGTATCGCACACTTCCACTAAGCCTAGTTTGCCAAACCAGGTATGACTTCATTTTAACCAAGTTTATAATCAGAGAACCATAGAAACACTGAGGTTGGAAAAGACCTTTTGGATCAACAAGTTTGGCCATTAATCCAGCACTGCCAAGCCCACTAAACCATGTCCTGAAGTGCCACATCTACATGTCTTCTAAATATCTCCAGGGATCAGCCACTTCCCTGGGCAGCCTGTTCCTACATCTGACAACCTTTCTGGTGAAGAAAATTTTCACCAATATCCAATCCAAACCTTCCCTGGCACAACTTGAGGCCGCAGGCTCTTGTCCTATCCCTTGTTAACTAGGAGAAGAGACTGACCCATACAATACCTTCTAGGTTTCTGCTGTGATTGTTACCACCAAGAGATTTCACTCTTTTCACAACTTGTTTTCACCATTCCACATTCCTTATTTCTTTTCCTCATCTTCCTTCCTAATGATCGGATATCTTGTCCCTGTTTTTAATGCTTTCACAGCATCTTGTATTTTTCAGGTTTATTGACTTGATATTTAAAAAGAGAAATGTTTGCTAATCAGATCTAGTCAAATTCAAATAGTTATTCCATAGAAGTTTAAATTCTTAGGAGTGAGAAAATAGTTATAAATACAGCTATGTGCCATATTGCAGTCCACTTCAAAGGTTAAGTATTTACATCAAACACTTACAACATCAAAATAATATTGTTTCCATCCATGTTAGTGATCATGATACAGTAGACGGATTTTACCCAGAAATTTTAAATTTTACTATTGTTATACAGCATCCCCCCACGTTAATTTCAAGACACTAAAGAGGCATTTTCTGGTTTTCATATGAATGGGGTACTATTAGCTTACAATTATTCAGCTTTCAGCTGTTTGTGCTAGTTTTGGCTGGGGCAGAGTTAACTTTCTTCACAGTGGCTGGTGTGGGGCTGTGTTTTGGATTTGTGCTGAATGCAAGTAACATAGAGATGTTTTGTTATTGCTGAGCAGAGCTCACACAGAGCCAAGGCCTTTTCTGCTTCTCGTACTGCCACGCTGGTGAGGGGGCTGGGAGTGCCTGGGAGGCTGGGGGGAGACACAGCCAGGACAGGTGATCCCAGCTGACCAAAGGGATATTCCAGACCATGTGACATCATGCTCAGGATATTACGCAGCGGGAAGAAGGAGGAAGGGAGGATGTTTGGAGCAATGGTGTTTGTTTTCCCAAGTTACTGTCACGCAGGATGGGGCCCTGCTCTCCTGGAGATGGCTGAACACCTGCCTGCCCATGGGAGGCAGGGAATTAATTCCTTCTTTCACTTTGCTTGTGTGCAGGGCTTTTGCTTTCTTTATTAAACTGTGTATATCTCAACTCATGAGTTATTCAAGTTTTACCCTTCCATTTCTCTCTCTGATCCTGCTGGTAGGGCAGTGAGTGAGCAGCTGCCTGGGCCTTGGCTGATGGCTGGGTTAAACCACGACAACAATGGTGGTATTACTGCTGCTCTTGAACAAAGCAAAACTGTCCCCAGCGTTAAGCAAGTAAAACTGATGAAAACATGCTTTAAAAATATTACACAAAGCCAGCCTGTGCACTTCTGTTAACTACAATTAGCCCTTTGAACTTGTACGTTACAGTTACTGGAGGACTGAAAATTGGATTAACCTCTTCAGAGTAACCAGCAAGTTTTGGGTCCTCCACAGGCCAAAGAATTAATTGTTTATATTTTCTCTTTGTGTTGGCCTACAGCATAAAATTTTAAGAACAGAATTTCTGCAGATATTTCTAAAATAATACTTTTTGAAATAGTTTTGAATGTTATATGCTTAGTTTTACCACAAAATAATCACTGCAAAAATTTTAAGAAACTAATAGTTTCACTAACCATGGGACATCCATCTTAAAAAGAATCCCGAAGATACCAGTTTTCACAAAGCTAACAACAAAATAACCTAATCTTGGTGAAGACTAATACAGTACTGTATGCTTGGATTTTTCAAGATAGCACTAACAATCTTTTTCTCTTGAAAGAACATCTAATTTTAAGTAACCTTCTAAGAGAAATGGAAATCACCTTAACTATGAAAAAGCTCACCTTATTCAATAATAATTTGTGGGAAAATGTGATGAGTTCTCATAGTATCAGAAGAATTTTGTAAAACTGTGATGACTAGCTTTATCAAGCAATAAATATTTTTCTATATAAAATTCAGTTATACTGTTTTGATATTGCTTCTGTTCAATTCATATATAGTATATTTACACTACATCCTTGACCCCTTCACAAAAATGTTAAGTAGTTTGATGCAAGAAGACAGGTGCTTTAAATAGACAACTGCTCCTGGAAGAGTAGATTGCTATGGAAGACTAAAATGCAAATTCCAGATGTTGTTCCAGACAGCACACCAGTGTAGAAAAACTCTACATAGCATTTACTACAAGGACATGGGAACCATCATGCTGGAATAGAGCAGTGACCCATCCAGTCCAGCATCCTGTCTCTGGCAATAGCTTGTACAACATCTGATACTCTGAAGTCAGTCAGCAAATCACCTCCCCAAGTTAACATAAGCAGTCAGGCATTACTGTATCACCACAGCACAGAGCTGGAGTGAAAAGAACAGAGAGGAGAGTATTTCTAGCACAGAATCTGATTTTCATAACATTCAGCTTTCTCTGGACACCTTCCCTTCTCATTTGCCCCAGTCTCTCTCATTCTAAGTATATCCAAATCTTTAGATTAAATATGTTAATAATGAGATGAAGCTGGGGTGCTTGAAAAGGTGTGTAAATATGTAGGAAGCTTAAACCAGACTAATAAAGATTTAGAAGATTAGTTCTTCATTGTTCATGAGATTTGCTGGCAATAAAAAAAGTAAGATTTCCAGACAGTAAATCTAACAGTAGATATCCCTCGACTAAAGCATGGATCATTTCTGAATTTAAGTCAAACAGTAGTCAATGCTCAGATGCCTAGTCCAAATAAGCTCAGATATAGAGGAATTAACAAAAAATAAACAAGAAAAAAACCCCACTCCAAATGCAGTTTCTCAGACATGCTGAACAGCTAGAAGCAATCAATATACAACATTGGCAGAAGAATGATTCGTTAATATGAATTACTGCCTGAAGCAGTGGGGTACGGGTTGGGATTTACAGATCAAGCAAAGTCTGACCATATTCTAGCAGTACAGGGGTGAAGGTGGAGACAAAACTGGAGGAAAAAAAGAAAGATTTACAGCAGAAGGGTTTTTTTCTTTCTTCCTTTAAAGGTTAGTGGCAGTACTAAAACCCAAACAAACGCTTATTTTTTTGCCAAATAGAAAAGAAACTTCTCTTTCCAATGTGTTTCTAATACAGACCTCTGGCATTCATTTATCCTTTGTAACAATCAAGTAAGTATTTTGTCAACTTTTAAAAAATGTAGTTGAGTAAATCAATGGCCTTAGCAGGAGAGACCTAATATAGAGCCAGTTTTTCCAGACTAGTGAAGGAACGCTGGCTCAAGTCTGGATGGGAGGAGGAGAGCAAACATGGCTTTAATCCATCTTTGTGCCTCACTGGCATAAATTACAGCAGCACTTTTTCTGTCATTCCCCAAGCTAGCAGCAGCATGTAAAAAAGACTGCAGCTTAGTTTTCAGGCATTTACTGTGTTTGTCACAGTTAAGCTTCTCCAACTGAAGCTGCAAAGACCAGTGCTAATCTTGAGGAAGCCATATTTCATAATCCTAAATCTGCGGTATTGTAGTAGAGAAAAAACTGCATTTTAGAAGATGTATATAAAGGAAGGTTTATAAAAGAAATATAACCAATATTTTTCAGGTGTCTATCCTGGGGAACTTCACCCTGCAAAGTTCAATAGTATATGCTGCAGTAAATAGGAAATCCTGGAAATAAAATGGAACACATCAAATGTATATGGAGTAAATACTAACAGTGTGCATTGTGATTTAGTTCTTAGTAGAAATTAAATATTGTAATATAAAAAACAGTCTGGCTAACTTCAACATTTACATGATTCTGAAATTGCTATTTCAATTAAAAAAGATCCAGGCCCAAACCAATTCTAGCCTATACTCTACAGCAGTCATTGAAAAGTGATGTCTTGATACCATTTTAAGACCCAACTCTCTCTCAGTTACAAAGCCTTTTACTATGAGAATGCAAAGTAAGTGAAATATTGTGTGTTTCCACTCCTAACTGTGCCACATTTCTCATAAAACCAATCATAAATATTTTGAAAGGAGTTTTCCTTCTATTATTAACAAAACATTTCTTAAAGAAGATAGAGGGCATAACTACTGATGGTGGATAGCGAATACCTTTATTCAAGATACAGATTTGGTTTTCGTTTGTTCTGGAGTAAAATAAACTATCTCTATAAACTGGGTCAAAAATTGTAACTCAAATTGCAATTAATGTCCTGGCAAAACGAGCTTAGCACTAGCACCCAACATTCCCACAATATTTAAGTGGCCTCAGTGACAGTTTTCCGAAATTCAGAATTGGGAACAGATTACATTAGCTGACTTATATAAAGCAGGCTGCACTTTAAATGGTTAGCACTGAACTTTTATGAGTTTTTTGTCCACAGAACCAATAAAATAATAAAAGAACTTAATTCCTTCAATTTCTGCTATAAGCAGGTGATCTGATCTATGTAAAGCATCACTGTGCAAATCAAAATATTTTGTGACTAAGAAGAAGATATGTTTAAAAGCTTTCTAAGAGGCACAAGATTTTAAACAGTGCATTAAAAAAGCAGTGTCATTAAATTAATTAGAATTGGTTTTAATCCTTATTATCTTACATGAGGTTTTTTACAAATAACTTAGAGAACAGTAGTTCCAACAATACTAGTAATTACACAACATGGACATGAAACAATCCATTAAGGAAGACCTGAAATACAGATAGAAGACCTTTAGTGTCACGCAATTTTCACAACAGCTTTTGTGCAAATCGGGAGGTATTTTCAGGTATTGACTTTTTCACTTAGATTTTAAAAAATGCCTGTTTTTCCTACACCTCAAATTAACCAACATTTAAAATCATTTAGACTCAACAAAGGTAAGTAACCACAAGAATTTTAGACTGAAAAACCATGTGAAAAACTACCACCACATTCCAAATTCCCATTTTATTCATTCTTTCTTGCCTCACAGTATATCTGAAAGCTGAATGGATTTATTTAATTTCAAATAAAAAGACTAAATTTCAGAGTCTAGACATACTTCCAAAAATACTTAAGTGACTTATTTACATTTGTCGCTTAGTTACAGCTGTGACAGCACTCCATGGGGAAGGAAAAAGCTGATCTCTTCTGAAGATTAAGAAGCTTTGTGTTTCACATGTAACACCTTACATTCCACCCAGGAAACACTGCAGTAGTTCAGTTATGAAGCACTGGCATCACGTGCTATTAATTAAATGAACTATGTAGCATGCTGGCAGTCTCAGTCAAATTCTAAAAGGTTGAAGAGTGCATTACTGAGAGCAGATAAAGGCCAGTGATGAGATCTGAATCCTGAAGGAGAAATCGTAAATTTCTAGCCAAGTGCACAATGAAGAAAAAATTACTGGGCTTCACTGGAACAAACAGAAACTCTGAAATTAGCAGAGGGTCTACTTGAAGACCTGACTTTTGAACTGATGAGATAGTAATAGACCAAATCCTTCTACTGAGGATGATACAGATTTTGGCTGATTCCCTGGCGGCAACAATTAATTAATTAATGCACTTAATGTATTCATGTTCTTCTGGTAAGGAACAACTTTCACATGTTAGTACTTCAGTTTCTACACTGAATATTGAAGGTCCAACAGGATGAATTTGGCATTTTCCATGAAGTCCAAACTGAAGAAGTAACAATGTAAAACCATATTTATCAGAACACAGATTACCACTATGGAAGTAGTTTTCAAGCAGGAACAGAATATTGCCTCAATGCAATGTTCATATTATAGAAACATAGAACGGCGTGGGTTGGAAGGGACCTTTAAAGGTCACCCAGCCCAACCCCACTGCCATGGGTCATCTATCACCCCTCTTGGCAACCTGTTCTAGTGCCTCTATCCTCTGAGTAAAGAATTTCTTCCTAGCATCTAATCTAAACCTCTCCTCTTTTAATTTAAAATCATCACCCCTCATCCTGTCCCTATCTGACCAAGTAAAAAGCCACTCTCTCTTTCTCTTAATCACCTTTTAATTACTGAAATAACTACTACAGTAAGGTCACTAGAGCCTTCTCTAACCTAGCCTGAACAATCCCAGCTCTCAGCCTTTTCTCACAGGAGACTTATTCCAGCCCCCTGATCATTTTTGTGTTCCTTCTCTGGACCACCTCAAAAAAGTCCCTGTCCTTCCCGTGCTGGGACCCCAGAGCTGGATGCAGCCCTGCAGGTGGGGTCTCACCAGAGCAGAGCAGAGGGGCAGAATCCCCTCCCTGGCCCTGCTGCCCACACTGCTCTGGATGCAGCCCAGGACACGTTTGGCTCTCTGGGCTGGCAGTGCCCATGGCTGGGTCATGTCCAGCCTCTCAGCCACCAGCACCCCCAAGTCCTTCTGGGCAGGGCTGCTCTCAGTGAGATCATCTCCCAGTCTGTGCTCCTGTCTGGGATTGCCCCAGCCCAGGTGGAACACCTGGCACTTGGCCTTGCTGAACTTTATGAATTTCTCATGGACCCACTTCTCAAGCTTGTCCAGGTGCCCCTGGATGGCATCCCATCCTTCTGTAGTGTTACCCACACTGCTCAGCTTCCTGTCACCTGCAAATGTACTGAGGATGCACTTGGTCCCACTGTCTGTCACTGATAAAGATACTTCCTGATCAGTCCCAAGAAGTGAATGAACAGGCATGTCTTTTCAATCAATCCAAAAAATAACCCATCAGACTTCCTAACCTATGTGCCTTCCATGTCTTAAAAGGTTCTGTAAACCTGACTGGTTTTGTGTGCAATGTATGGTATTTTATGGAGTGATGATAATTTTGAGTTTTCAGTTACTTGATACAGACAATTAAGTGATCAATTCAGGAATGGCACTAGAGTTGATTCCTGAACCTTTTTGTGCATTTTGCCTGTGAGACTGCATAAATAATGGAGATCCTACCTAGATATATGCTAAATTGACTTGGCAACCGGGTGAGTTTCCAAAAAGGAATGTGGTGGCTTCTTTACTACAAAAATTCCACCAACTCAAAAGCTGCCATAGCACTATGCTTCAAATATGTCAATAAATCTTGCAGTTTGAGGAAGCCTCCACTTGTTTTAAAAGATCAGATAGAAGACTGTAAGACAGTCCAGAATTTTGGTTAAGGACATGATATGTGGATTTTTATAGCAGAGAATTTGTTCCTTCCACAAGAAACAGTATTCCATATGGAAAAGTGTAGAAATATTTCTTACATTTCACAAGCATGTAAGGTTGCTAAAAATGCAGCTGGAGAGCCCTGTTTTTAGGAGTAGATAGCCATACTTTGATGTCAAGTGAAAAGCCTTATGTCGTAAGGGTTGGTTGGTTCATGTTCATTTATGACTGTACTGGAGAAGAATATAATTACAGAACATATGTATAATATGAAGTTTTGAATGCTTATTGGAGTATGTAGAATTCATGTGATTTTGGCAAACAGGAGTAGCAGTATGAAAAATGGGATACAATTTAAAAAGTGCAATGGTTAAATTCCAGTAAGAGTGGTCAACAGCATGGGTACAGGACAGAACTAAGTTAGGCAACCATTCAATAGGAAAGGATTTGTGGCTTAGAAAGGATGGAAAGCAGGCATGAAAAAACCAGCAACAAATAAAGCAATCTTTCCACTCAATATGGACAAAGACTTAGCTGAGTGCTGTATCTAGTGTCAGATTTCACGTTTTGAAAGAAGCACTTGGAACTCTCAGAATTACTTGATGGAAGGGTGTTTCAGAGTACTAATTATCACTCTTATCTTATTTGAAGAGGAATATTTTGCACAGATTAACTGAAACAATAAATTTTTGAGTGTACGCAATTGCCTAAGAATTTTTTTATCCCACTGCTGGATTCTCTCTATGAAAAATACTTTTTCATGTTCACATGAAACTCATAATTAGTTTCATTATCAGCAGTTGCTGTAACACCTTCTGGAATGAAATCTGTGTTTGACTATAGTTGTAACTATTTGATATTATCATCAGAACCCTGAAGTGTCACTACTACCTGAATGGTTATCACAGGCATGCAACTGTATGTGTTACAGTAGTCTAAGTCCTAAACAAGACGAGTAGCAGCAGTAATGTGTAAGTGTAGTCTTTTCAATGTTTTCTCTTTCAAATTCAGGCCTATCAAGTAATCCAACTGGCAAGTATCAAGAAGATGAACTATTCCAGCTGGGTCTTCTGTTGTGACATATTTGGTTTTCATATTAGTCTCTAAAAAAATGACACCTTACTGCCACTTTGTTTGACCTCAGCTACATTTTGGGGAAAAGTCCTCTTGGTTAACATTTTAAGCCAAGAATGTAACTGAGTTCTGCCAGATAATCTCTACCTCTGCAGCACTCTCTGCAGAATATAGAGTACAACCTTATAGAAAAGAGAACAATCAAGTAATGCATCTGACTCCTTCTTATTTGGACTGTAACTAAATAAAGAACTAGTGATCAAACAGTACTGAAGACATCTAACAAATCATTATGAGGAAAGCACAAGCACTAGTTCTCAAAATGAAGCCACAAGGAAAATAACACCTGGAAGAACTCAAATCAAGAATGTCTTTCTAAGGTACCTAGATGCTGTAAAACTGTGTCCACTTACGTAATCAGACATTTTTATTCTATGACCCCTTCTTTGAGCAGACACCATGTTTATGATGATATTTTGGAATTCTGTAAGGGAAATTGGATTTTGATTGCTGCAGACAAATATAGATAACAATTTTCACACAGCAGTAGAGGTTGCAATAAAAAGTCTCAGCAAAGATTCTGATATTCCACATTAAAACTTAGTATTATGCATTTCTCTTCAGCACTCTTCACAACATTTCCCCAGATGCGTTCTTAGACAGTAAAATCTGGTAATAATTATCAAACACCATACACACTGTTTACAATAGAGTCATATTTCTTCTTTTTTTTATTGCATAAAAAGTAGAATGCTGCTGAAAAGTGCCCAAACGTCTGCTATGTGCCATGCCAATACAGCAGCTCAGCCAAATATGCAGAGAGAAGTTTGCCAAATAAAAGAAAACATAACAAATTGGTAATGGTTTCTATCTTGACAGAGAATGAAAATTATACCTCAATGTGTGGCCACTCATGGACACATAAAAATGTCTTAGAGGCAATCATTTTACCTCAGATAACACACCCTGACAGTAGAGCAAAGCATACTGGCAGGCATTCCCTTCCCATAAAAACAGCAACCATGACCTACAAAACGGCCTGGAAGAATCAGGTAGTTTGTATGTTTCATACATGCATATACCTTACACTAATTGTATTTCATAAAAATCAAATAAAGTAAAATACTGTCTTTTGAGAAGTACATTCAAATTAAGAAAGAATTTTAAAATGTAAAGTCAGTACAGTTATGTCAAATATTCCTATACAACAAAAGTACTGAAAATGTAAACACTTAATCCAAAAGATGCAATTTAACTTTCCAAATGCTTCTAACAATCATTAATAGCTTTCAGAAGATTTCATTGCTTTGTTAATGTGGTTTATAGCCAATTTGTATAATGTACATTTTACAATTTACTTGGCCTCAAAGTAAATTATTTGAAAACACTGTCTCATCTGTCTGTAAAGTTAACATGCACACTTACTGTGCTGCAAAATTAACATGATATTAATTATTAGTCTATTGTGTAGTTTCATATTATTCCAACTATCTGTTTTAATGCAATTCTGACTAATATTATTTTCTGAACAAAAATATGACTTCATAATCTGAAATTGCAACAGTTCTTCACTCAGTAGGAATTACAGTGGATAGTATTACTGACAATTAGATATCAGTAGTTACTCAGAAAGAAATAGGAAAGATATATTTGAACTCTATAGAAGTATTTAAAAGACTGGTTGTATTCCTGTGACAAGAAAGTATTTGACATAAAGATCAAGTTCATAAAAAGTTCGTAAGAAGGCCAGATAAGGGAATCTTATACTGGACATGGGAGGTTTAGACCAGATATTTGGAAGTATTTCTTTACCAAGAGGGTGGTCAAACACTGGAACAGGCTTCCTAGAGAGGAGATCAATGCCTCTAGCCTGTCAGTGTTAAAGAGGCATTTGGGCAATAACAACATGCTATAGCTTTTGGCCAGCCCTGAAGTGGTCAGGCAGTTGGACTGGATGATCACTGTAAGTCCCTTCCAACTGAAACAGTTGCTCTATAATTCTTGGAGGACTTAGAAGCACTTTGGTAGCTCAGAAGGATCTCAAAATAACAGTGAAATCCAAGGATCTCGAAATATATATTGTATGCTATATCTCATCCTCAAAGAGCCTGAGATAGGAAGAAAACATGGTTTAAAGACAGAAAATTATTTTAAGTCATCTGAGATACAGAAATACTGGCTGTCTAAAAACACTTGCCAAGAACTTTCTTACGGTTTCTGTTTTACTGGTAGTTTTGCTGTAGCTCTGATGGCTTATGCATACAAGTAAGGAAAAAACTGTAGGCAGAGACAGTCTATTTTGTTGGACCAGCTATAGTGTCTGCCTTATAAATGGAGATGACCTATTCTTACAAAACTTTTTTGCTAAAATTTCTTTCCTTTTTTCCAGGCATTTTATGCATTTTTGCATTATGCATACTTTTATGAGCATCTAACAGCATGCAGCCTAGGACTTCAAGATCACACTTCAAAGCATATTGATTTTTATCCCCTTGCTTACCTAAGGTGGGTTCTTTGCATGAAAGATGAAGATGAGACAACTGCTTCCTTGACTGGGAGGTGCTGAGGCAATAACTTCTGCAGTGCTTTATCAACTTCAGTAACACCCACTTCCTTGGGGTCACCCTACACTTCAGATGAGTCAGTCTATCTTCATCTCATCCATCATTTAAAAATACTTAACCACTCCCAACATACAGTTCTAGAAGGACTTAAAACTACAGAAAGCTAAATGTCATCTACTCTTATGCCTTATTTTTCAGAGTGCTAAACTGGTACATTTTAGCTGACTCCTAACGCAGCAGCTGTCTTCACATGTTTCTGCTACGCAAATTCATGCTTACAAGTAAGACTATGTCAGTACAGTAGGATTTCCATTGGTAAACACAGAAATCCAAACAAAAATAACTCACCATCCTTCATCATTATCTACGTCAGGTTCAGAAGGCTCATTTTCAGGAGTTTCTTCAATTGCCTGGGTTAACTTTGATTTAAATCGGTCCAACAATGCCAGTGTCTGAAATGAAACACGTGGTTTTAGAGAAGGTGTGTATTTTTACTCAACAACAGGCATATACAAAATTTTTGTTATTTTGAGAAAATGATGAGTGATATTTCACGTGAATTCGGAAGAAATACTTTAGAGAGGCAAGTGAGAGAGCAAGAGGTGGTCGTGGGTTTGAGAGCAGGACTGCATAGAGAGCACCCACAGAGTGAGTGGGCAGGCAATGCTGAGACAAGAGCAAGCAGGGAGGGGCCCATCATGTGAAAAAGCACTTCTCTCACCATCTAGTGAAATAAAAATGCATATTTAAGGAAGAAAAACTTGTAGCAACATACGGAATAAAACAGCTGATTAAATAACACTCCTGACAATGAATTTTACTTTTTGGACCTGCTACTGTCCTCTTTTAAAGCTGTATAAATTACAAACCATTCAAGCTTTGAAGACCCAGTTTAACTGATACTTATATACTTTTTGTTGATGGGCTTTTAAATTATGTGTGGATATTGAAAAAAATTCAAAGGTTTTGCCTCAAATAAAATGAGCCACCTTAACTAATTCTGCAGATACAGCATACATAAAGCACATATTCATTTAAATTTGGTATTTTATTCTCAAACTGACATTGCCTGGTCATTCAGGGACAACGAAGTCACCAAATCTCAGAGGACACCTGAAGATCATACCACAGTTCTTGTCTCTCATCATCTGAAATGGGAGTTTGATAACACAAAAATTTTATTCCTGAGCCTTGTGATGAGAGAGGGGGGTT
Source organism: Vireo altiloquus (assembly GCA_013396875.1). Classification (NCBI taxonomy): domain Eukaryota; kingdom Metazoa; phylum Chordata; class Aves; order Passeriformes; family Vireonidae; genus Vireo; species Vireo altiloquus. Next base: position 139,972 of record VZRF01001718.1, on the reverse strand, counting down.
TCTTCAAAAAAATGCACAGAGCATATGAATAATTTGCACAGCCCACAGCTTTTTTTTTTTTTCTGATATTTGAGACATTCCTGAAAACGAAAGCATTGGGGAATAAGTGCCTAACTGAATTTATGTGGCAGGCTACATTTGATTTGTAGGTGATAGGTTGGCAACCTATGTTGTAAAACACCTCTGTATGGCTGCATAGTTTTGTTTGGTCAAGCTTTTCAAATTTAAAAGAATAAAACCTAAACAAGAATAGAAAACAGAAATAGGAAATACCAGAAGTGTTCACTGGAATCAAATTTCCTTCTGGGAGCAATCTTAACTTGAGGAGTTTCCTGGCTTTTGAATTCTTTCAAAAACATATTTTAGCACTGCCAAGGGCAGATTTTGGAGGACTTTTTTGCATTTACTTTCTTTATTCTAATAAAATCTAATCTTCTGTTTAAGATGAGAGAGAGAAAAGGTTTGAAAATATTTGGGCCTGCAAATCATTCTAGTTCTATAGCTTTCCTTACTATTGCAAACAAACACTGTACGTGCAACACCTGAGACAGCAAACTTTCGCCTAGGCCATCAGAAGGAAATAAACTGACCCTTTTAATAGGAAATTGTGACCAAAAAGAGTCACATTCCTTGTGTCTTGTCTAATTTTCTCTGGTGCCAGAATTCCTGTGAATAGACCTGACGACAGAAATAATTTTGAAATATTTAAGTAGGCATTTTTGCAATGAGTCGCTGGATGCTATACCATGCTTCAAATAACTTTTTAATTTGACCCTTGTAGAATAAGATGGCTAGGACTTCCATCATCTAGTATTTTAGGGAAACAAGCCTTTTCTCCCTCTTCCTTAATTATTGCACTGAGGATGGAAAATAGTATTGTGCTTTAGGATCAGTTACAAGGGGTATGAGACTAGAAGGGGCTCTCCACAAGCGAAATGGATTACAAAGAACTTGATTAATTATTGTTGAACAGTTGCCAGCAGGGTTACATAAATAAAAATTAAGAACTACTAGAATATATATCCCTATCATCTCATTTTGTTTTCCTGTGATGTCCACGACAGGGCTGATGTAAATTCATTAGACGTGGTTTTAAGTCCCTTGATCCACACTGCCAGCAGAGCTTTAGTACTCTTTGATTCAAAGATAATGGGACTTTGAATGGACAAAGTTTCCACAAACTTCTTAGTTTAGAACTAAACCAGCTTGCTACATACATAAAGGTTTGCCAAATGCTGCTTTGAAGTTATTAAGGCTCAAGTTTCCAATCTCTTCTAGATTCAGCCTGTGAACAGGAACATCTTCGTCGCTGAACTGACATGCACTGACAAACCAATGTGTTTGATGTACTGCACAGATTTTAAGTTGATGGTATTTCCACTTCATAAGCAGTTCTATGTATTTAACCATTTCAGACTTTCCTATTTTAGAAAAAACAAATACTTTTGTAAAGCAAACCTTACTTTGCTTGTATTTGCCCACTAAAATCTACAGACATCCTAACTAATTTTGAAGAATAATTTTCATTGCATTTAAAAAAGCTTCTCTCTTTACAGTACTTATAAACTATTTCTTTCATTTTGTGACACCAAGAAGTATTGATGAATTTAATCTTTTTAAACCATAATTTAAAATGTTAAAAACCCCAGCTAGAACAAATGCCAGGTATGTAAACTTCTGTCCCAGTGTTATCTTATGGCAAGGAAAGCATAAGGTGAAGAAATGCAAACTCTCACAAATGTAATCATGGACACCCCTTCATGACAAGCATTTCCTTCCAGAAGATTTTAGTAACTAAACTGGGAGCCCTTTCAAACACACACTGAAAATTCAATTACCTGTCTACCTGGGTAGTTAAAATATTTATTTTTACAAATAATAGCTTTCTTTTAATGGAAATTGAAACAACAGATTTTAAAACTTTACTTTTATACAAATGAAGAGATAAACATACTCAGAACATTTTTCTGGATTTTGTTGCCCAGGCTATCAAACTATTACCTGATCTTCACGGGAAACTCCTTTCTTTGGCTGCTGCTTTCGCTTGTCTTCATATTTTCTCTTCTCCTGAAGGTATTCTTCAACAACACTGTTTGGAGCAGGTTCGTCCTCTGAATAAGGAAACATATTTGGTTAAACAAATTTAATTTGGTTTCATGATTTAGTGTCTTTTTGGAGATAAAATACCAAGCCAAACACTCCCATAAAACATTTCAGCTGTACTGCTTTCTCAGCAGTAGAATGATTTGCTACTTACTGAAATGAAAAACACAACACTGTACTGGGCAGACAATGAGTCAAAAGATTTTTGTTTCAATTATATTTTATTATGGAGCCAGGGAAAGCAGGATAACAGAAGTAAAACTACTGATAAAAACTGCTGAAATTCCTTTAACAAGCTGACCTTAATTTCTGAAGATCTTTCTTGGAGCAGTTGAACTGTTATGTGTATTAATATTCTGTGACTATTTGTTAAAAAGAAGACCAATGCAACCTATAGAAAATTTCACAGTTTTCCTCTTTTGTGGGCTGAAGTAGCCACAAATCAAACCCTTGATCCGGCAATAGTGAAAAAACTCCTATTTTTAAAAGTAACATTTAAACTTTAAACAGATTCCATCTTCTCAATCAGGAAAAAACTCTTTTTTTTATATAACAAAGTGATACATGGAAGAGTCAAGAGATACTCTTCTTTGTCTTTTTTTAACAGTGTCTTCACTGCAGAGTATTCACTGTCCCATCAAATTATTCATTAGTAATTTAAGGGGACAAAAACTGAATTAGAAAATTGATCAACACCATACTTTCACATTTTCTTCTTTTTGAATAGCATTAAGACATGGTACATATTGATTTAGTATACTTGAAATTTATGTATGCATATTTACACAAAATTTTTATTCCTGGTAATGAACAGAAAAGTAAACCCTCTGGATGTCCATTGCAAATGATGAACAGAAGATACTTTTGGAGAAAAATTGTTTCAACAAATTTCAGGACATATAGCATGACAAACACTAAATCTAAATGAATTTGTTGTTGTCCGGTTTTTCAGATGACTGCTGACAGGTATACAGAAAAAGTGTCTGATTCCAAACTGAATTTCTCTCACAACTGAAGTTTTCTATAAAGTTTATAAACACAGCCCTTTGTAATAAAAGGAAATCAATTTGTAATGATATATCTATATATAAAGTATTTGTTTACGTCTTTCTACAAATAAAATACCTTATTTCCTTTTTATCTTCATTTCTAAGTTGCATTTAAACAACATTTAAACTCTTTCTACATTGTATTTAAAGGGTGTCAGGGAAAATAATCAAACATACATAATACCATTCAGAGCTGGTTTTTTTTTGCTTTTTTCTCAGTTGATATGTTGGACACAATGATGAACAACCAGCAAGATAAAGAAAGAAAAATCCATCTTTCAGAACGACCAAAATAGATAAATGCACATATTTAGGGATGATTAAACAGCTGCATAAATGAAATCAAATCTGCCATAAAATCTCATGCAGCATAGTATCAGATGAACTGAAGAGAACAGAAGTACAGGATAAAACTACCACACATAATGACAAAACTCAGACTTTCCCCCTATGTCAATCTCTTCTATTAATTAAAAATCCCATTCTTAATTCAAAATCAACCCCTTGTGAAAATAGTGCATTAGTTTCTGCATAAATGCATGTATCCAAACCGTTGGCTATCTGGCAACAGCATAATGTTTTCTTTTACTAACATTTAGCCCCTAGATAAATAATTTGAAGTACAAAGCCATCTGCTTCATTATTTAAAACAACGTTTCAAGTGAAATTTACCTAAACAAATGCTTTGAAGGGAATCACATTTACCCCATGATCGATATAACTGCCTATCTATTACAAGCAAAAGAACTGAGAAGTGTTCTTGTGTATGTATGAAAATGCCAGTCTCAAACTGGACGCAAACATTTAAACCTGCAATGCACCCTTTCATATACATATGCTGAATTTTAAGATGTGATCCTTAGTCATACAGGCCTTTTGAATAAAATTTAGCTTAATGTAGTGCAGCTCAAATACAAATCTCATATAAAAAGGATGAAATTCCCCTTTTTGTGAGTTTTTTTTGCGTTTTTTTTTGGTGTATTTTTATCACACTCATATGTGTGCCGCTTACTGTTGACACAAATCATTTAAATTTCAGTTAAAGCCTTCTTTTAAGATTATTGTTTCTTGGGTCTTTGCCTTCAGAGGTTTTCTAATCCTCAACTTCATGCTCTCTGCCTCCTAGGAAAGCCTTTTCATAAGTGAGACAAAAGATAATCAGATCCACTTGAACTACTTCAGAGTGAGTCAACCAAAAGAGCTGTTCACTTGTATGCACCATATTTTTGCATCTTTCATTAAAACAACTTAAAGACAGGCTTATATTTCTTAATGAAGTCTTACAACCTATCACTCAACATTTAAAGCAAGCAGCAAAACAGGAAGGATTTTCAAGAGCCCTTAAGTCAATGGGTTATTAACACATTTTGAAACTTGAAAACTCCAATGATTTCAAAACCACTGAGTGTTTTTTAATATAAATTATATATTCAGTTTTTGATAAGCAGGAATTATTTCATAAAGTTATTTTGTGTCTGACTCGTAACCAACAAGCAAGAAAAAATTCTGTCCAGAAGAGAGACTCGGTGGGAAGAAACCTTTTTAAAGGTAAAAATAGATTGCTGCTTACTACTTCATATCTCTCAGTTCGCAACCCAGATTCCCTGCCAGTCTTTTGCAGCTGAACTGTAAATAAGAGGAACAACAGCACTGTATGATGGACTTGACATTCACATCAACGTAGACAAATTTAGGTTCAGTTTACTGATTCAGCAAAAGTATAAGGATCACTACTTTGGTATTACTCTCCTTAATCTAAGAGGATTTATTCAGACAAAAATTAATGAAAAAAGACAAGGATATACAGAAGTGAAATAACAATTAAATTCAATTTAGGTACTGCAAGATGCAGAAGATAATTTAAGTTACATGAATCTTGCAGACTTGTTCCCTAGGAGGATCTCACCACAAAGCATAAATAGCATGAAGTAAAGAATTTCTTCTTTAGTTTGAACAAGCTGTATATAAAGGAAGGTGAGGGAAAAAAAAAGAAAAAAGATAACCTTTCTTATTGAAAATACATTTTACCCGACTTTCAAAAGAATTTATAAGTTCATTGCTATTTACATCAGCCAGCTTGAGTTACTACGAAGAAAATCTTCATCTTACTGTGGCAAACACTTTATCATTTAAGTAATTTATTTTCTTTCAGATAGATTATTCTATCCTGAAATTATGGCCAACACATGCCAACATGATGGTGTAATCTAACCAAAAACTTTGGGTTTTGGACGTGGTTTACAATGATAGTGTGAAACTAAGAAGGAAATTCTGAAGTCTTTAAACCAGAAAGGAAGAGATTGTTTTTAAAAAAATATGAAAGACCTTATTTTGCTCACACTTAAATAAAGAACAGTTCAAATGATGTCAGTTTTTAACTACAAAATGGCAGAAGTATAACAAAGACAAAACTTGATCCAAGGGCATTAAACTGAAATGAGTGGATGGTTTAGTGATGGATCAGTTCCTAATAAGAAGTGAAGCAGAAGAGAAAGCATGGTAATTTTAAGCCTAGTTCCTAAAGCATCTGGTAAATTTAACAACATAACACTCATCAAAAGATGTATCAGATGTGCTCTATTTTCGAAACTTCAAATTTTAACTTCCACTTTATGGAAACCAAGAAATGTGAATTCTAATTCAGCTGGCCTGTGGTAGATCAGAACAGCATGATCACTGCTTATGCTCACACTCATATTGCCCTTAAAGACTGGGCTCCATTTCTAGCACTGCAGGTAGGGCAACTTTGCCTTAATAAGTCCACCAATTGTGGCACAGAAAAGGTACAATTTCACACAAATGCAGGTGTGAGAGGAGGCATAGAGNGTAGTAATTCTACAGATACTATTTCCTTTTAAAGAAAGAGATAATGAAGCTGTGCTTGTTGGAAACACTTGTTGGAAAAAGAAGGGAGTTTGTTTTGGTGAAAGTATTACCAGAAATACACATGAAGGGTAGAAACAATACATATTGTGACAGAGAAAAACAGATGCTGATTCTGAAGGTTTAATGTCACCATAAAAAGAAAGAACCTATAGCATTGAAAAGGATCAATGAAAGACTTGTTTATGGTTTTTCTTTGATGAGATACAGCTAGCAGGAAGATTTTACATACACTTAAGTATCTTACATCACAAAACATTCTTGATATGCTAAACTTCACAAATGTAATCCTATTGACTCTTGTAACGCAATTTTCTCATATATAATCATGAGTTTATGCAGAACTGAGGTAAGATAACAAGGAGAATGTACAAAGATGCCTATATTAAAAGGTATCCCAGTTCATTTAGCAGGGTTTATGTATGTTTTAAATGTGGTGGGCCCATAAATTATCCTCAGTATCCAAAATGTATTCTTTAGCAACTCAGATGACACATTTCATATGACAAAAGACCTATGGGACAGAAATTACAAGAAATGCATGGCATAGCTAGATTAAATATCAAAGGGGAGAAAACCTCAAACACTTCTTGTTTGAAGTGAAAGAGATTATGATTGAATGTTTTAGTGAATTAAAATAAGAGGCCTAAAACACATTACTCGATTAGTTCAGTATATTCTACTTTCAGCTCATTATTATTCAATTTATATTGCATTCTTTTGGAATTGCAGAGGTATGCAGTACTGATTTTAAAAATCTTACTGAGATTGAATTCTTAAAAGAGAAGTTGTTTTTGCGCCAAATCAAATAAAATCCTTGCAAATTACAAAAAAATTCTAATATGCCATAGTATTTCAGGAATTAAAATGGAATTCCAGAAGTCACAAACACAGAACTTAGAGATACTTTGGAGATAATTAGAAAGCAAGACAAATAACTCACTTCTTCCAGAATTAGGAAAAAAAAAATTATAGCTTTAAATATTATGTATATGAAACTTAAAACACTATAGTTTAGTGTAAAAATTAATAAACCAGGAAAAAAAATTATGCTTGAAAGAATTAGTAACATCCTCTCCTGTATATTTTTGCTTAGGACCAGTTCTACTTGTGGACTTCTTTGCACCTTCAGGAACTGTTCAGTTGCTGTTGCTATAGCTCTGGCCTGCCTAAGATCTAAAGAGCCGCTGTTTGCCAAGAAGTTAGGTAAGAGTCAGAAATATTTAGCAACTGTGAACAACTGAATAGATTTGCTTACAGAATGAGCTTCCAGGGCTGGACTGATTACTAGATTTTCGGTTTGCTACAGTGAAAAAAGCAACAGTTCTAGAACAAACTTACTAGTTCACTTAGCCAACTCAAATAATAAAATCTTAGAAGTAATTCCTAGAGCTTCTAAACACTTACTTGAAAGACCAGAGCACATTCGCAAAACAGGATGAACTGCAAGTTTCTAGCAAATGCTTTCTGAACTCTGGTAGCTTTTAGGCACATGGTCTAGTCTAAAATGCGGTTAATTTTCAAATGTCAGTGGATTTTGAGTACATGCTTAAGATCACTACTAAAACCAAAGCTGGTTTAAGAGTGAGGTTCTGTCCTTTTTTCTTCTGCTTCTGCAGACAGAACAGGGATGAACAGGGATGAATAGGGATGCTGGGTACTAGGAGATTAAACGTAAAAAACATGTAAATAGAGGAAGAAAACAAAGTTTTGCAAATGTCACAAATTCAAGATGGATACTTTGATACAATGCAGCTCTCCTGTATATACTGAAAAAATCTTCATACTTAATGCATTTATGCTGCAAAGTTCCCAAACCATCAATATTTGGATGTTGTTATGTTCAGAGTGTTCTGAAGGGTGTAAAATTGTCTTAAAGTCCCAGACTTCAAGAAAGCATCTTTCCATGTAAGACAGGGCTTAATTCTTCGAGTGCCCCTTGACATTACCCAAACTTTATAATAAAACAGAAATAAAACGTATTCTTACACTGGCATCCTTACTTGATTTTGAAATTTTTCTAAACATTTCAATCATTTGATTACCATATCACAAATAGAAACATGGCAGAAAACACTGCATGCCTTGGTAGAATTCTTACCCTTGAATGCTGGCTTTTACATTAGTTGTTAGGTTTCCCTGCTCAGATAGTGCTTTACAGCTTTTCTGTTTTCTCATGTATGACAATTAAATTTCACCACAGATTATTTGATAGTTTACAAAAATGTTCTAACAAGAAAAACGAAATTGTTACTTCCTAAATACTACTACTATTTAAAACCGACATGCAGTTAAACAACTGGGCAGATGCTGTATGTCTAAAGCAGGTTTCACTGAAGTACATTCCCAGGTTTATTCTACAGAACATTGAAAAGTGTATCTTTTTTGAGTATTCGACCAAGTACTTCAAAATGCTGAAGTAATTCAGCATTCAAATTATAGTGTTTGATGTAATTTCTGGCATCACTACAGCAAATGTCACATAAAAGAAAAACATCTTATTTAAAGTAAGGTCTTGACAGCAGTCTGGCATAGTCAACAATACTATTCACAGATTGGAAGACTGGTTATAATCAAAAGTGGACGGAGGGAATTATTTTTTTTCTCTGACCGCTTGAAACAATGTAAACACTTAAATCTTCACTCTCCAGTTTTTCTTAATTAATCTAATCTCTGAATACAGAAAAATATTAGGTAAGCATAATATGAACAATTTGAAGAAGTGATACTAAATGTGATGCCTGTACTAATAAAGATCTGTGCAGAGGACTTAAAATAAATGTGTCATGCTGCCACCCCTTCCTTAGCATCCTCTCAGAATTAGACCCAATCCTGTCCAGTATGATCTAAGCCTTATTTTCACCATACTGTGATCTTCAGTGAATTCCTCCCACAATGGCTGCAAGTTTTGGACGAGATGTAGTGTTTATTAATCAAGCACAGAATCGTGTTAATGTGGTTACATAGCCTCTGAACTAACATTTTTTCCTAATGCAGCCAGCTCAAAGTATAGGCAGACACGCTGCAAGTGTCTGCACCATCTGCACAGACATACCTGATCCAGCATGACACAACTCTCCATCCCACACTCCCCAAGAGGATAGGCAGAGAACAATGGAAAAATGTCCTGCTACTTAACACATCCATTTAATGATGGAAGTATTTTTTAAATATATACAATTTCTTGTATGTAATGTGGAGTATTATACATTTAGCAGACTGTCTTCCATGTTGATAGCTCTATTGTAGTGATGAAAATTCAGGCCAATAAATATAAAATGACTAAGTGAACTAAGTGAGATACATGAAATGCTTTTAACTTTGGAGCAAAACTACTTATTTGGTACAACACTTCTACTTCTGTTAGAGTTCATTATATTCAAGATAGAGTGTTTCTAAGGTCTGTTCTATTATTCCTCAGTTGTAATAAATAAAATACCTTCACAATAAAGGTATGCTTCATTCCTTTGACTAACCATCTCTAAATACTTAAAGATTCAACCCTTCCATCCCTCTCCCCACATAAATTACATCTATCTTCAAGTATCTCCTAATAAACTTGTCCACATAATCTTCTGCTAGTTTTGAGTGGTTTTGTCCATTTTTATCGAACTGTTCCTTATCTTTTTTGGTGGTACAATACTGGGAACTGAGTGCAATAACACAACTGCACTTTTACGTGCATTTGTAGCAACAACCACAGTGACAGCCACATCACAGAGTAAATTAATGTTCAGTTTGTTTTCTAGTACAAATCTGAAATCGTTCCCTACATTTTCATTAATAATTTCATCCTTCACTACTTGTATCTCATTTAACATCCTTTTAATTTTACCTTAAATTTTAGAACATGTTTATTTTTAAGATTTTTATTTAGGTACTCCAATAACTAGTTCAACAGGTTCTTTCCTGCCATCTATCTTTCTCAACAGGTACTGGAAAAAACCCCTTCATATTGCAAAAATGAAAATTTAAGATTATTCAAAATTATTTTTACTATTAGCTGTTACCTGCAGATTTTCAACTGATTTATGTCTTGCTTGCTACTTATTTCAAAGAAAATATGAGCCCCCCACCAACCCTGACGTGCCCTTTGCTTGAATAAAAGGTATCCTTCCAGACTGTACCACAGTAGTAGCTATTGCCCAAGTATTATTTTAGTCTGTCACTGTAAAGGTGAATCTCCTCAAATTACAAAGTCCACTGACTTAACTGGCACCAGAACAGGAATACGTTTAAGCAATTGTGTAAGAACTGCCATACATGGCACTATTCAATATAATTTATCATATATGTACATAAGAACTACACTTTACCTTTTTTATACCTCTACTCACAGATCTTTATTTACATTGCCAGTGAGCGCTTATATTCATTCCGCGATTCCTAGAACATTTTCAGAGTCAGCAATTTTTAACATCTAGTGCCAGATTTCATACACAAGTTCATGATACTGTATTTTTTATTTTGTCGAAATGCTGCTGATCAAGCTCACCTGTTATTCAAGAGCTCATGTGTTTTTCTAAAAATTATGTTATACTTTCTACCACTCTAGTAAATTGTGTGTTATCTGAATTTTTTAAAAAATAATTTTATATTTTCTTTCAGATTTCCATGGTACTGAGAACTGAACTAAGAATCCACTCTAAAAATGTGTCTTGCAACTCCAGACTGTTTAAAGACACTTTTTTGTTTCTTCCGTTTGGCTAAAAAGAAGTGTTACATCCATCTGGACTAAAATGTGCACATTATATACTAATATAAACATAGCAATTTATAACATTTAAAAAGAAACAGAATATAGAACTCTCTGACAAAGAAGTGGACAGCTGAAGACCCCATTTTGCTAAGGTTTAAGAAAAATAAATATGGTAGTGACTTTCTGAATTTGAGTTCCATTGGTGTCTTAAGATACATAAAAGTTTGAAGTCAGGAGAGTTCAAAGTTAATCATTGCATTTAAGAACCTTTTCAAGTCAGAAAGTCAAGACGACTTGGCAAATCAGAGGTCACAGCACAGATGTAACTAAAGAACACTTAGAAGGAGAAATACTACCTAATTTGAAAGAACGACAGCTACCTGTACAATTTCCTTACACACTGGTATCATTACATTAATACGATTCATAAAGAAAGAAAAAAAAATCTACATTTCAGCAATAGAGTCTACATTTATGTACATAAAACACAAAACCAAAAAAACCTTTAAAACCAGAATATTAACTGGACATCTACACAAAAGCTTTTACCTTCTTTTTCTTTGGGTCTTAAAGGTCTTTCTTCTTTTTTCTGCTTTGCTTCAAGCAGTTCGCGTTTCAGCTGTCGTGCTTCCTTCCGTAGCTCCTCACTGCAAAGAGAAATATTTACAAAAATATAATCTTCTGAGATGTACAACCACTCAGAAGAAACAGAATCAAAGTTAATGGGCAGTAGATTTTTGATACGAATAAAGAAAAGGTATGGACTCACTGATGCTAAGAACATGGCTTAAAAATCAATTAGGACCTCAGAAAGTCCCTATTTTCATTAACAGGGATAACAAAAGAATATTAGCAGATGTCTTACTTTAAGACCCTAAGAGAAATATGTTAAGGAAATGAATAATAAAACAGGGAATACGCATCTGAATTTTACTTTAACATTCTAATAAGCCATGAGAACCACACAAAGAGAATCTGGAACAGAGGTACTGCCAAATAAATATTGCATCAGTCATAAAATTCTGTTTACTCAAGTAATAAATCTTAGTATTCCTGGATTTTTGGTTGGTCAAGCAATGCAGTTGTTCAGCAACAAAGACATGAAATGTATGTAAGCATAAATTTTTAGATAGGAAAATTAATTTCATTCTACAAATTTTACAAAAACCTTATGTGGTAACACTAGAAAGAAGAAACTAAAATTTGCAAGTCCTTGTGCCAATATCAAATGGAATATTGGTCTTCACAGAATCACAGGTTGTAAGGGACCTCTGAAGATCAGCCAGTCCAGGTTCCTTGTTCAAATGAAGGCCAAATAGAGGAGGCTGCTGAGAGCACTGTCCAGTCAGGTTTTGAATATCCAAAAATGAAGACTCCAAAATGTCTCTGGGGAACTACTTCTTAACCTCCCTCAATCCAAAAAAATTCTGTAAATTTAATTTAAATTTTATTTCAGCTTGTGCCTGTTTGTGTCCATCTAATGGCTACATGTGCAAAAGAACTGGTAATTAATTCAACTTTTTCAGGTGTTTATATTTTGCACTTTTATTTTTTTTTTTCATTTTAAATTAAGTTCTGATTGATTTAGATTTCATCACGATCAACGAATTGCAGAAATTAGTACAATTCAGGAACATGACATACAAGCATTTCCCTGCAGTTGGCTTATGTACCTCAATTTTCATCTGTGATACCACTGCTGACTATAGCCTTTTCTAAGCAAAAAGACTTAGAACTCTTGGGTGATGACTACTTTTGATTTTCATTGTCATTTGTATGTATGCACGCACAAACACAGAGCTTGTGAAAAGCACTAGCAAAGAAGACTGTCACGGTAAAGTCATTCAGTCAAGTACAGCAGTAGGTCTTAATTTTCAACAGCATGGCCAAAGTTACACTAAGCCAGATTAACAGGTTTTACATATAACTACAGTTCTACTTTTCTAGCTGAAAAGAAGATCATAGGGGAAAAAGAGATAAAAAGATACTTTTAATCCAAGTAACTCCATTGCTTTTCTATAAATTGGGGATAGCACGGTAAACAAACTGCATTACCATAGTAATATAGTATACTGTAACATTTTCTTACTGATGTTGCACAGCAGGAACAACACGCGTCAATAAAAGGTTGTATGTTAAAAATATTTAGAGTGCCAGACAGTGATAGCAACACAGAGAAAGTGGGTTACAAATGGCATTTGAGAATAACAGAGCCTAGCAGATCAGAAGTTTCCCGTAAGAGGAACTTACTCTTTCTCTCAGTTAGCTAAACACTACTGCAACATGAACAATGAACTAGCTAGCAACAACTATTCAGCTCCCCCACTCCCTTTCTTTTCTCCAGTGGAAAGAGGTTTTTCTACAGAACACAAAAGGTCTGAATTCTTAGAAAATCTAACTCCAAAATGTTTTTCTAAGCCCCTTCTATGATCAGTACTATGTCAATAAACAACTTTGATACTTGGCTCTTTACAGACACCACACTTAGCATATTTTTTATTCCTATATTCACTTTGCCAAATTAGGTTGATGAGAAAGGCAATCCAAGAAGGCTTCATGCTAAAAAGGAAGTCACAAGAACCGGCTGACAGGAAAGCCAGACTACATTCACAAACCACATTCACTGGAACAAAACTAGAAATTACTCCTGACTTTGTTAACAGGAAAATGTCAAACTGATAAGGCAGAGCAGAATCAAAGTAAGGGATTTTGATTGTCTGTATCTGTCCCTTTCATATTTGAAGCATAGGTCTTTGTGGGCAGTAAATTTGCATTCAGGTTTCATATAACATAGCTGTTGGTTTTTGTAATCAGTTATGTAGATGCCTGGTATCCCTGAAAAGTTTCTGTTGGTATAAAAGCATAGCTCTCTCTGCTCCATCCTTGTCTCATTGCTCCCTTGATTCCACAGCTACACTGCAGGCTCCTCTCTTCCTTCCTGCTTTTTTCTCTTCTTCCAAGTTCCTGCAGCCTGGAAACTGTTCTTCCACTCTCTATACACAGAGGTACAGCCAGAGCAGATGTAACCCTGCTCTGCAGACAATTGAAAAGGATCTAGCCATATGGTTCGTAACTCCAGAATTTTCACATTCTACTCAGAACAATGAGATGATTTCATCTAGAAAATTTATTGTAAATAAGTCTGGGATTCCATTTGAATTTCTGGTTCAGCTGTGGCATGGTTTGATAGGACTGTGAACAGTGAACTGATAGAACTACAAGAACTATGAGTACTTAGGTAACTTTGGGCTGAAATCTAGTTACACCCTAAAGACACCATGTATGGTAAAGGCATCAGCTTTTCTAGTAAACTAACTGAATGCATGATCAAGAAACAACAACCCTGCATTGTTAATTATGGTCCCCACTCTTTCTCTTTAGCAGATTAATGAATACTTTTTAAAAAGAGTTCATTTCAAAAGAAAAATTCATTTTAATCACATCTGTCTACTTTAGAACACCCCACAGTATTTCCTCAGCCCTTCTGAAGATGGACTTCAGAATCAGATATGCTGATGGGTTTCAGCTTTCCTGCAGGTCTCTGTTGGTGGTGTACTTGGTTCCTAACTCAAAAAGGAACATAAGGTCATCACTGCACTGGGCACTCATTTCCCACAATTACTCTCAATTTACCTCTTGGTCACTTCTTTCCAAAATGTCATTCAGCAGTTGTACTGTCCTGCAGCTACAACCTGCATTTTTGATTTCCAGCTGTAAAACACTGCATTTAGTTATATTACAAGGGTATTTTTATTGTATTGTGCCAACTTAGGTATTAAATTAAAATTATTTGAAATACTCTGTTCACATGTATTATTTTCTTATAAGGACTTTTAAAAAACAAAAATAAGAATGTCAGTGGCTTTCAAATAAATGATGTAAATATACCTGTACTATAAACACTATAGAAGCTCNACCAACTAGCATTAATTTCAACTTTGGTATTTTTTTTTTTTTTCTGAAGAGTATACCAAAGCATTCTATTATACCTGGTTAGGAGTGAAGGAAGGATAACTTGCCTTCATGTCTCTATAACATACCTATCACCAGGACTGGACTATGAAATAGTAGTTCTGTTCTTTGAATTCTTGTAATTCTCCAACTTTTATTAAAATGAACGCTAGTAGAGCAGAGAACATTACATGTCCACCGAAGTTCTCAGACTTAAGTTAGCTAGCCCTCTTATTTGTAAATGGTTAATCTTAATAGATGGTGGAGGAAGGGTTTGAGAACAGCCCTACCAAGGACTGCAAGGTGCTCATGGATCAGAACATGGACATGATCCCTCCTCAGTGTGCACTCGAAGCCCAGAAAGCCAACTGTATCCTGGGCTGCATCAAAAGCAGTGTGGTCCGCAGAGAGATGGAGGTGATTTTCTGCAGGTATCTTCTTAACAACATATATTCCATGCTTCACCTTTCTAATATGTGCACATATTTTTCTTCTGTTTTTTAGATCAGATTAATACTCAGTTAGTAAGAAATACAATAAGTTGGAAATTTAGCCAAATATTTTAAAGTTAAATGGATAAAATTGTTTCTAAGTGCCATGTACTGAAGGTGTTATTCTGAATGTAATTAAAGGTCTTCTGAATTTACAAAGTAACGTAATTTGAAAAAGAGAACTTCTGTATTTGACTTCACTTTGGCAAAAGAAAAGAGAGTTGATTACAGAAATAAACAGTAATTGTGACTCTGGTGTAAGTGACCATACGATTGCACAAGCCCAAAACCACTCCTCCTTTCCTACGCACATATATAAATCTCTTTGTACTTGTATGCTTCTGCATACATGTATATAAACCATAACTGCTTACATTTATTTAAGCATACCAAGTCTCTAATAAATAAAATATTTATTATATACAGGCACAAATAAGACCAGAGAGGCACAGTATCTTATTCAACTGTGATTAAGGGAAAACAGTGGCTGCATATATTCAAAACTGTGATTCAGATATTCCCATCCAGTCATGACACATCTCAGGAGATACTAAAATTCATTCAGTACTGATATTTCAATCACAAAGAGCTAGAAAACTTTGCATTATATGCATTTTACAAATTTACCCCAACTCCAGTCTAAACTTTGCTACAATTTAGAGTATTCAGTATTTCCGCTCTAAACTTCACCTAAGACCCTAGAGAGGCTCAAACTCCTTGAGGTTACCCTAGCAGACAGTCATTCACTGATGTTGGTACAAACAATATTAAACAAGACCACATTCTTTCAAAACGGAAGTATTTAGGTGGTGACAAAACAATACAGATAGCCTCACAGTCAGAGGATTTACTGACATAAATGTAAATGTATAATGGAGGAACTATTCAGAGACTGAACAACTGAAAGATCATGGTGTATTCTGCATCACTGGGCCTGGAGTTTTTCTAAAAGGCAAGTCACAGCTGAAACAAGAATTAATCCAGGGAAGTGCTGTAGTAATGATTAAATTATTATTTTTGCTGGCACAGCATGTTATTTTCCCTTTTCTTTTTTTAATATTTTAATTGCATTGCTTATATTTTTTTAAAGGTAATTTCTTTTCATTTGCTTTTGCTGTCTTCTCATTCAGTAACATCAAAAGAAAATTACTAACTGGTTATCCTTAAACAGTAACATTATTTAGTAAGTGTAGTTCCAAGAAAGCATAATAGAACAAGGAAAACAACCCAAAATTAATTTTAAAACTAATTAAAAATATTATAAATAATAAAAGTGTGCCAAGATTGTCACATAAGTTTAATTTTTATATGAGCAGCATTCTATAACATCATAATAAAATAAAATGAATATTAAAGTACTTCAACACTGCTCATGGTAATTCCATACATTGAAAGAAGATGATTTTAATTCAGTTTAGATAAACCAAACAAAAATCAAGCTAGAGTGCAATATTATTCTTTCATAATGTAAGCTAATAGCCTGGAAAGAAGTCCTGGATTCAATACCCTCCTGTTACAGACAGTCACATATTTCCCCAAACATATTAATTCCACTAAAAGCACATTTTATGTTCTCTTATATTTATTAATGATAATTTTCAATGTCCATGATTAATGTGGAAAGGTAATTCTAGAACTCACAAGCAGGCACCTTAATAATACCAGAGGCAATGAGGAAGAATCTCTGTTCAATAGCTTTGTTTTCTGCTAGACACTCATGAAAAATGCATAATATTCTGTTTGGGAGTTCCAATTCTAGGTTAAAATACAAACAGTATTTTCAAATAGAGAACCCCAATGATAAAACGAAACAATATAAAATGTCACGTTTGCACAACTAACTGATTTGCAGAATGTGTGGAAGAATCAAGGTAAATGTCTGCTCTAAATGTCAGTTTTGAAGCCTTTTCTGATATTCCCCCTTCTGCTCCTTGGGGTATCTGTGAACATGCAATTCTTGGAATGGATAGCAAATTCCCCATTTGGCATGTACATCTAAGACTTCTCTAGGGTTCAAGAATCTTATTTTTGTCTGGATTGCATTACTGTTCATCTCTGGTACTGCAAGAATTTTACAACAGTAAATATGAGAATAAAAATTATGGGTTTGGAACATGCACTGTGTCTTTCTGCATGTTTCTTTGCTGCAGAAGTCAGACCTATATATGTCTGTTTTCTGCAAACAGAGTATTGCAATTGTTTCTCAAATAGGATGATGATACAAAAATGGTGGCAGACATATTCAGTGGTCTTGATACTGGAAACCTGTAGATGAAATATTTTAATATAGTTGCTGTATGCGCACCTGTGTTAACAGCAAGGCTGACAGTTAATGCTGTGTTTGACTTTAGCAGTTTTATAACTCTTTGTTTAAAAAATAAAATGTTAAAAACTTCTTCACTGAATGAATTTATGGATGAATTACCAGTACTTATACATATTTTGACTAGGAAAGATTTCAATGATGACATCTATAAGGACTGGCATATTTATTAAAGACTACATGGGCAACTGTTACTGTCTTTTCAATACCATAAACCTGAGTGTAAATAGGTGCATCACATCATGAACACTTCAGAGAACTGGCACCCTATTTTAATGTAATTATACAGACTGGACTGTAAGCTACATGGTACATCAGCAGTCCCAGTATCGTGCAATGAATTCTCACTGGCTGAAACTGATGAAGAGTGTTACCATTTTACTCTACTGGGAGAAAATCAGCAAACAGCAGAGCCCATAAACTGAGCATGAAGTATAGACTTGTGCAAGAAAGATACTAAAGGAGAGGCAATATATTTTATTATGGTAACTAAGGCAGATGTAGAGGGAAAGAAACCCACACGTTTCAGGGCACACGAGCTCTTCTTCAGCTAGTTTATTTCTCTTTCACAGTGTCTTGGAGTGACACACAGTTTGCTTAATAAAAGGTATTAGCTTTCACTATAAACTTTCTTTGCTTACACTGCTCAGCCACCAGTTACACTGCCAGAAAATGCAGATGTATGCATTAGGGCATGTATAGAAGCATATATCATATGTCACATATCATACATTAAGGCTGATTTTATGCACTATCTGGACCTTCTATGTTCACAGCAGAACCTGGAAGAGATAGGAGACTCTAAATTTTCTCAGTTTAAGAGGAAAACCTAACTTTGCTTACTGCAAGATAGTTAACAAGTGTTAAACGAAACCAGAGAAAGTGGAGACCAACAGCATCTTTCACCCATACCAATGATATATCTATCTGGATTGCAAATGCCTACCTTAATGCTTATGGAAGTCTGTTTTTTTTGTTTGGTGGGGTTTTTTGTTTTTGGTAGTAACACACCACATTGCAGACCAATAGAGCTGTTGCAATTAAAGGTTTTCCTCTTACTCTGTCACTTCTGAATGATGGCCTGCAGGAGGAATTCTTGGTTTTTGTATGATTCTATGACTCTTAAATTTCACCCTATTTCTATCATTCAAGCTTTTGAGATCATACGAATTGGCATTAGGATATTCCTATCTTGTTAACATTACTTTCCAACTTTATAGTATTTCTAAGATTCTTTTAACAAAGAGTGGTAGGGTTTATTTAGTATTTAAAGTAGTACTGAAAACCTGAAATTAGAACTAGCCTATAAATTTGACCCAAAACAATAGCTTTCAATATACCTTTTGTTCTCTTTTAACCAACTTCTTCCTTATTTTACAGTTCTTGGTCTGTATTTCCCTCTCTTTAATTTTAACCATCTCCTCCAGATTAATCCCAAATAAATTTTATAATGAACATTTAGCCTAGAAAAAAGCTCACTGTTGCTCAGGAAATATCTACAGGGAGATTAATTTATCAGAATCTTTTAAAATAAACTAATTCAACATGTTTTTTCTATTAGCCACTAATAACTATCTTTAATATTCTTACTTTCATATCTAGATCATTGTCTTATATTGTTCTACTATCTTAAGGGAAGCAAACCAAATCTGTAACTTGATATGAAAGCTTAGAAATGTCAAACAGGTTCTAATATCTTACATAAAAGTAATAAATGCTTTAGAAGTAGCATAGGTGTAAACCAGAAAAACCCAAAAGTATCAGTTGCAATGCAAAGCTCACAAAAATGGACGAGTAAGACAAGCAATTAAACAGTGTGACTACCAAGTTGTAAAATAATTTTTAGAAGAATTTTGCATCTATAAACCTAAAGCTAGATCTGTCAGAACAGATTGTAGAAGGTCATATGTTGAAGGTGTATAAAAGGGGCTATGATGAGTTTTAAAGAGGAAACAGCTGAAAGCTTAATGCTAAAATGATTGAACTAATTAAAACAAGAAAACATAAAAGAAGCAAGAGGTCACTAGGTCACATGGGATTAAAGGGAATAATAAAGTAAAACAAAATCACTGTTGATCAGATAAATGATTGATTTGTATCAGCTTTCTCAATAGAAGATTCTAGGGAGATAACTCTCCAAGAATGTAATCTGATTTGGACATAAAGATGAGACAAGACCAGAGGTGTCAGAAGGGTAAATTTCAACCAACTAAAGTATGATAAAGCTCCAGAGTACATCCTCAGGGAGGAACTCAGAAATGACTGTTCCAACAACTCACCTCAAAATCAGTGCTGTACCAGATGACCAGCTAGTAAGAAACAGTTTACCTCTAGAACAAAAGGGATGACCAAGGACAGCACAGTGAACATCATGACAGCTTCTGGTGAACTGTTTTAAGTAACTAATAAGATAAAAATCATCTTGAACAGTGCATCACTAAGTTTTCTCACCAATCCAGTAGTTTCATTCCAGTGTATTGGTGAAGGGGTGAATGAACAACAAGGTGAACAGCTTTAGATATTCACGAAGCCTATACCATGAGCCTTTTAAAAAGAGAAAGAAAAGGGTGAGAAGTGGATTGAAAACAAAGCACACAGTGAAAAAACTAGCCAAACTAAGACAAGAATAACCAATTACTTTCCAGTTTAACTAAGTTAATACTTCAAGTTAAATACTCTGAAAACATGGAGTGAGATATATTTCTGGAAGATCCAAAATCAGGAGCTCAGCCAAGCCCAGACAAAGTATGGTGATTTCTCATGGTTTTAGCTCAGGAATGGAAAATTGAACAAACAAGCCCTCAGAAACTCTAACTAAATTATCTTACAAAATTGAAGGAGGTCCTGCAGAGTGAAGGAATCTGTTACCCTGAAGTAACAGAACAAGTTCATGAAAAAAGCCTGTGAACTTTACTAGTAACAGCTCAATGAAGATCTCTTATCAATATGTAGATGTGGAAAACAGTAAGAGAAAACACACATTTATCAAGGAGAATAAACTAAGAAGTATTATGGTGGATCTACAAGAGACAGCCAATATTACTCCATTTAGAGTACTATAAATGAAACTGAATATCCCATGCCAAAATGGCCAACACAGTAATACAGGAAACTCCAGAAAAGATGACGAAGATTATTCCCATCATAAAAAATCACCCCTGACATGAAGATGAACAAAAAAGGAATTATTCATATCAGAAGAAGATGAGACAGAAGAAACATGAAAAAGTGTAGTGAAAACACAAATACTGTAGACTTTTAATATCTAGGCAAGTAGGTACTCAGTAATATCTCAGTAATTAGAAAAGGTATTTTTCACTTTTTGGATGAGACCATTCAGTTTCTTTGGGGTAAAAAACCTTCACATTATTAAAAGTATGTCAGATATTTACATGAAAAGCAGGAACATCTATGTAGAACAGTTAATGCTAAAAATGAATTTCAGAAGAAATAGAATACTCATGCCTTGGGACCACCCAATTACAAATCTGCTTATGGGTGTTGCTGATGGATTCCTCTCCCACTTCTCTGGTACTGGCCACTGGCCAGACAATTCCACTTGCAGATTCCTACATCACCAGTGGAGGCAAAGACACTTTATACAGCATCATATGCCTGATGGAAATTTTTCTCTACAAGTCTCACTCTGACTCTCCCTGTGGGGGCCCTGGCAGGGTCCCACAAAGGTGGTTCGTGCCCAGACTGCTGTTCTTCTCAATCTCTCATCTCAGGGACAAAATAACAAAAGACTTCAGGGCTGCTTCAGGTTGTTTATTCTAAAGTTATCAAAGGTTCAGGAACACAGTGTTACCACTGATTCCAGGTGCCGAAAATGGCCGAAGATGCACAGTACAGAGAGTTTATATAAGGTTTATCAACAAATAGAATGATTCTACGTACATTATTTTGTTTATAAGTCCAATAACTATCACTATTATTAACAGGTCTTTTCTAAACTAAATTCTCTCTACCAATTGCTACTTGATAGGAACTGAGGTCACAGAAAAGGGAAGAAGAAGGAGAAAAGGAAAGAAGGAGAAGAAGGGACCGACTCCCTAAAATCTCCATCTTGGTCCCATATTAACATATTTTAAAACTACAAGCCTATCATTCTATAACACATCAAACATTCAGTTTCTCATTTCTTTGGTGTTTGCTGCTCACCCAGGAGTGGGGGCAGTTTCTCCCAAGGGCTCATCTCCATGGCAAAGCCTTCTTGTGGGGCCTTGGGGGTAAACCTGGTCCCCAGGACAACAGGCAAAGCTGTGGAGCTTTGCTGATCCCCAACACTCCCTTTTATGAAAAGTGTCATCAGTGTTCATGATTATTAAGTACCAAAATATTTGTATCAGCAAAAGAGTCTTCAAAAGAATATAATGCGAAGAATGATGGAAATAGCTTTCTATATATTCTACTAATACTGGTATACTATAGGTTATTTTAAACATCTAACTGCACAGATTAAACTAAGAAGATAATATGCCAATTATATATCACCATTTCTTAGAAATTGGATAAAACACTTGCTCTGAGTTTTGCCTGCTGTTTCCCAACATCTGATAAAAATTCTTAACAGATGGAAATGATTGCAAAGTGAACAGCACTCCCTTCATGTTCTCTATTCTGCTGATTTAATCACAAACCCACTGAATCTGATAGTAATGAAACAATAGTTGTTGCTGATGAGATCACCAAATGGCTTCCATAAAAACCCATCAAACACTGTAAAATATAGCCAGCACAGACATACAGAGTTATTTTCTGACCTGCCATATTACTTGTCAATACAAAATAGTAAATTCTGTCATAGGAGCAATGTTAAATAAACAAATTTTATTTGTAATTACATTGAAGAACCATATTAAAAATAGAATTTTGCCAAAAATCTTTCATAGAGTTAGCTGGCCTAAACATTTATAGATTTTTACTTTCTTCCCTATTACAAAACGGCAACATCTCTGCAGTCTCTATATAGCAGGTATTTTAAACAACTGATTCATATTAAAAAGATTTGCTACTGAAAACTACAACTGAGAACTCTGAGTACACAGTAGTTAGTAGTTCCAATAATGCCAAAAAGGCTTGAAGCTAAGTATGTCCCGAGGTGCTTTCAGGATCAATGCTGAAATGTCTGAAAGATCAGTTAAACATTCCACAGAATCTACCAAGTGTATGCTTCCACAAGCAACTACACATTTTCTTTTTTTACTAAGACTTGAAATGAGTAGGTCTCTGAAGAGAAAATAATTTAATTTTTCTCAAATGTCCACTTTACATAAAATTGCTTTCTTGTACATAAAAATGTCATCAACTTAATGCTAGTTTAAAGACTGTCTGCAGAATGTTTCAAGTTTAGAAACAATCACTGAGCCTCATTCAAAACAAAAAACCCCTACTTCTTCCAATAGTACTATTTGAGCCTCAAAGGATCCAACAGGGTGATTCATCCAGCCTGAGGATCTTCCTGGGCTGCCCCCTCTTCTAGGGGCTCCTCTGAACCAGACAAGAGAGAGCAGACTGGAAAGAATTTTTCTGGCAGCACGAAAAGAACCTAGATGCAGCAACTGCTTTTCCCAAGCCCTCTTTTGTCACATGAAGGAACCACAAGTACATGATGTGACACGGTAGAGATGTAGGACACTATGGGAAAGTCAAAAGCCAGGATTTCCACTGTCAGAACAATTTACATCATACTTCTTCTGAGGGAGTCCTGAAGACAGAGATTGCAAGGTACAGGCTGGATGAGATACTCTGGTAGCAGCATCCTGCTCCTTGTTTCCCTTTTCCTGTTTAAGGCAGAAGACACAGACGTATGCAGTAAACATGGCACTTCAGGGAATTACTCTCCAGAACTGCACAACAGAATGCAGTCAAAATAAGCCAAGTAATATATTGTGAATTCTCTGTGTCTGGAAAAATTATGTAGCTCACTCATCAGTCAAGCACTGTTAGCTCAGTCTACACCTGCTTCTGTATCAGAACACCAGGGTGGTTAAGAGGACTCTTTAAAAACCTCTTACCTTAATTTTATGATCTCCTCTATCTAAATAAGCTGACAGACAGAGCTGATCAGTTTGAACTGGGATTTTGGTGAGAATGCGCCATCAAGTCTTTCTGGCTGTTCAGTAAAAGAAGAGATCCTCATGTCGAAGTTTGTTGATAAATCAGATTCCAGACATCAGAGACAGGGTGCAACCAGAGATACTGGGTACAGACATTTTGTATGGAAAGTGAAATAGTATGTGGACATCTGAGTGAGCCTGAAAAATATATCCAAACAAATACAGGATAGAAATATTTTCAACAGAATGTAAGCTACAGGTGTTATTTGCTATTCTTCATATGACAAGGACTTGAGGGTATAAAATGAAACTGCAAGACAGCAGATTTAAAAAAAAAATAAAAGGAAGTATTGTCCACACTGTTTACAATTAAATTGAGGAATGTATTGCCACAAGACACCATACACAAGACCAAAGACCATTAACAGGTTCAAGGCAGTTAGATCTAGTCACAGAAGAAAAATACACCACAAAACATTAAACAGAAGAGGTCAAATGAACTTCCTGACTAAATAAGCCTTGATTATTGGAAAAAGGAAAAGTTGCCCAGTAGTACCTTAGCACTATGTTGCTTCTGTCCACCATCAGAGACAGGACATTTGGTTAAACAGATCTTTGAACTAATTTGGCATAATTTATTCTTAAATCAGTTAGGATTTCTAAAACATGATGTTTACTACTTTGACTTCGTAGCACAAAAGCTTCAAGTGATATTTGCCATACCGTAGAGCTCCATGTCTGAAGGGGCACGAAAGTATTTATTTTTTTAATTGAGTTTTGGAATTAAGTGTCTCTCATGTAAAAATATTCCTCATAGAAAATGATCTGCCATTTTCTGTTTCTGAATGAAAAGAAACTAAGTTTTTTGCAGCTCCAAGAAAGATAATTCTCTTATTTTATGTAACTGGAAAAGCTTGATATAACTTTGAAACTGTGAGATATGCAATAGTAAAACAAAAAGGAAAAGCATTCTAATTTTATGTAATGCATCAATGCTTAAACAAGGAAGTAGACTAATAATCAACGGATTGATTATTTAGGGCCTGTGTGAACTTCTTCCATATTAAACACTTAATACACGACCATCACGTCACAGCTGATGCCGAGCTATCTCTAGAGAATGCCTAAAGACTATAATATTAATTACACCGAAAAACTCTCTCAGCTTCCCACAGTGTCACTAAAGCGTGTATTTCAGTGCTTAGTAAATTCTGCACATTAGTTTTTTTAATTTCAACTATATGAGTCACAAAACCCAGCAACTAATTAGCATCACAGTAAGACTACTACAAAAGAACTAATAAAATTAAAGTGATAGTTTCTGTAACAATTATTATAATCTGTCAAGTCTCTGAATATTCAAAATTAAGGTCCATTATCTCAGAGTTCTACAAGCACCATCTCAGCTCTAGATTATTTTACAGAAGAATAATTGAGCTGATCTGCTTCACACTCCAGATGGATTTCACATTCTTATGATGTAGTTTCATCTCTAGTCTCCATTACCCATTCCCTGCTCATGTGAAAAAAGAATGGCTCCAAAATGCCTCTTACATTATTATCACCCCACACCTGTACATCAATTAAGCATTGACTATATGTGAGCCAAAAAAAAGTATTTTGATACCTTTTAGGCTGAATGAAAAGTATTTCTAAGGTGAGCTAAAGCACATCTCAAAAATGAAATCAAATAGCAAAGATGTTTTATTTTTGCACTAGATCTGAAACTGGACCTGAATCATCATGTTGCAATAAAAGCCTACTTCAGATGATCATCTCACCCTCAGCTGTGACTGAAAAGTTTTGTAGCTGACTAATAATGAACATTATTTGTATCAAACCTATTTAAGGATGCTCAACAGGATGTTTTATTCTAGTAGCCATAGCACATTAGAGATAACAGACTGGCATATGCAATCATCTTAATTATTTGTATTGTAAGTGCAGTCTCCAATTCTCTAGTCTCATACACTGCTTTACATGTAAGTAATTCTATTGGGTTATTGTAAGTATAGTTTAATGTATTATACCTATCTCAAAATGAAATAAAATTTAAAAAAACAACCTGGACACATCTATTACTTGTATTACACAAGGTTAAAATGTTGAGGCTGAAACATTTTCAAACAACTAGCTGTAAGTAAACAAGGAAAACTAACCTTATATTTGAGCATTTGTAAGAAAGGTGCTAGTTAGCACGTATTTTATCCCAAGTATAACTGCTTCAGTCAAGCAATATCCTGCAAGTTTCATCTCTTTAGGCTTCAGTCAATTAAGTTTTTGTCCTCACTAGTTGAACTTATCATAAAAGAGTTGACTAAATTTTATATTTAAGCAGACATAGGTACCATTTTCACAGTTCATATCGCAAGAACAGTTATATTCTTTTAACGATGTCACCAATGACATTAATTCGATCAGTAGAGGGCTACAGAGGGCATTTATTTGTCAAATATAAACACACTGTCATGTAAGTGAAGTATTATTTTTAACATGTGTAAATATAGTACTTGATTTAATAAATATGCAACTGCTTAACTATTGCTTAAATAATATACTACATAGTATAAATCATCTACTATAACCATACAGTGTTTTACACTCTATGAAGTAATGCAAATTATTCTTAACATAGAAAAGTTCTATTAAAAAGACAGGAAAACCAGCTCTAACACACAAATATTCCTATGACCTGCTGAAGACACCGATCATTTTAAAACAAAAATTAGTAACTGGAACAAAAAGTTAGTAACTGGTTCTTCTCTACTTTGGGAACAAAACAGGCATGTGGCATCATAATAATGCTTGAAACACAGGTTTTAATTAAGTATAGAAACAATAAGGTGAACTTTTGTCTTGTGAAAAAGTCTTAGAATTTACAGGAGTCTATTTGTCCCAACCTCTCAGCATTAAATAGTGTGTTATCTCTAAGCTGCTTTGAATTTAGAATCATAGAGTCCAGGTAAAAAAACTAAAGTTTTTCAATAAAACTCAGTGCTTAAAAAGTCAGGTATGGAGTTAAAATAATGATGATATCTGCATTTAGAAATCAAAGGATGCCACTTCCTTTTAGATTTTCTTCTTAAAATTACTGGCAAAAAACAATAAAGTCAATAAAGACAAAGAATATTATAAAGAAAAATATAAGAAGATCATACCGAGAAGTAGTATTACTACAACAACATAAAATTTTAAAAATTGCCAATATTCTTCTTACTTTCAATCTTATGTTTAATTTCCTCATTGCACCTGTTATTCAGTGCTAAAACAATAAAGATCATTGGACACAGATAATGGGTCTCATGATTTTCAATGTTACTTTTTCCTTATATTAAAGATTTCCTTTCTATCAGGAAGTCTATGAATAACAATATAAAAATAACCATACACAGTAATCTAGGGAGTTTTACTAAAAAATGTATAGTATTATAATACACAGAGTCTATATAGTACAGTACACTATACAGTATTATATAGAATACTATTTACTTCTCTTTTATCATTACTAGCATTTTGGGATCTGATTTTCATTTGTTGATTAGTCAGTAAAATCCTATTCCTGTTTTCACTGAGCTACTAAAGATTATCACTAAATATTCTTAAGTAAAGAACGTCAGTTGAAAGGTTTCATATAAAACTCTCTCATGTCACTTAAGTTACCATAAATCAATTTTTTTTTTGAGAGTCCATCTGATTTTTCTATTTAAATCTAAAAATACTTGGAAAAATGCTTGCAAACTAAAATCAGTAGTCATTTCTCATTCAAGCTAGCTGTACCACATTTTATTTTAGAAGTATTTTATATCTATAATATCCTTATGGATAGTACAGCTCTATGCTCAAAAGCTCATATTCTAAAGGGGTAAATGCAGAAAAAAGAAAGTGAGACTAAATTGAGGGATGGCAGACACATCACTTGAAGAAAACAAAAATAATGGATTTAAGAAATTCTTCACTGTTAATAGATTATTGAGATGAGGTTTATTCTTGAAGTCAACAAGCAAGTATTAGATGATATTCAAACACAGAGTTTGTTGATGCTTTTTTTTTGTAAAAAGAAAACTTGAAACATATGTGGCAAACAGCCTCAGTTAGGAGACTGCAAAAGGAAAGCAGGGGATTCAGCACATATTTTATTAAATCAATTTTCTTTTCAGCTTTGCAGTTCACCTTTAAAATAAAAGCTTAGATTCTGCTGAAAACAGCAAAATTTGTGGAAAATCCACAGGGAGGCTCCAAATCCTTGGGATTTGTGGATTTTCTGTTTGAACAGATTTTTATTGTTCCTGTTGATTGCCCCAACACTCACTTTCAGGCACCAGGCAACTTGAGTTATGTTATCTGTGGGCATTTAAACAGTACCAGCGGGTAGCTTAACTTTCCAAACTCATTTTTCCTAGAAGGTAGAATGCCAAATAACTGTTTGGAGAGACATGAAAATGTAGAAAGAATGATCTTATCAGTTTTGTTAATTTAACTTGGTTTAATAATTGCCACTGGCTTGTTAGATATATTAAGATATAAAAATATTTTTATATGGACTGACACCTCTATTTTCATTCTTTTTGTTATTGCCTGATCACATACTATAGGAAAAATGGCTCTGTCTGGGCTAAATGCCCAGAACATTTGAAGCATCTCATACTGAAACAATAGTAGTCTTTGTTGAACACCATCTGCTAGCAGATTTTTTTTAAAAATCATTGTGTGTCTGCAAATACAGATGCACTGCACTTCCACAAAAGTGGAATTACATTTATGCTCAGACTAAATACTATTCATGTAAAAAGTGTTTCATTTCACATAATGACTGAACTGCAGTTATATTGATGCAACACACACAAGATAAGCATGTTCTATGTAACCAGATTATTCAGAAATATTTGCTCTTGCTCTTTTGATTTTTACACAGTCATCATTCATTCAGCACCATGAATCTTACCTTTCAGAGATCATTTGTGTTTTGAATTTGTTGGTATTTCTCATAACTCTGTGCTTCTTCACTAACTATTATGGGTGAACTGACTTGGCTAACTTATGAATCAGACAGTAAACAGTACATTAATAAAAATCTGCAGACACTAAATAATCGTTATCTGCAGTAAGAAAATTGAAATGAATTAATAGACTTCTATGAGCAGAAATAAACTCTGTCCTGAAAAGAGCAAGAAAAAAAATCTAGGAAAGATAGTTATAAGTGCAGTTAGTCAATAGGAAGAACCAAGTAGTAACATGAAACTCACAGACAATGCAAAAAAACCTAATTAAAACCAGAATTGTGCTATATTCACAGTTCTCTCTAAAAATTTTTGTGGAATTAATATTCTGGTCATACCAGTTCTAGCTGAAATTCTACTGCAAAAATGACATGACAAATGTTAAACTGATTTTTGGAACAGCTAAAAAAGGATAGCTCAAAATTTGTAGCAAATGATTTTTAAAGCTGGAGGAAGAAAATGCCAAAGATCTACTAGGTCACTTAGTTTATCTGCTTCCTCATTTCTACAAGACACGTACCACTTTTTGGTACGCTTCACATAAATATCTGAAACAATCATTTCCGTATGTTTCGTAATTTGGAAAATATTACTGATATCCAGTTCAAATATTCTGATTCTCCCTTCTTTTCAGCATCTTGGAACTTTTCTGATTTTGTTCTTTCAAAACTCCCATAAGAAATATGCTACTGTACATCCTCAGACATGAGTAGACACTAACACTTTAGAAATGACCTTGTAGAAATGGTCTGCATCCACTGACCAGTTATACCTGTATATACACTCAGGCAACCGTAAGTATAAAATAAAGCACATTAGCTTAACTTTAAGTTAAAATGTTAATTACAGCTTCTCAAGGCAATTGATCTTGTACATGCACCATGTCAATTCAACTGTTAAGATTTTTGGTAAGCCAAGCCAGAAGGCACTTGCTTAAGACTACATTCAGTTGCATTTCTAAACTGAATGGAATTCAAGAAATAAAGAAAGTAGCATGGACACTTTAGAAACAGATTTTCTGTCAAGTTTAGTACTCAAAATGCATTAAAAAATTTAAATGGGTAACAGGCTTCTTTTAAGTTTTCCTTATTCTTTAGTAGGTACAGTAAAAAAAGTAATTTATAAAGAAAAAGCTAGACAGCTACTTTTACAACCTTAAAATCAATTAATATTTCTAGTGAATAAAACCAGAAATTTCATAATCCACAATTCTACAGTTTTGGGGGGTTGTGGCCACTGGAAGACAAATCCAGTACCAAAGCACTATTACGTATCTTTTAAGTCTGGTACTCTGTGAGTAGCTGATTAATATTTTATATAAATACCTTCCAAAACATACACCCAAATGAGTTTGCTAATTATACCATCTCATCCCTAAAATCCTGACTTCCAAGACAAGACTGCTGTTCATATTTCACATAATTTAGGTGAGGAATACAGTTAGTGTCCATTGTATTATGAAGTAATGACACATTAATAAATAGACTACGGGCATGTAAATGTTTCTCCAGCAAAATACTACACATATTTTTTAAAATGCCCTGTATAAAGTAATCTCTCTTGCATATCTATTCTCAGAAATGATCAAGCAGTCATGAACCACTGCATATTTTGTTTAAAATAAGTCTTACAAGAACAAAACATAGAAAGAAAAGATAAATAATGATTTCTACTACTGACATATATTGCAGAACATTTCACAATTAGTAAAACAAAACTCTCTTAAACACAGCTTTAATAGCAAAGCAAGTAATACATGAAGAAACTTTCTTGTAACTCATTACTTTCCAAAGAATTTCCTTACTTCAGAATCTCTCTCAACAAGGGATTTTAACAACAGCCAATACCTTTTTTAAGCGATCCACTGAAGCGATTACTATACAAGAAAGCACTAAGAGGAAATAATCAAGTTAAAACCTGGCAAGTATTTTTTTTTAGAACTGTGTATATAATGCAAGCCCTTAAAAACCAGCAACAGTTTATTGGATTTTGGTAGGCATAACATGATCAAAGTGTTCCCTAAACCATGAAAACATGGAACTATTAATTGCATGTTCAGAACATTTCTAAAGTACATTCCATTTAAAAAGTGCACATTACAAATAGAGAAAAATTGAACTTCACATTTATATGGAAGCTGCTGTGCTCATGTGTTTATGTCTCACAGCGACATAAATATATCATTCTTGCCTCCACCTGCTCTCAGGGTTTTTTTTTAAAGCTTGTTCACACCTTCTTTTGCAGGCTTTCTTTCCTCAAAAATTTATTTTTTCCTGATAATGAAACCTGCACTAGGCTGGCAGCTAGCCAGTTTTTTCACACACTCTTTCTGTAGGTACTTAACATAACTTTGTGTAGCTTGGATGCAGGAAAAGAACTATCCTATTTCTCTCACAAGAGCAACAATGCTTTGTCTTGTCTTTAACAGTTTCTCTTCTGACAGTGCAATTGCAAGAATCCATCAAGCTCTTCTGTTTCACTGTGTTACCAGATAAGAAAAACAGCACTGAGATGATTTCTGACATTAATACTTAAAAAACCATGAAAAATTAAATATCCAGTAAATCCAGTACTAGCATTTATTTTAGGTACAGAAGTTCTAGATACTTACTTGGTTATTCATCATAGAGAGACATTAATGTGTTTGACGTCGGTTTTGGCTCATGGCTCACGAGTTTTCCAGTAGATACTCTTGCAACAGTTTTTCCTGCCTTTCTACCAGTTATTTTTCTTTTCAAACTGTTCTACCATCTTCTTTTTCCTTTTAACAATTCACCCTTATGTAAACTATTGCCAAATACTGTCTTTTGTATATTTGCGTTATCATTCTTGCAAAAGATTAAGTGCTTGTTACAAAGAATGCAGCAACCTTCAAATTACACCTTATTGCACAATTTTTGATCTGGTATAAAACATTAGAAAAAAAAGAGAATGCATTCATTTAACATTTCTGACTGGTACATGAGATACTGAAAATCTACTTTTATCAATATCTTTACTAAAACTACTTAAAAAGAAGGGTTAATTCACTAAGAAAAAGTTTTTCCAAAAGAAGTTTTAGTATGCAACAGATTGAAACCAGCAGCATCAGAGTGAGTCCTACTAAAGTTAAGCCATGTCTTCCACTTTCCAGGCTTCACATCTGCCCTTCCTACCCACCCCTGACATTAAGCAGATCTGTCAGACCCTATGACAGATGAAAGTGATTTCTTTAACATTCCTGAGAAAGCAGTAAAACTGTTTAAGTAGGTAGGGCAAAATTAAGAAATACTTCTTATAGAGGAATATATAACTTCTTACCTACATTTCACGAAGTATAGTATTAGAAAAAGATGCAGTCTTCCAATTACTTCATTTTCTTGTACCTTATGATACTCAGCATTTTCTAGACAAAGGATTTCATACTAACAGAGAACACTGACCTTAAAAATTGTGGTGATAAGTTTCTCTAGAAAGCAAAGCAAGGTAGTGAGCCCTTGGCCAGTAACAGATGTCATACCACTAAAATAAAAAATCAGATCTATCAAAAAAACTAGAAAATTAATTCATTTGTAAAGAGGCATAAGTATTAACTGCATCCACAATCCTGGCAGTATACAGTAGGTGTTAACCTTCAGGCTAAGTAGTCTGCAGAAATACGGCTTCTGCAGAAACGGAGGTTCACAACTCTCCATAAATACATTCTAGGGCATTTAGGGAAGAAAATATGAATGGATATGTAAGTTTGAAACCTAAGTTTCAGAGATTCCTCCTTAAAACAGAAAATTTATTACAATTGTCTTTTTATGGTAATGGAATTCACTGCTTCTGGAGAGGACTGATGCCTTGAACTTAAAACAGTGTATCAGAAATGTATTACATTTGAGAGAGGAGAAAGAAATACAAAATGAAATTGACCCTAAGTGATGATTAAAGTCCTGTCATTGCAGTAGAAAGGACAACATAAGAAATAAGAAAATAATGTCAGTTCTTGCTTTTTTTCTTCACAAGAATGTGCTAACTGGTATTACAGAAAAATAGTCTGCCTTGGGTAGAGGTAATAGAAACAACTAGCTCAAAATGCTACCCTGGCATTCAGTAAATTGAATATGGCAACACCACATGTTCACTGTTGATTACATCTGTCCAACAGGAGATCAGTCTCACACAACTGGCTAAGACTGTGTTTTGACTCCAATCAGACTCTGTGATCACAAAGAATATGAAAATTCGGGTTTACTACAGACAAGTAAAAACACTTCAGGCAACTGCCTTTCATGCATCTGCTTGGGTGTAAAAGAGTAAGTCACTGCATTCCCATAATACTTTAGCTTTGTACATAAATACTTCTCAGCTCCTCCCCCATAGATTATTTTGCTTTCTATTTTCCTGCCCTTTTGTCTGGATTGAAGTTCTGTGATTGAAGTTCTTTCTATCTGGAGATAGAAACTAACACTTCATCCTCAAAAGTCTCCTGGGTTACTCATCCTCTGCCATAATACCTACAAACCCCCAACTGATACCAGGCGTAAACAGATGTCAGTCTATAGCCCCTTCTGTCCTCTTATTTTTCCCACTCTTCCCCCACTCCCACTCATCAAAAGAGTAAACAAAAAGAGCAGGACTACATTACTTTCTAAAGACAACCTTATGATTTTGTGCTCAGTAGCTGTATATTGCATCTACACCCCAAGCCCACTTTTCTGATTTGCCTATAGCTAGGAAACACACCAACAAAGACTGGTCCTGGTATCCTTTCCATGCTAACACAGGATCCAGCTTGAAATAGCATTAATGCAGCTACATGTGGTGGTATTGATACTCTCATTGTCAATAATACTCAAGACTATCAAGAGTGCTGGAGAATAAGCTATTTTTCTTTTAAAAAAAACAACTTTGCCGAGTGCTTCAAGATCAGCAGGAACATTAAGCATAATTTTAAAAATCATTATCAAGAGACCTTCCTCCAAATGGGCAACACCATCAAGTAGCAACAAAGAAAGAACAGTCATTTACAATTTTTACACGCTTATTTTGTTAAAATTAAGCATGATCTACCACCAGATTGGATTTATAGATATACACATATAAAAAGTAACTTTTTTTCTCTCCAGTTTTAATTGCCAAATGACTTTAAATATGAATACAATAACTAAATCAATTAAATTATGTAATTAGAAAATGAATAAAATTATGTAAATGGAAAAAAAACCCTCTTGCAGTTCAAAAGCACATCCTGAAATAATATTTCAGGGACCAAATTCAGTGCAGTGTCTACATCAGACTTAAAAAAGTTAACGTTGGAACAATAACTGAATACACAGTGTTGGTCTGGATGAAGCTACTTCTGTGACAACTGGCAATCTTGCATTCCATGCCAGTGCAAACCAAGCTGCTTTATGTAGGCAAGGAATGGCTTTAGGAGTACTTTAGGAGGAAAAAAAATCTGGTTGAGGGGAAAAAAAAAAGTGATTTTGAAAAAATCTGTACAGCAGACTACTAAAAATTATTTTTAAGACTGAAGCCACTACATTTTAGAGACTGGTAAATACTGGTACATACAGAATATGCCTAAATTGCGGTAGGGGTGGAGACCTATGTGCTATGTTGGGAAATGCAGTAGTAATTTTGTTTGTGGAACTATCAGTTGCAATAGTTTGCTAAGAGCTTGGTATCTCATCAGACAGGCTAGCAGCCAGGAGAATAAAAGGAGCATATATATGTTCTCTCATATACACCCAAAACCTGCAAAGATGTACATATTAAGTGATGGGCAAAAGGAAATAAAGAACAAAAGTAGTAATAATTAAACAGTACTTCTTAACTGAATAGTTGTTAGTATTGAAGATGCACAGATTCCATAAAGTATTTTGAGATTATTGCTACACATTTTTACTCATGTGTCAGGTCCTTGTTTGGGTGGGTTTTGTATTGTTTTAATTTTGGGTGGGTATAGGTAACACATGTTTGTTCTTGAACAATTCACAATTCATGATACCACTTGCAGACGATTTTTACTACTTGGTGTCTTACGTGTTTTGAACTCAAATACGACAACTTAGACTGAATAAATGGGTATTATATATTTAATATTTTCAAGTATAGAAACAATGAAAGAAATAACTTGCTCTTCTGTTGTTCCTGTAATTGGAAACTGCTGGCTTGTCAATGTTCCTTTTCATGACTGTTAGATTAACTTAATATCATGCTATCTTTCAATATGGATGAGCAGGAATTATATGTGAAGAACTTCAAGTCAATAACCTAGAACATAGCAAGCTAAGCTTAATAAAAAGGCTGGTCTGGAAATGAGTGCAAAAACATGTGACAAACAGTGAATGTTAACTGCCTTAAGGCATTGCTCACTCAGACTCTCTCTCTTCAGACAGTGTTAGCAGTCTTTTTCTGACCACACCTGTCCCACAGGAGTCTCCAGCAGAGTAGTGATGTTATGTTTTAGTCTCAATTCATGAAAAGAAAAAAGCACCCTTTCATCCGCTTGGGGGGTATATAAAAGACATTTCCAGCACACATAGTGAGTTTTCATTAAAATGCATCCTTCTCCTCTAACTTCATTTCCTTAAGATACCTCCAAACTCCTTGTCTCACCTCCATTCTGAGCTACATGTTTATGTATTTCATAAGAAGATCTAAGACTTGGACAGTGTTTTGTCTGTCTCCAGTTTCAGTCTTAACAAGCCTCTCCTCTTACCACACAGTCCAGAGCCTAGCCTTTTGAATTCAATGAGTCAGCAGCTTTTACCTTTCACTGAAATGTTGGCAGAGCATGCTATGTCTCCACCAAAAGGTGAACTGTATGCACTGCATGTAGAAACAACTACCAAAATTTACAAAAGAAGGCAAATAGAGCCATTACCTACTTCCATTTAAGCTCACAAAATATTAAAAGCCATTATGTGAATCTTGTCCTAAGTTTTAGAACTCACATTACTACAGCTGTACTGTCACAATTTTTTTACTTGCTGCCAGTGTATAGGCTAGTGATAAACCACGCACAGAAACTGCCAACTTTAAGCAGAGTCAATGTCTAGCACCAAAGGAGAGAAACAGATCCTGGCCATCTATGTAACTTCTCATTACATGATGTCAATGATTTGTCCTTAACTATTCATGATTACTCCTAATGATTTTTAGTAACAACAAAAGAAGTAATTGTTAAGGTATTTTATATATTATAAATTATATATTAAAAACATTTGGATCAGCAACTAAACGAAGGAATTATTTGACTTCAGGGAAAAGGGTGAGGAAAAACATTAAAAAGATGGTTATATCATACAACTTCTACCCACACACAGAGAGGGATTAGAAAAAAAAATTAAACAACAGCCATAACACATTAAGCTCCCAACTTTTTAATGAAATGGTATTTCAGATGGTATTTCTTCAGGTATTTCTTCTACTTTTCCAATAGCATGATTACATATTGATGTAAAAAGTCAGTGCACTAAGAAGTACAGTGGATCAACAGTGAATGAGACAATGCAATTAGTACAGTTCAACATTTTAGTGAAAAATATAGAGGGCTAAGACACATGAACTCACTTCCTGAAGCAGTATTCTTAAAAATAGAAAAATATACCAGAATTGCACAAAAGATCCCTGTTTAGAAGCATCCATATAAGCTGGATTTTAGGAAAGGGCACTGGCATCTGAAAGAACAGGGCATAAAACCAGCAAAACCAGAAATGTATTGCTGAAACAGTTCTGTTTCACCAAGACAATTGCTAGTATCTTAAGGTTCAGTTACTTAAAAATTCAGTAGGGAAAATACACACACAAAAAGGTATTCTGCTGCTGGAAAATATATTTGTATGTGGAGTAATTAAGAGATGTGATGGAAGTACCATTACTCCGAACATTTTGATCTCAACATGATTTTAGACACTATGAAAGAGTATAATCCCCCTCTGATGAGATGACAGACTAATATATCCCTTATGCGTTTAGATTACATGAATTTACTGCAACACCCTTACTTCTAGTAGGAATGATCCCATATTCCAAGTATTAAGTGATATAACACTAATTGGTATAATTGGCTAACTGATATAATAGACATTACTGAAACCTACAGGGTCAATACACATGGAGTGTTGAAAACTCTAGGAGGAAATCAGTGACTAGAATTCTAGTTAAGAAAGATAGTGTAGAGTGAAAGTCAGGAAAATGAAATTATTTTAAAATACTTCCGAAGCTGAAGAGCTATCCAGGCCCACAGACCAGCCTAACAGCTAAAAAACCTGAACATCCTAAATACAGAATATTTAGAGACATTGTCTACAAAACAAAACCAAAAGTGAAACAAAAAGCCAAACAAAAAAAGTACTCTAAAATTATCTGTTAATAATGAACTGAGAGAAAAATCAGAAATTATACTGGAAGTCCTGATGAAAATAGCATATGGAGTATTGTATGACCTTTTAATCACTGATATTGCATCCAACACAAAGTATTCTGGACTCCACTATGAGATGAAGGTTACTTGATTTTTGAATTCAAGGTGACTGTGTAGAGACCACTGATCACAAACTAAAATAAAAGAGAAAATAAGAGCAATTAAGAGCTCACAAGCTCAAAGAAAGCAAACAGTGTGACATTTGAGTTGGTTCTCCAACACCGATAAAAATTATAGGACCGTAGAAATATTACAAAATTGAGAATACTACAATGCAAAGAAATTGTGATTGCATTTGAAAATCCTTAAAGACACAATTTAGTTGGCTCCAAATCACAATTCTGCGACACAAAATAAGGACAGTACTGGTAGGAACCCCAGACTGGTTCACTGGGAAGGTGAATGCAGCAACTCGAATTGAAAAGCACTGCGTACAACAATGAGGGATATGAACACATAAATAAATAAATATCTCTCTGTGTTTTTCACAAACCAGAATCATGCTACACAAAAATGGCGCACAATTTTTCAGTCCATCAGTTGTAAAGGAACTTGTTAGAATTCATCTGATGGAATAATAAATACATTTTAATCTGTCAGCTTCTGTTTAAATTTCCAAAAGGAAAGTGGAATGACTCTCTGTCTCCTCATCTTTTAATTTATCAGATGAAAATCAGAAGACTGAGAATATGCCAATCTTTACAAAGTGATTAAGGATTATTCAGCAGTTTTATTGGCCAATTGCCTCGGTATTAACAAACTACAAAATATGAGAAAAAAAAAAGAGAGTAAAAAAAGGCTTTTTATTTCATAAAAAGTGATAAATTTTCAATTATTGAAGATGTGTAGGGAAAACAGATCTTATTTAACAAGTGCAACTTCATAGGCAGCACAGAAGAGAGCCAAAAATTTGCTCAGCTACTGAAGAAAATAGTTGGTACAAAGAATCATACAATCATGGAATGTTTTGGGCTTGAAATGAACCTTAATCATCTAGTCCCAACCACTCCTGCCATGAAAAGGGACACTGCCAGAGTTGGGATATCCACAACCTCCCTGGCAAGCTGTTCCAGCGTCTTACCAACTTCACACCCTCCGAATACCTAATCTAAATTTCCCCTCTTGCAGTTTGTATCCATTACTCCTTTTTCTATCACTACAGCTCCTGATGAAGAGCCCCTCAGGCTTCCCTGTAGGCCCTTTCAGATACAAGAAGGTTGCTATACGGTCCCTTCTACACAGGAGGTCTCTCTACACAACCTTCTCTTCTCAAATCACAACTTTCTCAGCCTGTCTTCATAGGGAAGGCCTGTCAGGCCTCTTATAAGCTTCATGGCCTCCTCAGAACTCGCTCCAGCAGTTCCTTGTCCTCCTTATGCTGGGGGCACCAGAGCTGGACACAGCACTCCAGCTGGGGTCTCAGCACAGCAGAGGGGCAGAATCACCTCCCTTACCCTGCTGGCCAAACTCCTTTTGATGCAGCCCAGGATTTCCTTGTCTTTCTGGGCTGGTTAATGTTGAGTTTTTTATCTACCATCACCCCCAAGTCTTTCACTGTAGGGCTGCTCTCAATCACTTCCCTGCCCATGCTGTTGGTGTGTCTGGCATTGCCATGACCCAGGTGTAGGACCTTGCACTTTGCTTTGTTGACCTCCATGAGGTTTGCACTGGCCCAGCTCTCAAGCCCGTCCAGGTCCCTCTGGATGCCATCCCTTCCCTCCTGTGTCACTGCCCACACAGCCTGGTGCTGGCAGTGACCTTGCTGAGGGTGCCCTTGACCCCACTGTCCCTGTCCCTGACAGAGATGTTGAGCACTGTCGGCCCCAGCACTGACCCCTGAGGGACACCACTCGTCACTGGTCTCCACATGGACCATGAGCCCTGGGCCACAACTCTTTGTGGGTGGCCATCCAGCCAGTTCTTCATCCCCCCCATGGTCCATCCCTCAAATCCGTGTCTCTCCAATTTAGAGACAAGGATGTCGTGTGGGGCAGTGTCAAACACTTTGCATAAATCCAGCAGGGAATGTCAGCAGCTCTGCCCCTGTCCACCAATGCTGTCACCCCTGAGTGAAGGTCAGACCAGATTTGTCAGGCATGATTTGCCCTTATAAAGCCATGTTGGCTGTTGCCAATCACCCCTTTGTTTTCCATGTGCCTTAGCAGAGTTTCCAAGAGAATCTGCTCCATGGTCTTGCCTGGCACAGAGGTGAAACTGACTGGTCTGCACTTCCTTGGGTTTTCCACTTTCTCCTTTTTAAATAGGAGGTTGTATTTCCTTTTTCCAGTTATCTGGAACTTCAAAGAGTACAACACTGTCTGTTCCGTCTTTCCAAGAAAAAACAATTAAGAAGACAGACAGTATAAGGGTACAAATGAAATAAGAGGAAATAATACTGAGAAATGAGGACTATCAGTAGAGAAAAGCAAAAAGACATAGTTGCCGGTAGCACACTTGGCACAAATGTTTCACAGAAGGTATACCCACTCGCTAAAAGAAACTGCCAAAAAGAAGCATATTCTCCACATTTTCTTGTCTTCACATCCTAACAGCCACGTCTTCAAAACATATTCTAGAATTGAGCACAACTTCTGCCTTCAAAAACATGAATTACTGGGCTTATGAAAAGAGTAAGTGGGACAAACCATGGTATAATGAAGGTCAGACTAGATGATCTAATAGGTCCAGAAATCCATGCTTTTTTCCATTAATAGTTTATATGATGGGAAAAAGGAAATATTCACGTTTCCATATCTTTAGCCAAAATAAACATACTTCCTTGCCAAGCATTCAAAAATCTATAGTGCCCAAAGTTAACTAAGATTTATAAACCAGAACACAGACTTTTATATAAAAAGAAATTAGCAAATCATAGATATCTGATCAAAGTTTCCATCACATACTATCTCTTTGGACAATAATTAGTATGAAGGTGACAGAATCAAGCAGGATTTACTCACTCAAACAGAGAGAGAGAGCACTGTTTGCTCTAACATTTTGGATATTTATCTACAAAAAATTCAAAATATTCTTTGAATATGCTGTATTTTCCAAAGCTAGAATACTATCAGACTATTTAAGCTCAAGTATTCAGACAAATTTAATAAGCACCATGGTTACTTGAGTTAATGTCACAAACATGCCGACTCACAAGGAAATCCTCTCTTCCTAGTCTCTTCCAGGCTCTGCGTCATCTATAAATGCTCAGATGGTTACATCTTATTGCTGACCTACACATTTTCTAAGTGCATAGTAAACTTTTTTTTCAGAAAACCCATACAACCTTTTTATTAAACAGATAAAACTCCTTGTATACTCTTTTCCACAAATCTGACATATTTGATGGAAGAAATATTCCTGTGTGTAATCATACCTTTGAGACAAAGAGGACTGCTGGACATCTCTGAAAGTACATGAAGCCTCAATACCTTGAGTCTACTAAGTAGGAGCCTGCCTGACCTAAGGTCCCTGTACTCTGCTGTACAAGACAGCTGCAAAACTCAGTTTACCTTGACTAACAGACAAAACCCCAAAAATGGACCCCCTCATTAAGACAAAGCATTGAAATACTTCTTGATTAAGCATAACTGGTTTTGCATCTCTTTTTAATCATAAGTTTAGATCAATTGAGACGGATCATAAAGTGCCACAGGTTATCATAAGCAAACAGTGTTCAACATGAGCACTTCATATATGAGTGCCAAATACTTCTCTTGATACAAGACCAATCTGTAGCACATAGCTTAGTTGCCTGTTACTTTTTGCTTCCTTTTGAAAGCCAATCTGTCATCCAAAAATCTGCTAGGTATCAAATTATGAAACACTGTAACATGTATATAGACAAGTGGAAAATACGGAGGCATTCAAGGTAAAAAGCGATTGAATTTCTAAACTGTTATTTAATCCAATGCAGTTTTAATTTATGTCCTGAAGTTATTTGCAAACCCTAGTCTCAGCCAAATTCAGGAACCACAAAATCCACAAACTCAGAGATTTTGCTATTCTAATTTATCATATTTTCAAAGCAAAACATAAACCAGCATTTATTGAAATTGATTCAATTGTCTATAATCAACAGCCATGTGTGGAGTTCTTCCTCAGATTTTTTTAAAAGCTGAGAGCATGAGATGAAGTTAAAGACTACATGCAGTGCAAATTGTTGTTAAGCCATGCTTTTTTACACCAAGAGGCTCAAGTACTCTACTCCACCAAAAAAGGCAAAAACCCCTCAAAAAGCAGAGTGGAGTTTGCTCTGAGAACCACAGCATGATCTCAAACAGTAATCACTATATAACTAGTTATTGACTGTTGTAACTTACAGTATAAAAAAAAACCCCACCCTCCTGAGGAAACGGATGCCTAACTACCTCTCGAAGAAGCAGAAGTTCTCACTGAGAGTTCACATGCCTAATCCTGTGTGTCACTGCAGAACTGCTGCTGAGCTCCTGTTCTCCACTTGCTTCCCATGGAGCTCAAAGCTTAACTTGGCAGCTCTCAAAGTTCTCACTGTAAATGGTTCAAACTGTTTACCATCACATCCTCCCACACACATGCAAAAAACCACAATGTCAAAAGTCATAGATATTTTTTAAAAAATACGAAAATCATAGGATCCATCACTTTTATGACAGCCATGACAAAAATGCAGTTTCAGTGATGGGCTGGCAAAAAGTAACCCTACACTCTTAGGTGGAGAATGAGTTAGAAGGCATTGTATGGTTCATTTAACATTATGGAATTTTTTTCCTGTTTTATAGGAAGTCATTAGAAGCACTTAAGCCTGAAAAGACCATCGGGTGCATATGCGAAATTCCATTTTCACATATTTTGCAAGAAATCAATATGAAACAAATCAGGTTTTAAAATTTCTGTTATTAAAAACATAAAGCTTGAAAATCAAAACTCTGGAAATATTTAGAATTTGTGGTAGCATACATTTAAAATCTCAAATCAGTCTAAGCAATGGATAATAACTTATCACCAACTGGAGAGGACGCAAGAAAAAAAAACCAACCTAATTTGTGACAATGCTGAACATGACATCAAAGCAGATCAGACAGAAAAATTAAATAGGAAAGAGAAAAAACTAGGTGAGAAGTAAACCATGCAGATTTGAAAAACAGATCTCACAGTGGCAGAGTACTACGGCAGTACATACGCCACAGAAAAGAAAACATAACTTTAAAGTAATGAGTAATTTCTCCAGCCTTCTTTCAAAAACTTTCAGGGAGAGAGGGAAACCAACTGAAGAAAAACTGCTCTTTTTCAACTTATGTTGAGTCTACGTGAACCTAACAATGTAAACAGAAACAATACCATCTAAGCTCTTGAAAACACATTTGAAGAAGAGAAAGAATCTGATCATGTAACATTTCCAAGGAAATACTAGGAAGAAATTTGCTGTTCTGCATTAGACTATTCTCCTCAATATTGAGAGAATGGTACTAGTGGAAGAAGTGGTAAAACATTGACTGTACAAGCGTCACTGATGCACTCATTCATATTGAGGTAGAAAACTGTTACTGGCACCATGCTGGAAAAGAGTATAAGGACTCAGATTCTCACAAGCGTGCACCTCAAATCCTAAATGCAACAAGGACATAATTTTTAAAATAATTAAGATACATTATTCACACATACACTTTCTTTCCACCGAGAAACTGAGGTCTTGCCTTTCCCAGGAAACACTATTGTATCTTACTTCTGCAAGACAAAGTAGAGAGAGAAAACTATAGATATGATCTTATGTTAGGGGGTCCTGTACCAAAAAATTTGGATTTTGTTTTCCAGGGTGAGTGCTGCAATAGTACCAGTTCTACATAAATTACATGATTTCATATTTTTTCAAAGAATGTTTTCTACCATAACATCACAACAGTTCACATTTCTCATTCACAATTAAGTAATAAGTCTACCTGTAACTAACAAATGGAATAATTTAATGGAAAGGAAAAGATCAAAAAATAGGGAAATACTGAATGTGTTACAATACAGTTGGACAGCTGGAAACTAACACTGAAATTCTACAGAAACCATTTGAGATTTAGCAGCATGCTGTCTTACGAACAGCCCAGCTGTTTTAATAGTCTGCTGACACTGAAAACAAAAGGTACTGCACTACTTTCCCTCCTAAATTGTTCTTCCTTCATCTACCATGACATCTAGTTTAGGCAGCTATACCTCTAATGGCTTTTGCTCATTTACCCTTCTCACAGAAAAGTGAAATAAATCAGTGCTACTCTGATGAGGGCTGCAACAGGTGTGCACAGTAAGTAGTAAAAAATGCACAAGCAGGACCTGGGGATATAGGGAGAAGAGAGTAATAGAAAAGAGACTGGTAAATTAATCCTGCAGACTTGATGATGGTTATTTGGAATTACCAAATAAGTTTTAATTTTTTCTAAGTAATCTGGTCACCTCTCTATTTTTCAGATTTGATTATGATTTTTACTCATAATCACTAAGCTAGTTTATGTCATTTGCTGAGTTAGTTATCTGTTCTGCTTCTGTCTACAGAGAGAACACACCCTTCTTTCTACATTGAGAGAACATACCCTTTAGCATACAGCCACAAGAGTCAGAGGAAAGAAACACAACAGATTATTACTTAATGTAATGACTTTGTTCTACTAGGAAGTCCCCATAATTGGATATCTTTTACATCGTCATTTTAATGGTGAAAAAAGTTTCTTTTTAAAAAACTCCTCTATTTTCTTTTTCATTAAATATAGGTGACTTTTCCTGCCAATAGTATCATGGAATCAAAGAATATCCTGAGTTGGAAGGAACCCACAAGGATTATCAAAGTCCCAGCTCCCGGCCTTACACAGAACAAGTCTAAAAAATACACCATGTGCCCAAGGATGTTGCCCAAGCACTTCTTGAACAACAAAATGCCTGTTCCCTTTAATTCTAGATTCCTAAGAATGCAATAATAAGATTTTTTT
Source organism: Vireo altiloquus (assembly GCA_013396875.1). Taxonomy (NCBI): domain Eukaryota; kingdom Metazoa; phylum Chordata; class Aves; order Passeriformes; family Vireonidae; genus Vireo; species Vireo altiloquus. Next base: position 96,069 of record VZRF01001718.1, on the reverse strand, counting down.
CACTCTTTACATCAATGCTGCCACAAAATACATGTATCTTGGCTAATCTATGAGAAAAAGGACAGACCACAAAAAAGACCTTAAGATATGAAATATGTTGTTGTACTGTGAAACAGAAACTCCAGCAGCTAAAACTTTTACTAAGGAGAGTTCCTTAACATACACTTGGACCAAAAGGCTCTCATAACTCCATTTAAGTACTAATTTTAAATACAAGTTTTTTCTTTCCCTGGCAAATATAAGGCTTCAGACAGTAAACTAATCAGCGTGACTGAAATTAAGCATGAAAAGAAACTGCAAAGGAGCATATTTAGAGAAGGGAGAAAAGTACTTGGAAACAATAGGACCAAATCTCATGTCTAGTTCAGAATGGTAGGACACCAAATCTTTTGTCCTAGAGAGGAATGGAGCCTGTCTATGAGAAAAACTTTGATTGGTGTGGACAGCAGGCATTATTTAGCAAAGCTTATAATGACAGACCCTGCCCTTGCAGATGATACTTAATATGAAAAATTTCAGCTGATACGCAAAGGTTTTCATAACTCTAAGTCTTGTCTGTCAATGTAAGAACCTACAGATTTGTGGAAAACAGGTTAGAGCACCCATAATTGCAGTTTTTGAGAGATTCTCTGGGCAGATAATAAAATATCTAGAATAGTTTAGGTTGCAGTGGACCTTCAAGATCATTGAGTTCAACTGTTAACTCAGCTAATGCCAAGTCCAGCCCTAAACCATGTCCCTAAGCACCACATCTACATATATCTTGAAAATATCTTCAGGGACAATCACTCCACCACTTCCCTGGGCAGCCTGGTCCAGGGCTTGACAACTGTATTGATGAAGGAATCTTTTCTAATAACCAGTCTAAACCTCTCCTGGTACAACTTGAGGCCATTTGCTCTTGTCCTATTCTGGTTATGAGGGAGAAAAGACTGCCACCCGCCTAAGTACAACCGCATTTCAGGGGGTTGTAGAGAGCAACAAAGCCTCCCCTGAGCCTCCTTTTCTCCAGGTCAAAGAACCCCAGTTGCCTCAGCTGCTCCTCATAGGACTGGTGCTCCTTCACACTGGGGGTGGATGTGGCCCTTAGAGACATGGTTTAGTGGTGGATGTGGCAGTGTTAACTTTACAGTTTGATCCAGGGATCTTAAAGGTCTTTCCCAACCTAAAAAATTCTGAGATTCTACCAACTGCACACTCAGTAAGTTTGCAGAAAAGACCAAGCTGAGTGGGAGTGCTAATCTGCTGGAAGGCAGAGGGATCTGGACAGGCTGGACCATGGGTTGAGGCCGATGGTGTGAGGTTCAACAAGGCCCAGAGCTGGGTCCTGCCCTTGGGTCACAACAACCCCAGGCAGTGCCACAGGCTGGGGTAGAGTGGCTGCAAAGCTGCCCACGGGAAAAGGACCTGGGGGTGCTGGTGACAGTGGCTGAAGAGGAGCCAGGGTGTGCCCAGGTAGCCAAGAGGGCTAGTGGCATCCTGGCCTGGATCAGCAATGGATCAGTGGCCAGTAGGACCAGGGCAGGGATTGTCAGCACTGGTGAACCTATGTTCAACTTAAGGCCACAGGACAGACCTTCTCCCCTCTTCAGGCAAAGAAAGAATGGGTGATGTAATTTTGGTGACATAAATTCAGTACTGCATTCAGATTAGTCTTGAAAGGCAAAGCAAGATTCTTGAAAGGCAAAGCAAGATTGTATCAAGAGCTTCCTTCTGCAGAAGGAATTAAAAAGATTATGGGAATTAAAAGGGGGAATTAAAAGATTATGCACAGAACAGAGACTTAGTCTACAACTGACCACTATTACAGCAAAGTATATTCCCCATGAGGATGCACTAATTTTTCAGAAAATGAAATAATTAAAAAAACTGATAAAGCTCAAGTAAGTTTCAAGGAGCTTAACTCAAGCCAGAAAAAACAGTTTTACTAGAGTGACAATAACCAGAAAAAAAGACTTGAACCTTCTGATACAAGTCTGAACAATTCTTATTATTTCGTAAAATAAATGTATGCAACTCCACACTTTAAGATTGGGTCCTGATATTCCAGTAATACTGATGTTATCCAGCATATTTGGAACCATGGAAGTTCTAAAACACATTCATCTGCAAGTGTTCTAAAACAGATAATTTCATTCCACTTATATAGACTACAGTTTGTATTGTTTGGATTTCAGAGCAAGGGACAGTCTCACAAACTTGATAAACATAAAAATTATCATTGGTGACAGGAGAAAAAAAGAAATAAAATAACATTTCCCATCATTTCTTCTTCAAATACATATGAAACCTAGAAATGTATTTTTAAAAATTACATTTAAATCTTACTTCCTAAGAAATTTGCTTTCCACATCGTGTTGCTGTGCATCATTGTATTTACAGACAAGACATGTAGAACGGGCACTTAGGGACATAGTTTAGCAGTGGACACTTGGGAATGTTCTGCTTATATATGGATTTACTGATCTTAACGGTCTTTCCAACCTCAGTAATTCCGTAATCCTAAATTAGCAGTTTCAACATTTGTTATTAAATTTCTAAAAGCATTCATCTTATATTGCTGTAAAGAGGAAACAATGTAAAGATGAATTCTCTTTGAGAATTCCAAACTTTTGTACATATTAAAATATTTCAAGAACGACAGCACATTTTAAATCCTAGGAATTCGGAACATGCATTTGTATAACATTAGATGAATCAAAAATATTACTTGTCACAAATGCATTTAAATAAAGCTGACTATCTTTTGGAGTAGGCTAGCAGAGCCTGATCAAACCGTTAAAACACCAATGCTTATCTACAGTTAACCCGAATAGAAGAAATACTCAAACATGTATGAAATAGGAACATACTATTTAGCTTTTTAGGATACAAATTTCACTAAGAGCAAAGGAAATACATTTATTTAATAAACATTACATAACTCCTTGTAAGGATTAGATAATGCCTTGAATGTTCTACTATCAAAATAGTAACATGAAACTACAGAGACAGGAATAGAACCTCATGATTTGTAATTGTTTCAAGAATTATTTTATAAATCAAAACAGGACAAATATGTAAGGTTTATTCCTACTTCCTAATAGATACTAGTGGACAAATCGGCTAGCAAGTGAGAATTCTGCTGAGCAATATATGAAGTTTAATACAGCTTTTCCCACCCCGAGTCCTTAGGGCTTTTTGTACTGTCATAGTTTATCAGCAAGTTATTTCCATGAACAGGAGACAACATTGTCACTTAATCTTAGCAGGCATTCTTGCTGATCCTCTAGCCAGAGGGTTCTAATGTTAATAGAACAATAGCCACCATTCAAAACCATCGTTTTCTGCCAACAGCCTGCAACTACCATTTCATCAGTCAATGAAAAAAAAACAACAATGAGCCTAAAGGTTACTGGGCAGTAAATTTGTGGAGGAAATGCTTGAATGAAAACAGACACCCATGAATGCATTTTTCCCTCACCAATATTCTACCACCTTACTGACGACACAGTTTTGAAAAGATCTGCTTAATCCTTTAAACTTACTATCAGAAAATGGCTACAGCTACAACTCTAAAGCCTTGCTATAACCTTATAACAATACATCTGCCATGGACAGGCTGCAGATAAAATTCTGCAGAAGCAAAATAGAAGTATCTTTATGCCTTTAAACAAGTTAAGCTATTTATTTTTGTCTGGCCACTGGAAGTTTCATAGGAGAAACTTCTAATCATACAGATTACGGACAGGATTTGAGGGACAGCCCCTAAAATTGACCTGAAGAGGAATATAGATTATGTGATTAAAGAATTGTCTCTGATTAAGGATGGTCATATTATTTGGATAATTACTGTTAAAGATCTGCCAAACAAATATTTGATTATAACAGATAATAACCCTTTAAAAGTATCACTGAATTTTGATTAATACAAAAAGCAATATAAATACTGTTTTCTTGGTAGGCATAAGTATTTCTTTCAAAGATGCTTACATTCAGCTATACTGGAAGAATATAAGACGGCGCCTTAATAATGCCCTAAAATCTGCTAACATTCCACAGACTACAACACTTTTTTCTGGGCAGAGGTGTTGTTAAAAAAATCCAACAGGTTCAATTAAAATGTTTTCACTAGATCATGCACGTGTTTTTAAAAATAAAAATTTGGTTTTAACTCAATTTTTACAATTTTAAAGAAATTCAAGATTACTGTCAAATTTAATTCAATTACTTTTTCCACTAAAAACAATTATTGTGAAAATATTATCCTCACTACGAAACAGAAGGGATACCATGACATAAAAAATACAGCTCTTTTAAGTAGATGAAGGTTTATTTTTCATTTAAGCACTTATTTTTTTAGATGAGAAAAATATAGTTAATTGATGAAAGTAACTTTAACTGCAAACATATAATGCTGATAAACCATTTCACATTTTAGATGGCCGAAGTGATCTGTTTTTCTTTGGACATTTTACAAAACGTCTAGTTTCAGATACCTTATTTTGTAATCAAAATAGCTAGCAATCTGAACATACCTAAGAAATAGTTGGGTAACTTTTTGTCTCAGGTTACTGTGAATGAACACTAAATTGCTTAGCGTTGAATTGTATGAAAAAATGAGCACATAAAGCATCTATGAAATAATATGAAACCTGCATCGTATTTTCATTATAAATATAACATATTCCTTCAGAATACTCCAAAGTGCATTGTAATTAATATCCCAGTAAGTCTTGAAAAAGCTGTGAGTTTGAGTGTTTCACAGATAACATGCATTAAAAATGAAAATTTAAAAAATAAGAATACAAAATTGCAGTTCAAAATAAGCTGAACACATTAAGTCCATCCTCTTTTTCTGGAGGTGATTATGCAACTGCTGACCTCAATTCACACTAAAAGTTTTTTTTTTCCATTTTGTGTTCTAGTCATTGAAACAGCCACACAACCTACTTGTTTGAGAATGCTATCTTACAGAGTGAAAATATATCTATACAATTAGCTTGGACCCTATCCTCTACTACAGCAGAAGTGGCATAAATACTTCACTCACTATCATCTATCCCATTACAGTGAATTACAATATGCATATACTTAAAATGAGAATGCCATAATGCCATTTCTGTGGCAATGGCATGCTATACATAAAGTCACTACTATTTCTTGAGGAATTATCTGGGAAAAAATGAAATATGAACAGTACTAGGTTAGTATTTAATCCACATGCATTCAGAAATACTCTCCATTCCATATACAACCAACAGCTTCCAAAGTAGATGTTGCAATCTTACAATCAATATCCAAATGTTAATTCAATCACGAAAACCTCTTCTCTGAAAAAAGATGATTCCTGTGCTGCAAGATGTCATGAGAGCATGACATCTAATAAGAACGACTTGGGCTTGTGCCGGATAAAATGCTGAGCATGACCCAGCAATGTGTGATTGCAGCCGAAACAACCAACCATATTTTGGGCTGCATCCAAAGCAGAGCAGCCAGCAGGGCCAGGGAGGGGATTCTGCCCCTCTGCTCTGCTCTGGTGAGAGCCCACCTGCAGGGCTGCATCCAGCTCTGGGGTCCCAGCACAGGAATGACACGGACCTGTTTGAGTAGGTCCAGAAGAGACCCATGAAAATGATCAGAGGATTGAAATATCTATCCAATGAGAAAAGTGTAAAGAGTTGAGGCTGTTCAGCTTAGAAAAGAGAAGGCTCTGGGGTTAATCTTATTGTGGCCTTTCCGTACCTAAGGGGGTCTATAAGAAAAACGGCGATAGTCTCTTTATAGCAGGACCTGTTGGGATTGGGGTAATGGATTTAAACTAAAAAAGTGTAGCTTCAGACTAGATGTAAGGAAGACATTTTTCACACTGAGGGTGGTGAAACACTGGAACAGGCTGCCCACAGAAGTGGTGTATTATCCCATCCCTGGGGTTCATTCAAGGTCAGGTTGGACAGGGCTCTGATATAAATAATAAAATGTAATAAAATAATATGGTGGAAGATACCCCTGTCCACTGCAGGAGTGTTAGATTAGGTGACCTTTATAAGTCCTTTCCAACCTACCCTATAATTTTTTGATTCCCTGCTATCATAACTTTTAGCAAGATTATTCCTATTTAATAAAGAATGTTACAAGAGATGTTTCAGTTAAGTAAACTTACTCAAATGGTTTAAATAAATTTAGCAACTTATTATACAATGTACAAGATAGACAAAGGCAAATTCTATTGCCCAAGATACTCAGATGTACTTTCAAAATTCAGGTCCAGTATCAACATATGTAGAAAGTGTTTTCCAGATTTATTGCAAGACTCAGACTACTTAACTAGCTGAAAAGCACACCAGAGTTACAAGACAGTTTATGCACATAAATAGCACAAACATAATTACTCATATGTAATAACTATACTGAAAATTCAGTCTCCCCAGACATGATAAAAGGCAGCACAATGTCAAGCACCTGAGACTGCTGAGGACCCAAACTCTAGGACATGAAAGGGAGAGCTAAATACCAACAAATACACTTGCATGCATTTCACTGTATTCATATTTATTTTACTCTCATATTTTAAAATACACAACAAATTCCAGCATTAAGAAGAACGAAGTTGTAAGGAGTTCTTCATTACAAAAGACAGACCTACAAATGAATACATTCTTAAAACAATCCGTGTGTTCTTAACTAAGGATTGCCGTAAAAGAAAAGAATCATGGACTTTATTTTCTTTATTATCTGCATCATTCTCATTTTGAGAAGCTCACGTCATGAGTTGAAAAGTGACAATCTGGATTTAACAAGCATGACAGGCTGCCAAACTAAAATTACCTTTAACAATGTTTCACAGTGCACAAGACTCTCTCCTGCTGACCTTTCCACACGTGGTTCAGAGACCACTGGATTAGAGCTGTTCACAAATCACAGGTGCAGCCAATTAAACAAGAAATGACGTAACAATGACTTCCAGTCTTAAGCATGAGGCTTATACAGCAAATAATGCTTTTCCATCAATGAGCTCAGTATGGCTGCTTATCAGCCAAACTTAAGAAGAACTTCAAAAGGTCTGTACTGCTGATACACTTCTCATTAAAAAGTGATTTTATTGTGAAATTATCCAACTGTGACTATGGTATGCTGTGCTGTTCTCTAACTTGGGAAGTTGTCAAACAATGTGTATTAATCTTTTTACTGAGAGGATCACAGATTTTCAGGTGCACAATGAGCCAGAGTGAAAACTAAGGGAAATGGTGGTAAGAATTACATTGTTGTGTTTATAGTGGGTTTTTGCTCCTTTGTTTTTTAATAACGAATTCATTTTTCTGGTTGGTAGGTTTTGTTAATTGCCTCCCCACCTTACTTCTCCCAGGTGAGTATGCCTCAGACCAATCCGCATTCTGGAGGTCTACAGACACCATGGAGAAATAGCTGGGTGCAGACTAGATTTTGCAGGACTAAGTAAGCCACGCTGACTCCACACACCACCGTGTGATCCCAAACTCTGCTCTTCTAAGCACATGCGCAAGAACACACAGGGTCCCTCCACAAGTCATTTGACAGGCTGGGCATGATTTTAAAACTTCCATTCTACATGGAAGTAACGTGGTTTATACAGCTTTAAAAACTGAGTTCTCTTTGCTGACAGTTTGGGGTTTTTTTTGCCACATTACTGTAGCAATGAACAAAATCCACTAAAAGTCAGACTGACCTCTGACTAACTATTGCAGCAATATGTCTTTTTTTGTAATATCCCTTAGTTACAAATGAACGGACAAAAATAATACAGCACGGCAGCATTCTACACTATTCTCTCCTGCTCACTTTTATGGTTCATATCTCTCTTGATGCCTCAAAGCATTCCCTGATTTATTGGAAAGTGAAGGGGCAGTGCCACTAACCCCACAGCTCTGAGACGCAGGAGAACTAGAAAACATTTCATAGGGAAAGCCGCAAACTGTAAAACGAAAATTCATGTGCTATAGCCAGCTCCATGAAATTGTGTATTTTGAACTGCTGGTCCCACTGCCATTAATAGTGCTACTTTTATTACCAGGGTTCTTCCCTCATGCCAGATGCTGTAATATCCTAATAACCCCTCAGAATAACAGTCATTCTGTAGCGTTAGTCCAAACCTTTTACACCTTTGTAGTAATAAAGGCAGTCTCTACAAAATGCCACACTCTACAAAAACTAGCAATACCTAGTCCAGTTATTAGTAAAGGTATCTTGGGATTAAGACCATAGTAATCTCCAGCAGAATAAGGAAAAACTACATGAATCCACCAAATAAGTTTTTTGTTGGGTATTCATTCAGAGACACACATATTTACAACTTTTAACATACTAAAAGACAAAAACTCCCCCCCACTACTTTCTAATAAAAATGTTACTTAAAAAGATGCTATAAACATATTATATTTGGCTTGATACTTTGATTGTACCACTATCTTTAATTTTATACTCAAGGTCCAGGAAAATACAAAGAATAAACACCTGTACACAATAAAGGGTGAAACTGATTATTCTTAATTTGCTGCCCAAGGCCCGAATCAAAAAATGATACCAAAGAGGAAAAAAAAGTCTTAACTTGGCCTCAGATGTTATTTCACAAGGTAATAATATTTTTACGTAGAAAACTAATTGTGAAACAACCATTGTCCATTTATTTATGACAACCGAGAAAGCTGAAATAATACAGACATTCATCTTTGAGCATATATAGAAACTCCCTGACATTATTATTGTTTTAGTTTAGGGATTAAAACCTAAAAAAAATGGAAAAGTACTTACAATGTAGAGAGGGGAAAAAAAGATTCTATAGCTCCTTCTGTTCATGTATCAGAGAAAGCCAGATATGATATGTGTGGATGACATGTTTTTCTTAATTTCTTAAATTATCCAAAAACAGAAAGAAAAGCAACTAAAAACAAGTGTCAGAGAAAAAATAATGCAACATGGTCATGCAATTTTTTTCCAAGTGTTTTTCAAAAGATGCTTAAAGAGATTTTTGAGCCATAAGGAACACTGGTTGTGAATAAAATGAGAGGAAAAATCTAGAGACCTGGGGGATGAAAGAAGAAGGGGAAACAGTGCTGTATCACTCCTTATAATGAGAAAATATAACTCAGATAACTATATGCCTGAGATTGATAAAGTGTTCTTGAGCAAAACTAACAAACTGTAACTTAGAGCCATGAAAAAAATATTTCTACTACATGTGGACATAGACTATCAAACTATCTTGTGTGAAGGAAGAAAATACAGCATAATAACTAATGAAGCTGACACATAATAAAAGCTGGGGAAAACTGTAAAATGCCACAAAAGAAGGTTAATGATGAATTTACTTCCAAGAAGGATTTGGTACAATTTGCAAATGAAGATATGCTAACGGAAGGCTAGCAGATGAGTGAAAAGGGGTCCAAGAGGAGCCAAAAGGCAGACTTAAAAGCAGCAGCATTTTTATTTACTTAGTAAGAAAAGCACTTACCAAAGAAAATTTTTGTGGGGTATATTCTCTACATTAAAATGGGATTTTTTCCACCATAGAAATACAAGACAGAGATTAATCTTAAGAATGAGATAAAAAAATTTAAGAATCTCATGTGTTCTATTAGGTAAAACACTGGATGAAATTATCTGAGCAGCCTTTTCTGCCTTATCCTCTCAAGGTTCAGGCTTTTTGGATGTTTTCCACTTTCATTACATAAACAGCTTCTTCTCATTAGAAGCAGATATACCCTTATAAGGATTCAAGTTGCATTGCCTTTATTTATGTTGACACAGATTTTATTCAACCCCTCCAACCTTACCCATTCTGTGATTCAGCTAACAAAGTTTTGTGATTTATTTTGTTGCACTATCATCAAATAGTCAACTACTATTAACTACTAATTATCAGAAATGTAACACAACTTTTTAGGCAATAATTCAATTCCCTTCTTTTTACTGACAAACAATTATTCATTATAAAGATTCCACGACCCAGAATCTGACAGCTAACATCACTTATTCTACACTATATTAAAATACTTATTACCTATTTGGCCCTGTAGAAAGGCATGTAAAAATAATAAAAATATTGAATTGTAAAATGGATTGACTGTCTAGAGTTAAACAGCAGATGTGATGTTTAAAGGAAATGTCTGAACATACTGCAGTCATCTTTCAGTACAGTACCACTTTAAGATATACCACACATTTACAGAAAACTGTCAAAGTCTCTTCCCATGCTATTCAACTCTGTTGAAACAAAGAAAGGAAATGGAGCATGAACATTTAGCAATTACAAAGTACATGGCTATACCACTGCTAAATCCATCTTGTTATGTTACAAGAAAAAAATAATCACATGTGCAGCTAAACAACTGAGAACACTCTAACTCTTTGAAATGCTATCTTATCGACTCTATAGTGCTAACAATTCACTGTGTAATAAGGATTACACGTTCTCACCTTCCATCGCGCTAACTGCATTTTCACGGGTCATATACGCATCCTTTTTTCCAGGTGACTAGACAAATGCACCCATAAACTTCACCTAAAAATACTCGGAGTCTTGCCAAGTAGCAGCAGGATGAAATATACCACAGTAACAATCCCGTCTTTGTCCAAGCCTAACACTATACCTATTAACACGCTTTGATGCTTAGCCAAGAAAAATCTCAGTGCTGGGATTCTGGGTTTTGTGCCCCAACAATCCCGGTTTGTGTTTAATATAGTATAGTCTGCTTTTAACTTACTGCCAATCATTAACTCTACAAAGAGCATGTCTGGAATTATTTTTTTCTTTACAATGAATGTTATTAAGGTAAAGAAGGCAGAAAAATTTACATTAGTTTGAAAAGAATAAGTGGATCATGCAATCCTTAGCACTAGGAAAATAGTCTTATTCAGAAAATACATGTATTTCTAAAAACAATTCTGAAGTAATCTTTGGTTTTTGTATGTCAGTAATATGTGTCTGAAATACTGAATTTCTTGAACAAAATATAAAAAAGCAAATTAAAAGAAACACACTAGTTTCTTAAACTTACAGATAACTTAAGAATTCATTTTCACTAAAGGAAAAGTAGATAATAGTTTTCAGTTTCTTAAACAATTACACAGAGAATATAATCAGTCAGAAAATAACTTAGGACTATATTAAAGAAAAATGGTTAAAATATGAAACATTACACGTAGTTAAACCAAATATTACTATTATCCATACAGAAAAAGAGACTGAAGTGAATGATCCCTCATGCATTGAGGAAAAGAACTATGTAAAACAAAAGAAAATATCAATTCAGTGTATTTTGAAAGCATTAGTGCTATTAGTGGAGAAGATGAGAAGAAAACTAAGAACAAAATAACTTGATAAAGCATATAAAGATTAAAACAAGAGTACATGTCTTTTAAGGTTCCAGTCCCAGCAAGAGGCTGTTCCCATTTCACTCTAAGACTGATATCTTTTATAGAGTATGCTGTGGACATGCATGGCCCCCTTCTACAGCACTAAAACTTGCTTAGATGTCTCTTGTCTATTACAGCTTACTTCTGCCTCTGACTTTGTAGCTGACTTTTGAAAATTTGATTTACTGAGGTTGTACAAGCAATCTATTTTATAGAGAACTCTACAAGCAACTATAACACTCTACTGTGTAAAACTGGCAAGAAAAGGAGGTCAAGTGGACAGGAATAGAAGATGACAACCTCTTGGGACAGTCTTAAAAAAAAAAGTTACTCTATCCCAAGGGTAAGGATTTTTTCTGTTGTTTTAGCCAAAATATTCCTTTTTCTCCTTTATCCTCATACCATAAAATGATTATCAAATTCCAGTCCTAAGGATCTTCATTGGTTCTCAGGGTTATTAATGAATTTTTGTTTACCTTAATAGTTTCATTGGAATCATTGAGTCATGAAAACATTTGCAGAAGTAAGTAATTTCCATATGACTTTGGATAAATGAAAATTTACAAATTAGCAATTTAGTTTCAAATCCTTATTGAATTTATATGCTAGGAAAAGTCACTCAAAAGCATACAAAATATACATGAATTAATGTAGAAGCCTATCAAAAGAAACATCTGACATGCATTTCAGACACTTGAACTGCACAGAACTAAGTACATTCCTTTTTTCTCTTTATATCTCTAGCGAATTTCTGTGTGTGTATGATTCTCTAGTTTAACATTAGCCGTAGTCAAGATCAAGGCAGGCACTGTAAAAGTATCTAACATTCTTTTTCTGGGGATCTAGTGTATAAAGACATCTTCCCAGAAGCCAAAGAACCCCCCAAAAAAACAAACAAAAAGTTCAGTTTATAAATTACAAATATGTGAAAGTTTAAACAATTATACTTATTGAAAAGCAGAAGCTTAGAACAGCTACTACATTAATCATACACACACTCAACCAAACTGGGTTTTGAAAGAATACATAAAAATAAGTTCCTTTTCCAGGTTACTTCCATTCCCACTGTTTTTGATACCTAGACAATGAATTCCCCCAGCTAGTATCTGTACTTCTTCTTAACACCACAGGAGAGAAAAAAAAGAAGTTTTCAGGTAGCTTCAGCTCATGCATATCTGCATATCATAGCTGTGGCAATAAAACACAAGACACATTCCCTCAGATAAAACAATTTTAAATGTATTTAGAATTCAGGACAGTTCCATCTGGAAACCACCGGAGGCATGTGTCATGTTGTCTACTTTATTTCTGACATAAACTCCAAAATTCTTCAAAGGTAGTGCCCCACTGGCACTCAAGACAAGTTTGGCCCATGTGAGGCAAGGACTGTATGTCAGCGCACCTGTAACTGTCTAAAATCTGGAAAATGTGTTGATCTTGACAACTGGCAGATGTTTTCTGTATTCTTATGCTGTAAAGGCAATTAACAAATAATGGAATAACTTCATTACTTCCTCACAGGTAATAATCCAAACTCTACCTTTTTACTCAGGCTGAGTCCTGTCCAGATTTCCATAAAGTGCTTCTCTAGTGAAAGAGCACTGTCCTGATACACACTGAAAATACTTAGGTAGGTACTACCTGCATAATACAGAAATTTCATCTCCTACAACCTTGTCAGATCTTCAGAGCCAAGGTCACATGCTTGAATTAAGACCTTCTCAAGAATTTACACGATGAACAAGAAAAATTGTCTAATTCAGGTCGTGTTCTTGATATACTGTATCTAAGGCAAATGACTAACCTAATGAAATTCTGCTTGGAAACAGTTCAATCAAGATACAGAAAAAAAGAAAGATTATAACAGTGCCAGTTAGGTATATGTATCAGCATATTTCATATGCCTAGTACTTTTCCAAGGAGCTTTTCAAATAACAATTCAAACCAAGATTGAAAGAACAGAAAGAGAAATCTATTAACTACTGAAGAACAACAAGTAGATCACTTACAACAGTCCCATACATGTTTAGCATAATAAAGGCCACTAAATGTTAGGATTTAAGATAAACATATCAATATCCTGAATTGAAACAAGACAAGTAGCAAAGATTTGCTTACTTGCTGTCTTGAAATTCAGCATTATATGACTTTTTGCACTTTTACAGAAATATTGGTTACAATTTTATGCCATAGTATTTAAAATTATTTCAGTATGTGATTAAATAGCTACTTTTGCATAAAGTTGAAATTTATCAATTTAATATATAAATAAACTGTTTAAAGCTTTGGACACTTATTTTAGTGTCAAAATGGCCTGCTTCAAGTTAAGTTAAAATTAAACAACACAAGCTGTCTTGCTTGTTTATTACTAATGATGGCTCCTAGTTTTAAAAGAAAACCTATACAAATGGAGCATACTAAACATAATAAACACAGTCTTTTTGAAATACTGAATTAGTGATTTTTAATAAAAGTATTTACAATTTTCCCATGAAACATAAGCATTAGCTGTGACACTTTAGAGATACAGAACCAGGCAATGGTTGGGGTTGGAAGGGAGGGTTAAAAGTTATTGCATCCAAGCCCCTACAATATTCAGGTTGCTCAGAGCCTTGTCCTACCAGACCTTGAACAAACCGCATGGGTGGAGCATTCACCACCTCTCCGGGCAAGCAGTTCAGCATTTCATCATCCACATTGTAAAAAACATGTTACATCTAATCTGAATCAACCCTTTTTTTGGTTAAAACCATTGCCTCTTATTCTTAGAGCAACAAACTCTGCTAAAAAGTTTATCCCCATCTCTCATACAGGTTTTACCTCCCTTGCTCGGCTGGCCATACTTCTTTTGATGCAGCCCAGCTGGCTCTCTGGACTGCAAAATGCATGTTTCCAGCTCATGTCAAGCTTCTTGTCAACCAACACCCCTAAGTTTTCTCGTCAGGGCTGCTCTCAATCCATTTTATGCTCAGCCTGTATTTGTCCTTAGGATGCTCTGACCCAGGTGCAGCACCTTGAGAGGACAATGAGTTTCATTTTAAGAAGAAATTGAAAGAGGGGAAATTTAGGTTTCAGAGTAGCATATGGATTCTGACATAATACTATTGAAGAGTTTCTTAGGAGAACTCCATATATGTTCCTGACTGGTTGCTAATTTGGCTAATTTTAGAGTTAACCCAATAAACCTGAAAACTTCCTATTTTGTACATGTAAGGAAGTCTTAAAAAAAATATAGTGACACAAAACAGGCCAAAAAACCATCTTCAAGAAGTAGGTTACAAAGTTATTGCTTAAAATAGTTCTCAGTGGAACATTAATCACTGAGTAGAAATGTACCTATTCACTCCAGGGAACTCAGTACTAAATCTATTAGTAGTGAATCGCACAAACTGTCACAGTAGCAAACTCTCATATCAGAGAGCAGCCTGGGCTTGCTGAATAAAACAAAAGCCGAAGACATCTAATTGCCAAAATCTAGGATCTAAGAAAAGAGAAAAGGAGAAACTAGTTCTCACAGATACATGATTGAAAAGAAACTGGAAAGCCCTAGCAACGTAAGTGATATCAGAAGAACACCTGTAAGAAGGGCTAACGAGGTCAACCTGAGGTTCAACGTGTCAATGAACAGGGAGGTGGAAGTAAGAAAAAAAAAAGCTGCTGCTCTCTGTATTTGGCATTATTAAGGCTAATAAGAGATTAATGATGAAATAACCTTAAAGAATGCTGAAAAATAGGAGACAGAAAAGAACCCAAACCATAAAGCAATTTGAGGACTGTAAAAAATTTCTTACTGTGAAAGCCTGAAAGAATACAATATGTACAGCTTATTGAAAGGACGCAATTAGAATTTAAGTGGTTCAAGTAAGAGAAAATACAGCATGCTGCAGTGAACTTCAGAAAAAGGCACGGCAAAAAATAATTCAGCGGCTACAAGCTGAACCTAGACAAGTTAAAATGTAAAGCTGGAAGAGGTACTGTTCGGAATAATGTATCTTAAGTACTGGAATAGAATACACTCACTGACTAAATATACCAAACTACACTCTCTTGATATGTACAAAAATTATGTTTGAATGCCTTTCCTCTTCAGCTGTAGCCAAACAGTGAATTCAATACAAGGGTAACTGGCAATAAATTATGGCACAAGATACACAGTTTATCTAATTGTCTCCTTTGACTTAAAACACTATTATGAGAATACCTGAATTTGCTGTATGAAAACAGCAGCAGTTCTCTACGCAAAGGGAAGTCTGAAGTCAGTTGCAAAAAGAGTTTCTATTTAGAATCTCAAAAGCCTGTTTTATTAACATACTATGTCTATTTTCTGATGCTAAACTGAAAAACCAGGAGACAAACTCTGTTGTTGGATAAAGCCTGACAGTATGTTATACTTAGTTTTAAAAAAGGCTAGTAGGATTAGAAGTACAGTTAATAAATTTAAAATATCAATTTTGTGAAGAAATATATCTGTTTGTATAGAAACAGATAAAAACACTCCCAAGTAAGTAGCTCTAAAATATGGTATGGACATCACATTGCTATACTTATAAACTGCCAACATCACGAAAAAAGTAGCTTGCTGAACACAAGATGAGATGCTAGATCAAGTTTAAATAAGTAGAAGCATATAAATAGATACTTTTACTACTCTTCACTATAATGCCTACCTTATAAGCAGAAGGTAGTAACAAGTGCACAATAAATACATTTAAAACAACATATTCTAACATAAATTATTAACTTACAAATACAAAATATCCAACTCATCGTTTGTAATAACTGCAGATTTATAAAGAGAAAAAACTTTTGATTTAAAAGTCTTTTAAAAATGACTTCCATGTGATCACATAAAATTACCTTTGAATTTTCCACACCAAAGTACTATAAGAGCACTTTAGAAAAGCAAACTTGCGTGCTCAGCTTGGAAATGTTTATTCATGTAGACGAAAATGTTGAGGTGTCTTGACTATATCCAGTTTTTACTGCCTGGTTTGCATTGGACTTAGCATGAACTTGAAACCCTGCCTAGCATTATTAAGTATTTTTATTACAATTGTGCGTAGATGACAAAAGACTGTCGGGATGTAAGTTATTTGTCCAAGTTATTTCGTATTTAGTTTCAACAAAAAACTAAGCCTGAGGAATTACACCTTAAAAACTGTTATAGGTTTCTGCTTGGAGGATGAAGGAATTTTATATATGCACAGAAAATCTATAAAGTTTCACATAATATTTATTTTACCCATGACAAGCAAATGGGTATAAGAAAGAATAGGAATGCAAAGGAGTGACAATATAGCTACTATTATTACAAGTAGTTAATAGTTTCTACTACTACTAGTACTACTATTACTACTACTCATCTCCTTATGATAGTAATAACTTATAAACCAAAAGAAATGTGGTTATTTAGTTCAACTGCAAATTATAGGATTATTAAGAGAAAAATATACATGAGGAAACACCAAACTAAATTCAAGTGATGGTAATTACTGAAAAAGTCAGCTTCTATTCCTCAATAGTTTAGCTATTTTAAGCATTTCTTTCATATTGCTATTTAATACCACATCTGTTACAAGGATGCAACTGAACTTGTTGACTGTACAGTGAAAAACTGTAAAGTCTACTGTATTTTACTCCACACTGCATGTCATGCAAACAAGAAGCATTGAAAATTTTTAAAGCTGGTAACGAGAAATGTGTAGCATCTGAGCTCCACCTACAGGATGAAAAGAAATGTATAAGAAATATTTTTAATTGCCAGACTAGAAGAGGACTATTTACTCTGAAGCCTTCAGATGGTCATCTCAAGCCACTGCCATTTTAAAAATTCAATGCGATGCTGAGAAATTTTATTACTTATGCAACGATGGCAAACACTTCTTCTATCTCTAAACATTCCTCATGTAAACAGCTCTTCTACAGTGAGTTTAGGGTTAAGTTTTCTAATAAAAAACTCCAGACCTGTGGAATTTCTCTAACAACTTGCCAGAATGACTGAGAAACTCTTTTCCCCACATTTTCTTATCTAATACAAAGTTATCAAGTGAAAAAAAACTATTTTTAAAATGTACAAAAGAGGTTAAAATGCATACTGAAATGACTAAAATTAACTTCACCATTTGAGCACTTCAAGTATGGTTGCATTTAGATGTGGTATTGGATCTCAGTACAGTGGATTTGAGGTGGTGTCTATTGTTTCCATACTCTTTCTCTGAAATAGATGTGCAACATTCAGACCTCACAAATGCATTTGAAATAAAAGAAACAGGACTGATACAAATGAATACAGTTTTGCAGAAAAAGTCAAGCATGTTAAAGACAGTACTCTGAAACAAATATTCTTAAAAGTTCAATTATTCTACTAGCACATTTACGTATCTGATGAGTTGAAATTTTGATAGATATCAGAAGTTTCTTCACTCTCCAATATGTTAGGAGATATTACCCTTAAGCTATGGATGATCCATCCAACTTTTTCTATTTACAAGTCCCACATCTCTGCCTCTGACCGACACAGGCTTCGACTACAGTGGGTGGTGAACACCCATGAGTATATTATCAAACATCTCCAGTACACTTAGAAAATAGTCACTATTTCAGACACTAAAACTTGATATTGTTTATCTTACTTTATCTAAACAGACCTCAAATGTAAAAACACATTATTTATAACAAACAACATCATGTCTTTGATTTTCAAGCCAGAGGATGGCAGACAACTATTTGGAAAACAGTAAGTCTAGAAGTTACTATGTTACTTGTGATACTAAGCAGTATCTCCCAAGGCTATGGCTCCCAACTGCTAAAAATGCATCCAATAAAACCCTCTTCTGAGTTAAGATAACCCATCTGGCTATAATACTATTACAACTGCCACCCTGAAAGAGCAGAATAACCACAAACAGAGCACACTGACCGACCACATGCAGAGTTCAGCAGCTTACACACTGACTACACAAATGTCTCTAAAAATGAGCTAAGTCATGATGCAAGCTTGGGCATTGAGTATCTCATTCCTATGGGTATCCTCCAGCTTTGTGTTCCCTTCATGCCACAAACTCGTTATTACACCTTAGGCAATTTTGTTTCCACAGTCATGCTCATAAAACCCCAGGGACAATTAAAGGAATTGGTGGACAGGTAGTTGGACAGATAGGGAGGTAGTAAATAGGTACAGATTCCAAAGCCTTTTGCGGTTCTAAAGGTGTTATTTGACTACCATATACTTCAAGGTTCTTTTTCAGAGAGAGCTCTTCTTGGAGACCTTTCAAATTTCTGAATCCTTGCCTCCACTACCAGATACGGCTATTTAATGCTAAACTGTACTTGTCTGTCTCCACAACCATGAACAATTAATTGACTCTGAGAAGTTTAAACTTGTGTCAGTCTAAACCATAGGACTAGCAACCAGATTTTGCAATTGAAGTTAACCATCATACTCATTGATTTCAGTAGATTTCCCATGGACCATCTGTCTACAGCAGAGACAGTACAGCCACCAATTCCCAAAGCAACACACAGCACAACCTCAAAGACAACAGAAGGAAAAGTCTTTTCGCACTGCCACACAGGCAGGAGAAATGGAGTGCCTGGGAGGCTAGGAGGAGACACAGCCAGGACAGGTGATCCCAGGTGACAAAAGAGATATTTGAGACTATGCGGCATCATGCTTAGTATATACAGTGGGGGGAAAAAGGAAGAAAGGAAGGATGTTTGGAGTGATGGTGTTTGTCTTGTCAAGTCACAGTTACACGTGATGGAGCCCTGCTCTCCTGGAGGAGGCTGAACACCTGCCTGCCCACAGGAAGAATGGAATTAACTTCTTGCTTTGTTTTGCCTGCATGTGCAGTTTTTGCTTTCCCTATTAAACTTCTGAATCCTTTTATCCTTCAGATTCTCTCCCAGATCCTGCAGTTGGGGCAGCAAGCAAGTGGCTAGGTGGCTGGCTGGGGTTAAACCACAACACATGACTCCACAAAGAGATCAGATTTATGAACGGTTCCAAAAAAAACAGAGTAACATCAGTTTACAGATCTGACCACACAGCTTTTGTTTCAGACTACATGAAATCTGACAAATCATGGAAGTTAGTTACCTAGCCTCTAACTAGAAGTAAACCATGACAGGAAAAACTAACGCCCATTTAAATTACAGATTTTGTTTAGAGTTTCATTATTTTTGTTGTTGTGCTGGGTCTTTGATGTTAAATGCTGTTCTTATGTATCTCTGGCTATTAAGAGTACTGGGTCCTCTCTTCAGCAAACACAAAATTATGAGGAACTTTAGAAATAACCTCTTCCAAGCCCGAGAAAGAACTGACTGGATTCAGATTTGCTCAAATTGCAAGGGCTTCTGTACTCTACCCAGTGCGATTCTTAGTGAATCCATAGTGAATATGATGTAGAAAAGGACACTGAATTTCCCTCTTAAATCCCATTAATATTTTAGTTTCTATAGCTCTTCAAACTTATTAAAGTGGTTAATACAAGTTGCTTTCTTAGCAATGCTGTCACTGGGCAGCTGGTACATTGCAAGAATGAGTACTGTGTTAAACCAGACTTCACTGGATGACTCTACTTTCTGTGAGTATAAGTGGTGGACAACTACTTTGTGTTAACACGGAAGAAGAAGCTGCAAAACTCAATCTTAAAACTGAGTAGAAAGACAAAGCAAAGAGTGACAAATACACATAAATACACTTAGTTTCTAACTCACAGGGGAAAATAAAAATCCCACATAAGGTATCAATAAGTGCCAAGTGTAACAATGTAAGTTAAGTGTGGAAGAATATTTGCAGAATGCAAGTCACAGAGAGATACAAGATTTGTGTAATCAGGGACTGTTGATGACTGAGATCGGTATGAAAGACGGCTATGAAGAACTTGGCTAGCTTAAGAATATCGGCAAGATAGAGAATACGAAACTGTGAGAAGAGGGAAAGAGAAAGTGGTAGACCGGCTGGAGAGAATGTGTATTGTCGGCAGAGAAGAAGGAAAGAGAAAGTAGTAGACTGGCTAGAGAAGATGTGTATTGTTAGCAGATCAGATTACAGTGCGTTAGAAAGGACACCTAGACAAGATAGAGTTAATTAGGCTCTAAGCAGCAAGTGAGATAAGGAATAATAAAGCTATACAGAGGGTCTTGGCAGAAAATGTAACCTTGCTGCAACATGGTGGGCGTAAGGGTAGCTAGTATGTTTGTAATCAGCGCTAAGACCACCTAAGTATGCAGAATATAGATACAAATAAGAGAAACTGAAACTTAGCTGCATTTAGCTAGCAGCCAATAAAGAGCTCAAATTTTGCACTATGCATGAACTAATTATAATGCTTATAAAATAGATGCTTGTACAACTAATAAACAAAACACTCACATTAACTCTATGAGTGAGTGTCTGACTCCCACTCTCCGCAACGGTTAACCGTTTGTTTTAAACTGCCAAACAAAACTAAGAAACAACAAAGAATGAACGCAATAGGCAATCTCACCTTCCTCAGGTGGAGGCAGGCAGGCAGGAGTATTTTTAATGTAACACTCACCTACCAACGCTGTAACTGCAAAACTGGAATTGAGCAGAAAATCTTAAAACTATATCCTAAATATACTATATATACTATAATCTAAAGAAAAAAACAAAACAAAATAAAATCCTTACAACACAACAACCAAACAAAACCCTTACCTGCGACTAGTTGTTTTCCTTTCTGTCTTAGTTTCTTCCTCTTGAGGTTGCTGTTTAGCATTTTCACTTGTATCAATTTTCAATTTCTTGGCAATGCGTTCCTTTATTTGAGATCTCTCATTACTAGCAGCTTCATCTTCCACACTATCAGCATCTTCATCAAGTTGTTCTTCATCCTTTATTGATTTAAAATTATGAAACTCCTTTAGATTTTTTTTAATGACAAATATGGAAATCTTATTCTTACAAATACAGTCTCTTCCAAGAAAAAAGATGAATACTTCATTTCAAAGCAAACTTTTCAAACAAATATATCCTTATTTGCTTCAGAGAGAACAAAAAAATAAAAATATGGTAATTCCTTTTTCATACACAAGTTACTTCTTTTCCGTAAGGTTAAAAAAATTAAAACTGTCTATTCTAGACTATTAACTCTTACAGGTCTACAGATGACATCATAGCAGTGTGATATTACTCATATCATTGTTCATGAATCCAAAATTTGATCAAGACAATATACCAAACTTTTCCTTCATTTTCCACTGAAAGAAAAACTTAACAACTTCCTACCGCATGGCTATACTACAGTCATGATGGGATAGAAGAGATTAGCCCATTAGTCCCTGTTAGGGAACTTCAAAATACTAAACTGATCATAACAGGCTGTGAAAACCTGTGGAATCAATCATCCCAGCTTGCTACAAAGGTCCAAGGAGAGACCTCAGGCCTTCATGACTAGCAGAGATAGTCCACCTTGGATCAAAGACATTTGAAGGGAGAAATAATTGGAGAATGACGAAGTGGCCTGACTAGACCAAGGGATCTAAGTTTGACTACTTCCTTCCTTGAAGAAGGAAGTTTGTATGAACCTTAATTGAAGAATGCCAGCTCGAAGATGATATGGTACATCTTCTTACATTTATTTGGTGTGATGCTAATTAGCAAAAGGAAAGTGTAAGATGCCACATGATTCTAATTTTAGCCAAAGAAAGAAAGGACACTTAGAAATAGCAATTCAGAGGACTCTACTGTATCCAGGAGACTGCCAGAATGTAAGCACTTGGGAAGGAAGAACATGTACATATCCTGGGTGTGATGGACAGGTAGGAGGAAGAGTAGCATGAAGACCATGTCCATAAACATGGAGGGGGAGAGGATAGAAAAGCAAAAGCAGCAAGAGGAAAATCTGGGAAATAGAAGAGAAAAATCAAGAGCTGGGTTTCAGAAGTTGTAGCGGGAGTCACTGTTTGGGAATCTTTAGACTACCACACTTAGATTTGAGATTTAGACAAGACCACTCAGGAATAAAAAAGAAATCTCTGCATATTCAGCGCAGTAAAACAGCTGAATATTTTGCCAATGAAAAGACTGAAAGGTTCCTGGGCAGGTTTTGTCTGTTCTTTTTTAATAGAGGAAAAGTGGAACTGGATCAGTATTTCCCTTAATTTCCCAGGAAGGTATTGTTTAACACAGGAGATAATGAAACTTTCTGAAGGTTTTTCTTACACAGTAAGTTGTCAGAGAAATGGGTGACTAGAGACCTCAATAGCCGGGGGAGGTCCAAAAAAGAAAGTGACAGGACTGTGTTCAAAATGTTTAACAGTCAATGATAGAGACAGACTGCTGGTGGAGATTTGGCAAGGGCTTAGGTAAGAGTATTTCACTGAAACACAAGGACAGGAGAACTTCTGAAATAAAAATGGACAACTCTAGACAACTTGCAATTGCTAAGTAGTAAGCTAGTTAAAAATTACAGAAATGTGAGTAACATGAGTGGGGTTAAAATGGGAGGGACAAAATGGTTCAACTTGTCCCACTTGGCTAAATCCTCTACTTCCCAAAGCGTCCATTACCCTCAGTTTGCACAGTATTTCACCATTTTTCTTCTAGAAAAACACTGAGTAAATAGGATACCACCTTCCTCCTCAACTGCTTTCCCTCCTGCAGCTCTACTCTTTTCTCCTGCCCAGTCTCCTCCTTCAGTTTCTCTTCATCAAGTCCATATGATTTCAACTAATAGATTTAACAATAGATTCAACAACCCAGACTGAACTGCACGGTACCTCAAAAGGGAAGCGGCTGTTCTGTTGGTTGATGGTTGTTCCCCATGTGACACAGAAATGCAAAACTGCCTGCCTGAAAGCTGTACCACTTCTTGCTGCTGTTATTAGCTGGGTGGAGTTGCCCTATTCTTCTCATTAACAGGGAAATAAAAATTTAATGAGACATTCTGTGACAGAATGACTAGTGGCTACTGTATGTAATATGATTTTCCCATTTAAGAAGATTATTGAACTGAGGGATGGATAACTAATTTTAGCTATACATAGTACTGCATGAAACTTACTGTTCAGCAACTGACTGACAAATAGGGAGAGGAAAAGATATTGAGCAGAAAAGAGATGTCACTGGTGGGAATAAATTTTGTGAACATATTTCATATAATGTTTTCATTAACAACTTGGGCACATAAAGACTATTAACAAATAGCTATAAGGTATTGCTAATACAAAGGCTCTCTTAAAGAATTAAACGTATGACTTTGAGGACTGCAGTAAGAGAAACAGGATGGTATTTAGTAACATTAATGGTAACACCAGGGGCTTAGGGAATGCTAACAAGACTTTACCCTACAAGCTATAGGCATGTTAGTTGGGGAGGTAGGGAGATCTGAAAGAATTATTGGCTCCCAAAATTTGCTATATAACTATCAACACATTGCAGCTGTGTAAATGCAAAAGTGATCCTGTGATATGTTAACTAAAATAACTCCAAGAGAGATGACAAAATACTAGTACTACTTTACAAGACCCAGGTAACTGCCTGAAGTGCTAGATCTTAGCCAAAATCTTTCAATGAAATTAAATCTAAAGAGAACACTTCTCCAGGAGAAAAAAAAAAGAAAGAGCCTTCATATTTCCAACTTTGGCTTAATTAGGTATATTTATTTAAATTTTTATTCTTTAACCTAATACATCCATGTTCTATACTCAAAGCCAGATTGCTTAAGAAAGGGCTATTTAAATATCTGAAGAATGATTCATTAAATAGCATTCTCTAAACTCTTCTAACACTAAAATGCTCCTGCACTGCAGGAATTACAAAGGAGAAGAGTGAAAAAACCTAAATTCATACTATGCCTTGTGAAAAAAAAGAACAGGGTGTAAGCAAATGCTTTTTTTTAGGCACACAAATGGGACAGACTCTGTTCTTCCTTTACTTCCACTGTGTCAACTGGAAGTGTAGTTAATACCTGTGCATGACGGAGAGAAAACAATACTTTCCAGAATTCAGTTAAGGGAATGGGAGATTACAATTCCTAGTCAAATATTACATCCTTATCTCAAAAGCAATTCAAAGTGATACTCCCATGATCTATGGTTGGAGACAGAGACATACTTCATCTAAAAAGCTTATGCTTATCTGCACCATGTATGACAATTTCTTTGTACTTAAATTGCCTCTACGTTTAGTTGAATGTTACTGCTTGATTATTCAGATTTCATGTCTTTCAGAGGTGACAGCCTCTGTCAATACAACTTAACTGCTACAATGTAACAATTCACTGAATTTTTGTTCTCTTGAAGAAATCTTTCAAACAGGACTCTGACTCACATGCAAACTTACCCTCAAATATTGCAATTATATAATTATTCACAACAAACTTGATTTTAACTACTTTTTAGATGCAGTTTCAGAGGTTTTATCACTCTGGTGGTTTGTCACGGTATGGTACACAACCCATATATCATACTCCTATATACCCAACCTACTGATTGAAATATAATATAAATAGTTTTTATAAAGTGTAGCAGGTAATATGCTAATTCTACCCTGCTGTGAATAGCCAAACCTTTGAGCTTTGAGAGAGTCTTCAGACTTTTGCTGGAAATCTGACTTGAGCTAGTTCTCAAAGATCTCTAAAGCAGCATTTGTTCCCCAAAGAAAATCTATTCTGCACACAGTAAAAAAAAAAAAAAAAAAGACTTATTTGTAAGAAAATGATACTTACTTCACTCAATTCCTTTTCATCATCTGCCCCTTCACTAAAAGAAGAAAAACAAATGTAACTACTTTGAAGTACTAGAGGAGATGCAATACATTATTTAAAATCCACCATTTCTTAAATAAAAAAAATTGTTAGCCTCCTGAAATTTTAGTAAACTTACTACTTTGTATCATCCTCACATTTATCTTAAAAGTATCAATTAATATTATTTTCTATCATTTGACTGTTATAATATTTTCTAATTAGAAATGCTTAAAAGCAAGGACTTTTCACAAAATGGAGAAATCCTAACCACAACTTGAGCTGTCCAAGCAAAACACTAATGAATACAGTTAAAACCACCAGAACCCAGCTGAGATGTTTCTGATCTCATTTATCAAATTATTAATAGCATTTCATTGCAACTAGTTTATATTCTGGAAGATGCATTTTACTGATAATGAAGCTTAACATCAAGATTTTAATTTCTTATACAGCTACAGCTTGGTAAATTAAAAAAGAAATCTATTTGAATATACTAAGACTAACACACTCACTGTTAATTATCACAAACTAATAATATGGACCCTTGAACCTTTTTGGCCCACAATTTAAAAAAAGAAGTTATGTTAGAGAAAAAGCAAGGAATATTAAAGAAGTCCCAAAAGTTAAGGCTTTGAAGTGTGCTCTAAGCAATCAGTAGGAAATCAAGAATCAGAGAAACTCTAAATGTGTTGCAATCAATGACATTAATACAGTGCAGCATCTGGGTCTGGGAAACTGCTGGTATCAATACAGACAGGGGGATGAATAGACTGAGAGCAGCCCAGCAAAGAAGACCTGGGGGTGCTGGACCAAAAGCTGGACATGAGTTGACAATGTACACTTGAAGCCCAGAGAGCCAAACGTGTCCTGGGCTGCATCCAGAGCAGTGTGGGCAGCAGGGCCAGGGAGGGGATTCTGCCCCTCTGCTCTGCTCTGGAGAGACCCCACCTGGAACTCTGCATCCAGCTCTGGGGTCCCAGCACAGGATGGACAGAAACCAGATGGAGCGACTCCAGAGGAGAGCCATGAAGATGACCACCTCTCCAATGAGGAAAGGCAGGATTGTTCAGCCTGGAGAAGACTCCAGGGACAGCTTATTACAGCCTTTCCATAAAGAGTGGTCCTATAAGAAAGAGGGGGATAGACATTTTAGCAGGGCCTGTTGCGGAAGAACAAGGGGTAATGGTTTGAAACCAGAAGAGGGTAAATTCAGATCAGGTATAAGGAAGGCCTTTTTTATGATACGGATGGTGAGACACTGGAGCAGGTTGTCCAGAGAGGTGGTAGATGCTGCACCCCTGGCAACATTCAAGGCCAGGTTGAATGAGGGTCTGTTACTCCATCTAGTTGAAGATGTTCCTGCTCATTGCAGAGGGGGTTGGATGTGATAAATTTTAATGGTTCTTTCCAAACCAACTAGTCTACGATTCTTAGAGTTAACATATTTTTATGGAATTTTCTCACCTGAACATTCAACTGTGGTCAAAATCAGAACTTATAAAGTACTAAGAAGAAACAGAGAAGAAAACCAAGTTTATCCAAGCATTCAGATTCATAATTCACCTAATTTTTAGTGTGTTCTTTAGATTTGGGGGAAAAATAGATATTTTCAAGTATAAGCAAGGTTGGAGGATTGGGGAAAGGAACTAGAATAATCACAACACAGAGTATCTTCTGCACGAAGAAACTTTAAGTAACTTTAAAAATCTAGGCTAGGAAAGAGATGGTCTAAGAGAGGATTGTGATAACGACAGGTATAAAAGAGACTGACTGCTCACTGTCTCTCCCAGAATGAGAGTTAAAATTTATGAAGTGCCACTAGTAGCATCCAAGTTCAGAACAAAAAGGGAAGATACTAAGGCTACTAAGTATACGAACCACATCAAACTCTGACAGTCCTCCGAGGCGAAAGCTGATGGAGGCTAGGACACTACTCAGAGAAACACTTGCCCTGCTTTTATTCTTTACTGGGTGGCCAGTGGTGGTGACAGCTTAGTGGGTTAGAGAAATATTTAGTCTGATCTAGCACTGGCACTCTTAATTTTTGAAAGTGTAATATGAGTTAATATTTCTTAATTGAGTATACATGATCATAATTGGGTATAACATACTGAAGGTAAATCTGTTCTAGAAATTAGAAATCACATACTAACCTTTTGACAGCAGGAACTGAGCTTAGATGTGGATCATCCTTCAGGAGATCATGACTACTTTTACTTTTTCCCTTCATGCTCTGTTAAAAGAAAAAGAAAAAAAGAAAAAAGGTATTATTCATTTCAGTGTTTAAGAGGCTAGATGGTAAGGAAAAAGGCTTATGGTAAGAAAAAAGTAATTTGTTTCTTGTTAGCTTTAGCCTATTCAGTAAACTTCAATGCTTTAAAGAGCAAAAGAACAAAGTGTTCCAGAAAGAGAAGCATCAAACTGACTCCATGGATTTATTTTTGCAATAGCAATGCACTTAGTTTTAAAAGAAGGAGAGAGAGAAAAAAAAAAGATACTGTTTTGTCATGACAATCATTACACATCATCAAGATGGTAGGTCTAGCACATATACACTTGAGTGAATGAAGAGGTAAGAACTTGACTTTCCAATAATGACACATGACAACTCAAAGAACCACCATACACAAAACAATACTTATTAATTGGAAGACTAATTAGATCCCTAGGAAAAAAAAAAGAAATTAACAAACTGCAATACATCAACCTGAAATACATCATGCAGGAATCATCGACTGACAGAAGGAGTCAAGTAAAGCTAACAACACTTAAGGTCTTCAGGCAGAAAGATTGCAGTTAGATAGCATTCTACATGCTAATCTGAAAAAAAGTATAATTAAATTTCAGAGTCAGATCAGACTGAAAATCTCTGCTACAGAAACAGTCTTATTGTGACCTGTATTGTCAATGTCTCCATTATCTAATGCTTTTGGGAAGACAGTGGAGTGTGGGCAAAATCGTGCTCATTTAAATGCAACTACAATTTCTTGTTATGTATAAAACACAGACTAACACAATCATCAAAATGAAAGGATAATTCCTTCATTAAGGAAGGGGGTGGGGTATTTGGAGTGGTGGCGGGGCTGTGTCTTGCAAAGTGCTCCAAAGAAGTACAGACAATAAGCAGTTTGAACACTGAAAGCTACAGTTCAAACTGAAGGAACTCATCAACAACCAGTGGGGGCCCTACAGCCAGATCTCTGACTGCACTGATAGCCTTCACAGCCTTCGGAGGTTTTACTCAGAGCTTCTCTGCCCTTCTTAAACAAGCAAGACTTACTGCATCTAGCAACCAAAAAAAGCTCATAGGATTCTAAGTTTGTAGGTGTCAAAGGATGCCAATAATAACTTTGACATTCCATTTTTCTTATCCAAAACAGAGGATGAAAGTTAGTGCTGATGTTCATGTACTTCATCTTAATCAGGATTAAGATAATATCCAAAACGACAGAGACACTGATCTAGACTTCCTATGAACAAACAGTGAGGTCTCCAAAAGAAAGTTTTATTTTGCTGGAAAAAATGAACAGAAATTCCTCATAAAGAGTTGGTGTGGTTATTTATCTAGCTACAGCTAGTCAAGAATTTAGTCAGGACAAACAGGCAGATGAGATTTTGAAGCTGAGTTGAAGGCATGGAAACACTGAAACTAGGCTTATCATGAAAAAGGCATTCTAATTAGAGAATTTTAAACTGAAAGCAAGTATTTGGCATGAAAATAAGAAAGTCGAAGCAACTGAGTTAAACACGGTATTACAAGCCAGATATACAGCAAGAGCAAAACAGCAGATGAACATACTACGATCAACAAGCAAAGTTTGTCTGATTGGTAAGTTGAAAAAAAGAAAGAAAAATAGTTAAAACTGCTGTTGTAATAAACCTCTACTATCATTCTGACTGGTATCATCTCACTGTAATATTGGCCATCATTATTCACTATTTTCCTTTGGTATTTTAACTAGCTTCTGAGGACTGACAACCGTTTTGTCACTTTTATGGTACAGGATGCAGGACCATGTAGTCTGATCACTAACTGAAGCAGCAAGGTGCTGTAGAAAGCCTAGGGGTCTAGTGAAACAACTTGGTCAGCAGTAGAAATGAAATCAACAATTTATTAAAGTAGTTTTTAAACCAACCTTATTTAAGCTGCAATGTCAGGGAAGGAGATATTAAACCAAAGATTACCTGAGCAACTCTTGTTCTGTGAATGAAAATTTCACTATAGCCCACTATTAAATTATGATAATAGACTATTTTCTCCACAATAACCACACTTCATTTTGTACACAGATGAACGGATATACGTAAGAAAATGGAGCTAAGCGTGCACTGGAAATGCATAAGATGATCTTCAGAATTCAAGTATTTTACCATATAATCGCACTCATAAATTAAGGACATGGAAAAGAATAAAGTACTTATCAACTTTAAATCGACAGTACTTTCACGACTTTTAAAAAGCAGACACAGATTTATACTGTGAAATTTTATGCTCATGGAAATGAAAAAATTTCATACAGTAACTGAAGGCACCTTCAAAGTCAAGAAAGTTAAAAAGCTCTGTTTTTTCAAAATCCTGTAACAGCAGAATTCTAAAAACTAAAGCCATTTCTAGTATTATCGGTCAAAATGCAAACATAAGAACAAGACTAAGAACTTTAAAACTCTGCACAAATATGCAGAAAAGGTAATTAGGACAAAAAGAAAAATAAGGATAATTTGGTACAATACCTGACTAACCCTACTGACTTCTTCCTCTTCTTCTTCAGCTTCTTCCCCAAAGGAAAGTAGGTTGAAGTTTCTTCAAGAGAAAAAAGGAAAATTTCTAGTAAAATTTTAAATAGTCTTAGTAACTTTAAATATAATACATTCATATAACTTCAAATATATTATATATATTTTATAATATATTCCTATAACTTTAAATATAATACAGTCATGCTGAACATGATTTTTTTAAAAACTTTTTGTCCTGCTAAACGTACCAGTTCCAAACAACTACGGCATTTTGCTTTGCAATAAGGAATAAATATTTAGAAGAGTATGTTGTATTATATTCCTGAGATAAAACAAGGATAGCAATGCATCAGTTAAGAAACAATTTAAAAAATTCTGTCTTGACTAACTTTCCCAGATTCTTGAATGCTGACAGTTTTGTTGCATTTTTTTCCTCAATAGAGCAGCATTCAAGACACAAGATTTTCAAGATATAATGGATCAGAAAGGTATCAAATGTGAACACATTCACAGAACGCAATTAAAAGAAATTATGAAGAGTTAGTTGTTTAAACTATGTTGGAACCAGTCAGTTGCAACATGTTCTATTTTTGTGCAACAGAACCGGCAGCATGCACATTTTAGAATTCTTATTACTTTTCACTTCATGTTTGCGACTATGAATTTCCATTCACAGAAACTAAAATTTTCCACATCAAAATGCCTGCCTCTTGCTCAGTACTTCAGTGGAAGAGAAGTGATATCTGATAAAATAAGTCCAAAAAATCCCAAAGAAATGAGGTGAGACCTAGTTACTCATACCAGCAGCTTTTAACAGCAGTGTCATCTCAGTCAGATGATTGCCCATTGTGGCATATGGGAAAGATAAACTACCTTTTATTATTTTCAACAAACTATCTCATGCATGAAACAGTTACAGCTCAGCAGATGCACAGTAAACATTTCATTTAGAGAAACTAGATTTGCATGATCCTCCCTGGAAACAAGGAAGTGCTTCAAAGGCAGAAATGGAACTAAGTGCCAAGCTACAAAGTAAAGGTAAAAGAAAATTAACTACCACTTATGTTGCATATATTTACTTTGTGCCTTTTACTTTGGACTTTTTAGTTTCCTCTTCTGGTTTGTCCTTCTTCAGTCTTCTATTTGGTCTTGGGACAATGTCATCAAAAGGATTAAACAAAACCTGTTAAAAAAGCCAGTGTTTCAGACACATATTTAGTAAGCATTTTGTAATTAATATTTCAATATTTTAAAACAATATGCAAAAGGACAAGCCAAATTTTCTGAACACTGTGCACAAAATAATTTTAAAATGTCACATTTCCAACCAGAACACACTCACCTCACTACTTCTTATTTTGTGCGGACTGAGAGGTCTCTCTTCCTTGTCAACTTCTACTTCAGCCAGGCGCAACATGTTATATATTGTATCCCCTGTAACCTGGCAAATTCACAAAAAAAAGGTTTAAAGTCCTTGACTGTAATTTGTGTTATTTAGACTGCAAAATACAAGGCAGCTATTAGGTAAAAATTTTTGAAAGTACTAGTGATATAGGAAATATTGTAGCATGTAAGCCTTCTAAAAGACAGCAAGTACAACATAGAGAAGTTCAGGCTTTTAAATTTAATGGCTAAAGTTGAAGGAATACAAGTAGTTTCAAGAATGTATGCAGAGGAAGATGCTGAAGTCTTACTGTGAGCCAGGAAACAGAAAAACAAAAAACACTGAAATAAAAAAATATCTGGTTTCTTCGCTTTTAAGTAAATCCATCTCATGTTTTTCATCTTCCTGATCCTTCTTGGGTAATTAGAATCTACATACAGAATTTTCTAACATGTCATTAGCATTAGATAAATTTAGAAGAATAACAACAGCAAAACAGGTAACAGGAACAACCCACAGAAACATTTCTATCAGATATAAGAAACAATAAGAACAGAGAGCCTAGAAAGCACTGAAATAAACTCAACACTAAGCTGGCCTTCAGAGAAACTCGTAGTAGCTTCTGTCAGACTTAAATTGGAGCTCAGGTTCACGTAACAGACCTTTCCAAAGATTGTGTGCTTGTTGTTAAGTTCATCTGCACGACCCAGTGTAAAGAAAAACTGACTCCCATTATCATGGGGCCCAGCATTTGCCATAGCAACAAGTCCTCTTCGATTAAATCGCAATCGTGAGTGGAACTCATCCTGGTAAAAGAAGGGCAGAAAAGAGAACGATTTCAGTATAAAACTATATTTTAACCCCTTTAGCTCCAGCGTGATAGGAGGTAAGAGTGGTATTATTTACATCAACCTGGACACACAGAAAATTATGCTGCTAATTTTCTTTTTAATTCAGAAAGTAATAAATCCCAAATATTTTGAAACTCAGTGCCAGAATTATATTTAAAAGCTTCTACTTTGAGTAGCAAAAATTCTTTTATTCAGTATTTCTAATCCCTAGTGCCTATAATGATGCAAACAAGTGAACAATCTTCAAAAGAACCATAAACACATAACGAACAAACAAAAAGTAGAAACTAGAATAACAGAAAGACACATTACTAATTAAAAAATTTTAAGTTTTGTCTTGCTAATTTTATCTTTTCCCAATCACTGCGTAAAAATCATTATTCATTATTTTTATTTGCATTTGTTATGCCCCCAACATTAAGAAAACAAAAAAATTTTAAAAAGTAACTGCATTTCATACATTTCTTGCAAAAATACTATCCTAGACAAGCACTGTATTTATGTGAAAAGTTAATTTAAATCCTAATTAATGAAAGCACATTAAGAGGTTGTAATAATACGGATATGCAAAAATCCACAGGAAGAACACTTTCTAGACTTAAGAAGACAAAATAGGACTCCTTTCAAAGCAAGGAGAAAGTGATGAATACCACTGCAATATCACGATGCTAAACACTGCAATACTGAGATATCACTAATTTGAAGCAGCAATGCTACCACTATACTGGCAATTTTTGTTCTGTTCTCTGTTTAGGTACCACTTCCTCCCACAAACTTCAGGTTTGTGCTAGACCTAAAAGTCTAGCAGCAAGAAGATGGAAGCCCCAGAAAGAAGGCTTTTCAGCTTCAGTTGCAAATTAAAGGTGCCTGCCCCACTGAAATAAAACAGGCACATAGAACAGAACACAGCTGCTGAGCCAGTGTGTAGTTTCCCTGAGGATCTGAGCCCCCAGGTTTATCATTACACCAGAGCAGATTTAAGAACTCTTAAATTAGAAGGGCATACTCAAACATATTGAAGCAGCACATGAAGGCAACTACTGCACAGCCAGATTTGATTTTTCACAACCTAAAATGGTAGGAAGAACAACAGATAGAGAATAATAAAAAATTAATGTGTAAGATATACAGATATTCACCTTGAAAGGAGCTCCGTAGACTGATTCTCCTCCTGATCCAGTACCAGTGGGATCACCCCCTTGCACAATAAAGCCAGGCACTACTCTGTGAAATATTGTATTATTGTAATACTCTAGGGGAAAAAAAAAAAAAATTAAGACATTAAATACATGTAAATGGTCTCAAACTCAAACTTTCATATAGATCATGCAGCGATGTCCACAGACTGAAGTTCCAGAAAAAAAGTACTGTAACTAGATTCCATTGTTGCCTTCTATTTGGTTGTCTTCTGTTTTTCACAATCTTATGAAAAAACCCTGTGGTGCCATATATTTCGTTTGCAATAACTCCTGCCCATCACTGACAAAATGATCTTGATGAATGACTGTTTTTTCAGCTTATAAGTTTTATTATTGGAATGATACTATCAAAATACACCAATTTAAAAAGAGAACTAGAAATATTATGCTCTATCCTGAACAACAACTCACATACAACATCAGCCATATCCATATACCAGATGATTTGCACTTTCAGTCATAAGCATGGAGCATCTTTCATCACCTATACTGTACCTAAACTCATAATTTTTGCAGAACGAAATATGTGTACATATTGCTCCCTAACTTATCTTCTTTTATCTACCTGATAAAGGTAACAAGATCATAAGAAAACAAAAGGAATGAAAATGTAACTTTACCTGAACTATACTCCTGGTTGATATAATAATAGTAATAAACAAAAATAAATCTGCAGCATGCTGCAAGACAAAGTAGGGTGTGCAAATGTTGCAGCATAACTAGACACAGTCACAGATGGCTATATACCAGAATATTAATGAGAAATATGTAAATGTATTATAAAAAGCATAAGATACTACACAGTAGTTAAAAAAATAATCAGAAAGGAAATCCACGGAGGATATGTGAACCCTTATCACGGGCTAAAAAATTCCTTTACCACTGCAAAAAGTCTAGGGAAAAGAACACAGAACAGACTGGATCTGTGCTGGAGCCACGAGGCCTAGACTGTTATTTTTATTTAAGTGACAAAAGCCAAAAGAACTCTTCAACAATTCTATAAATGTTTAAATGGG
This sequence comes from Vireo altiloquus, assembly GCA_013396875.1. Taxonomy (NCBI): domain Eukaryota; kingdom Metazoa; phylum Chordata; class Aves; order Passeriformes; family Vireonidae; genus Vireo; species Vireo altiloquus. The sequence goes on along the minus strand of VZRF01001718.1, from coordinate 61,794 downwards.
AGAATACCAGCAGTTAGAAAATATATAAAGGCATTGACTCTTTCAAAGATTTTTGTTACAGTTTTCTCAGTAGCTTCTCATTCTGGTACCCACTGTTTCAGTGGAAAGTTTCACAGAACTTTCATCAACAAAAAAAAAATACAGCTACTGAAACACTAGGAGCACTTGCAGAAAAAAAAAGAAATTATAGCGTAAATTGTGATGCAGAAATGAGAATTTTGGAGAATGTCCAATATTGCATCACTGTCATTTCATAAACACACTCAAGTTGCTATACTTTGTAGACATTAGCTGAAAGTAAGACTTCTCAAGACTCTGAAAGACAGTATTTCAGTACTATGTCATCTGCTTAATTCCAGAAAACCATCTAAAATTTTTACCTTTTTTTCTCCACCAGCTTCATTGATAACCTTGAAAAACATTGTCTGAGAAATTAATAATTTCAAAATATAAATACTGACATACTGAAGTCAAAACATAATTAAGACCTCTATTTTACAGAAAGGGCACAAATGATCATATATGAATTAATCTCAACAACTCCCATTCCATTCAGTCATTACCTTCCATACAAAGCTGGATGAAATTTCTGCATGCTTTTGGTGCTTCTTTTGACCATAATTCTATATCTATCTCTCCTGCTGTAGTTCTCAGCAAAACCTATAAACATACAGATAGACGCAGCTTAAGTTTTACTGTAACTTAGTCACCGATCAAAGAATATAACTTCCTAAAAAAATACATCTGAATTTGTTACATTAGTAAGAGTGGTATACATTTAAGTGTGTCGGGTAGCTACTGTTAGTTCTAACTAAACTTTCCATATCTTGAGATACAGTTCTGAATCGACATGTATAATATAGATGCATAATACAGCTGTAGTAACATAACGCAACATAACGTAACATAATGTAACATAACGTAACACAACATAACATGAACATAACAGAACATAAAAGAACATAACGTAACGTGGTTGCTACTTGACAGAAACTTAGATACTCTCTAGCACTTCCATAACGAAACAACATGGGGGAAAAATGGCATAAATCTCCAAAGGCTCTCTCTTACATATCTCTCTTAATATCTCTCTTACAAGGAATATCATTACATTCAGTGAGAGATCATAACACAATCATGGACGTGAGATATAATCGAGAATAGAGGAAATTAAATTAAACCCTCCGAGGACTGCTCTCTATTATACCTCCACACAACACGCCTCGTGCTTTGACTCTGGTAATGTCAAAGAATTAACTTTAACCAAACCAGTCCAGCAGAGAAATAACTACCTTCCCACCCCGAATCACCACCATCACCACCACCACCTACCCAAGTTCGTGTTTCTCTCGTCTGTCCCCCCATAACCCTACAACATACTTCTCCAGGATTTTCACCCTGACAGCCTCACCTTCCCGTTGGTGGGCGGCTCCTGGATGTAGATGTTGCTCATGGCGGGGAAATGACCAGCCGGGCCGGCGAACACTCGCCCGCGGCCGACGCTGGACTTCGCTTCGCTCCTACACTTCCTACCGCCCCGAGACGCCCGCCATCTTAGGCGCCTCTACTCACCCCGGGGAAGGGGGGATAAAGTTGCACAAGCCGGGAGGAAGGACGAAGGAGTGAGTCTTTGGCTGGAGTCTCTACGGGCTTCACTGAGAAAGCAAGTCTCTTCGAAAAGACTCGTAGGCTTCTCCACACACCTGTGGTCCTCCGGCGTGGCTCCCGCCCTAGGGGTATTGAGGTCCCCTTCCTTCCCTGGGAGTGGTACGGTCCGGGAGTGCGCCGGGCAAAGCCTTCCGGCGGGAGAAGCGTCGCTGCGCGTGCGGGCCGGTCCGGAGGGAAGCGTGGGATGGCACTGCCGGGTGAGGGGCTCCCGCCCGGGGCCGCGGCCGGAGAGGGGGCAGGGCCGCTGGATCCAGGCTCGGCATCGTGGGGACGGGGAACCAGCGGCGGGTCGACGGACAATTGCGCGGGGAGGGCGTGCGGCCGTGCGCGGCAGTGGGGAGTGTGCGGGGGGGGCGGCGGTCACTGCTCCCTCCGCGCTGCTGGGGGCAGCGGCAGGGAGATGAAGAGAGAGGGCGCCGTGGGAGAGGGCGCCAGGAGCAGGGGCAAGAGCAGCGCAGGGCCCCCCCGGCTGCGGGGCCTCTGGGTGACCCAGCGCTGCCTTCCCATCGCTTGCTTCTCTGAGGTTAGAGAAAGAACGGTGGTTGTCAGACTTGGCTTTTCTCCTGGACTGTCGTTGGGGATTACCGCTTGTGTCCCAGTAGATTGTTCTTGTGAGACAGGTCAGGCAGAAGCACATGCGCGGTTTGCAAGGTGTTCAGGTCTGTGTTGGCCAAACACAGTCGCCGCTGCTTCAAAGTGTTTTCTTGTCCCGAAAAACTGGGAGTGTTCGGTTCGAGAACAACTGAACAGGCCTGAGCTTTTGTGAGCTGCTTCTCTGATTAAGAGAAGGCCTTAATAAGCCTGCACCCATTCTAGAAGGGGTTCTTGAGGAAGACATGTTTGCAATCAAAGGTTTCCGAAGCTTTTCAATCTTATGTTTTACTGAACGAATGAAGTCTTTAATTCTGTGTCACTTGTTAGTTGTCTTGAGAATTAAGATATGGGAAGAAGAAGGAGTGAGAAAAGGAAGCTTCTTGCAATTTGTTTGCTTTTAGTCATCCAAAATTTTATCTAGTCTTAACCCCTGCCTCTAACATTATTATTTAAAGCCAATAACAGTAATAAAATTTCACTCCTAGGAATTTTATGGCAATATTTAATGTCAATATTCATATTCTTGTCACCTGCTGAGTGTTTCTTTTGGAGATCCTGACTTAGATTTCTGTTGTGTCCACATGACTGCACTAACCTCCCTTGGTTGGAATACCAAATCTTAACCTGTATGTCAGCTGTGCAGTAGGGCTGAGGCTGTCTATGTATTTCAGAAAGTTGAGACAAAACAGGTAGCTCGGGTGGTCTTTTGGGACACTTTTATTTTGGGACACTTTTTTCCAGGTTCCCTACCTCCTTATCTCTCGTGGGTGTCCTTCTAAAGATAGGCACAAAACAGGCACCTGAACACTGCTGACCTTGAAGGGGATATGTAAAACTAAGGTTTTGAGATCTGCAGAAAATCACATGTTATAATGGAATGTATCGATCTTTGTTGCTTGGCTTTCCAGTACTCTCTAGGGCATAGAACTGAGTTGTCCCAGTTTCCAAGGTAGTTTTTTCAGCTTGGGGTTTGAAGGTTTCTGTTATTTTGAGTAGAATTTTCTAAAGACAGCGCTTGTTTCAGTAAATCATAGTTAAAATTAATGGGGCCAATGTACTCCATTTCTGATTCTTTAATTTCTGTAATAGATTTCTTGGTATGTTTGATAATTTATTTATTTAAATACATTTCAAAGTTACTCAGAAAAATGTACATGACTGCTTTAGTCACTGGGGTTTTTCTGCTCTATGCAGTTGGAGGATAGAATGACATCCTTTGATTTTGGGAATTCAGTTGTGACTTTTATTACCAATGGATTAAATGATTAAAAGTAAGATGTATCTGTTGGGGGGGGCAAGTTCCTGGTGCTTCTCTCCTTCTGAATCATGTCCTACTGTGTCTATTTAACTGAACTGTTGTCTCACATGGGAGAATTGAATTTCTATACTACACACTTTCTATATCTAAAATTTGCATTATTTGGATCCTTCATCCTGATAAGAATCCATACTTTTCTGTTACTCTCTTCACTTCATTACACACATGCTTTCTTGTATTCTTTGTACTTGGCGTTGTGTTGTCTGCATTCAGAAAAATGTAACAATTTGCCTACTTTTTTATTTCCTTCTTTCTTTTCAGGAGTGGTTTTTTGTTTGGTTTGGTTTTCTTAATTGCCTTTTAAAGTCAGTTCTTGTAATTGAAATATAAATCGCTTCAGAGTTTCCAGTGAATGCCTGTCAACACCCTTGCACTGCTAGAACTTATATAGTGTGCTAGAGATCATTGTAATGTTAGATATCTGTTAGTATGTTCATACTGTAACTAAACAAATGGAAAGGTCACAATAAGTCAAATTAGGATTTGGCAGTAAATTATGGAAGACTAAATGATCTCTAGCAGTTTAAACTAGTTAAAAGTGTTCTGACAGATTACTGCACAGAAAAGTAGCTTTAGAAATGCAAGTTTTTAAAGAGATGTTAGTGTACTTAATACTCTGGAGGAGCAATCACTTCTGTCTGTGCATTGACATTAAGCCACATTTGAAAGAAACTTGAAGGTTCTCTTCAGCAACACCTAATTGGTGAAATTTTCTCTTTCAGGTGGAAATAAGGATAACATCAGAGCTGGATGCAAGAAGTGTGGATACCGTAAGTCTGTAATGAAAATATGAAGTTACAGTGTTTTCTTCAGTTTATGATGTTGGTTGGAACTGCATTTTGAGGAGAGGGGGAAAAATGAAAAAGGTTCTCCCTTGTTGCCCAAACAATGTCAGTTTAAATTAATATATTATTTTCCATTTATTTATTTCACATTCATTCTCTGGCTTCTCACACCTATCAACGGTCTTAGAGTTTCTTAGAAAAAAAAAATTATTCTATTATCTTCATACATACTACATTTCAATGCAATTACTTGAGAAACTTTGAATTGAAAGCACCTTCTTTGATATATACTGAGATTAGCATTTGAATCTTCTGAGAATCTTCTTCTGAATCCTACTGCAAAGACACAGGCATTTCAGTTTAAGTTAAGTCCAATTTGATTCGCAAGAAAAAATAGTTTAAAATCCGGATAATCTTTTATGCTAAGAAAATATTACTTTGTACATTGTGTATTTCAAGAAATAGCTACCTTTATTGTTTACAAGTTCTGCAGCTTGCATTTAGCTCATGCTTTGCATTATTGCTCTGAATTGTCTTGAACTTTTAGCATAGTGAGTTAAGATGTTTGAGTTTTTTATGAGCTTTACTTTGGGTGACAGGAAAAAAGCTTGCTTCATTCTTTCACTTCAGGCTTTGCAGCAAATTTTGTCAATTAATTGCTTTGTGTGTCTCTTCTTTCTAAGGACCATGGATATAAATACAGATTTAGTGCTTTGTTTTTACATGTAGCAAGTATCAGATGCTTTCTGGAAGAGAAGGAGACTTGTAGTCAAATCACATTATCCATGTTTATGTTCCTAAAATCTCTGTCTTCAAGGTGTAGGTAGTTTGACATCATCCTTACTAAGAACGTGAACTTATTTCAATTTCTTCTAAGTTATTGCATCTCCCAAACCAGATCTTAATTTTTTTAAAATTTCACTTTATTATTTAAATGAGTGTATTCAGCACAAGGTTTCTAGCTGGTCGTGATTATCAAGATGTAACTTGGAAAACTAAAAATACTGATGAGGCAGTAGCTTAGTCAGTATTAAGTGCTATTCAGTTGTTAAAGATTGTGTCTCTTAAGCAAATAGGATTCTACAATTTCACTAGAGGGAGTTAAAAAAGCAATGCAACACTTACTGTAGTTTTTGAAATATTTTACACTATATTTTTAGGCAATTTCTTCAGAAAGTATATAAGAACATTAAAAAATATAAAGTTGAAAAAATATCTCCTAATTAGCGGAATAGGAGAGAGGCCATAAAACACAATTAAATGGAAGAGCATTGCACAACCTATCAAAGTTCTTGGGAGACTTTTTCAAAGGAAGCTTTCTCCTGCCTCTTTCACAGCCTACCCTTTTTCCTTTCACTTCTCAAAACTGAGTAATACAAAAATCTGTAGTGTTTAGTTTTTGGCATTTTTTGGTAAATTGTAATTTTCTTTCTGTATATTTATTTTGTTCAGCTGGTCACCTAACATTTGAATGTCGAAACTTCCTCCGCGTAGATCCTCAAAGAGATATTGTTTTAGATGTTAGCAGCACTAGCAGTGAAGACAGCGAGGAAGAGGAGCTACAGAGATTACAAGCCATGCGTGAAAAAAAGAGTAAGGTGTTTTTTGTGGGGTTTTTTTAGAATACGTCGGCTAATAGTCTTCGGATGTGCAGGGACTCTCATTTTATCCTTTTTGATAACTACTTCTTTTAGCCGTGATTTTAAAACAGGTCTTTTACTCCATGTGTTCAGATTTCAGAGATTTGATACACCCACACTCTTTTATTATCAGGATTAATTCCTTCTCTAGGAACTTACTAATGTACCTGTTTGGAACATCTCAAAAAGGGCTCCTGACTACAGAAGATTATTGATCTGTTACTAAGAAGCTGCTTAGAAGAAAATGACATGGATGTGCTGAGTTAATCTTTTGATTATGACATGTAGTTTAAACATCTTCTAATGAGAAATATGACACCTGAATTTCTCTCCAGTTTCTAAGTAAGATTTTGACTGAAACAGCTAGTAAATTGGAATTTGGTCATTCATATTTGGAGAAGTACTGTTCTATATTTGTAAGGTCTGAATATCAGCTCTTTGTCAGAGAGAGGATGAATGAGTTGTTTAACAGATACTTGAGTTTGTTTGAATTTGGACTCCAAAGAGGTTGTTCACCTAAGAAGGTCAGTTTGGTTCACTACAGCGTGTTTTAAATGAATGAACATTCCTCTCCTCTGCCCTTTTGTTTTTCATTATGTTTTGTTCTGTTGCTCTCGCGTTCTCTGACATTTAGTTCCTACTGAAGATGCTCTGCTCTTTAGAAAGGAAAATAGATAGATAGAACCCTATAGTTAGCTGTACACTTCAAAAGAAATGGATAGGCTGTTTATCAAGAGTGCTGAATTGGTGCTGCAGTGGTACTTTCTTGGAAAAAATACTTACCATTTATTACGTATTTTTGAACGTAAAGGTTGGGTTTTTTTGGTCCTAAGCTGACTAAAGATGGATATCTGCAGGAAAACAAGCTGTTTACTTGATCTTGTAATATTCCTATTTATTACATGTTCTTTCTCAAATGGTGGCTTCTATGTATATTGTAAGGAGACATGTATTTGTCAATTATCCAAGTGGAATTTTGCCATTTTCAAGTGGCCTCATCTTCTCAAGATTTTGCACTATTCTCATAAAAAAATACTATTTGCTCACATGTTCTCATTCATGTTTTTTCATTGCTCCAAAGGTAATTTGCTCTTCTATGTCATACTAAATTCTTTCAAGTTCCACTCCACAAGATAGAAAGTTCAGAAGTACTTTTTGAACTGGTATAGAAAAATTTAAGGTCAGAAATTTCATTTATGTCCTAAAAATATTGCCAGTAATTGAAATGTGAAGTTACTCTACCAGCCTGTACAGCAATAGGGCTGGAAGCAGACAGAACCAGATGAGGGGTGACTCCTCTGCCAGTCTCTGTAGGCAGCATATTGACCTTTAACTCAAATGTGTCTCACTTACGGCACTGCTGTTTGTGAAGCGTGAAATAAGGATGTGTGAAAGTAACTCGGGGAAGCCTAACAGAATTTCTTTTTTTTAATATGTGTTCTAGTTAAATGACCTGTTTCCAGACTTGGACAATAATACATTAAATGTTAGAACTGTTAAAATACAGAAGAACAGATATGAAAACCTGAATCTGATGTAAACATATAGGAAAAACTCTGCTACATTTTAGAGGCCTTTATTCATTCTTAGTGCTTAGATCAATATCAGTACAATGTAAGGTGTGTATAATAAAGTCCTGCTACTCTGCAATACATTTCTGAAGTTGCTATACTAACCAGAATTTGGGGGAAGGAAAAGAAAACCTTTTAACAAGAATTTTGTAGTAACTTTACGTTGCTATTGAAGCTACTTTTTTAATGCTGATCTTAATTCAGATGCGTGTTTTGTAAACTTTAACTTTCTATCCATAGATGTAAATGAAGAGGAAGAAAAAAAGAAGCAAAAAAGAAAAAGCAAAGAGAAAACAAAATTAAAAAGATCGAGGAAAAGGTAATCTTCACATACTTCTTTTCATTTCAAAACACAGCTTCAGAAATATTTTTGAAACTTGGGTGCTTTCTCAGGAAATCGGTTCTATTGATGCAACTTTCTTTGAAAATACATCTTTGGTTTTAAAAGTTTTCTGTTTTCCAGTGAGAACTGATTAACAGTACGGTAATGTTAAAATAAAGGTGAGGTAAAGGTTCTCTGATTAATGGTGGAGTCATAGGCTTTCTGCCGTGGAGTTAGGATCACAGGAATCTTGAAAGCTCTATCAAGCTGGAGGTCTGCAGTTCAGAGAAAGCAGTACTCCTCCTGACTGTCCAACTCTAGGCAAGCTGTGATGGGAAAAGAGCAAGTCAGGAGGATTGTGGGGTTGGTCCACAGCTGAGCCAGGCTGGAGAAGGCTCTCTGAAGTTGAGAGGCTGTAGAGTTCTTTGTGTGCACATGCATGTGTTAGCACACCTGCAGGCACACACGTGCTCTGAGTAACATGCAGTTATCAAAAGGGAAACCTCCATAATACTTAACAGGTGTTGAGTTTTAGTATACCTGTTAATGTAGAAGTCTAAAAACAGTGTTACTCCAGTTTCAGAGGAAAATGGCATAATACCCCAATGTATTCTGAATCTGAGTTCTGGCCCGTGGTCTGACTGGGTTTCCGGGGTTTTGTTTTTCTTTTTTTTTTTTTTTTAAATGAGACCATAGGTGAGAGTAATGGTTTGTTGTTAGGACAGTTGGTAAGAAAATATCCCAGGAACTGCAATGGAAGCTATAAACTGTAAAATGTGTTTGGAGACCACAAGAAGACGTCTCTCAGAAATAAAGAAACAGGATTTAATACCTGTCGTATTAGCATTTTTCCCTTTCCTCAAACTTGTGTCGCTCAAACTTCCACTTTTGAAGACAGACCTTACAATCATGAAGAAGTAGAAGAGAGTCAGTCTGGTTGTCGGTTTTCTTTATATGCAAGTAGTAGTTAATCAAGTAAACAGCAGCACAAAACTGCCCTCTTCAGTATTCATGAATATTTAGTAACTTTTTTTGTCCTCGTAATTCTCTTATGTATATAATCATTCATCACTGCTGGTTAGAGACCAATAGTATAAGCTACAAGAACCCAAAAATTTTTCATGCCTGTTTCTCATAGATTTTTGCATCAGGTTCATAAATCTGAAGGCATTAATTAGCATTGTTATTGATCATGTGGTATTTTAAAAGTGGCAGCTCTATCTTGCTGTCATACTTTATTTTCTGATGGTCTGTACTCTTGGTCTTTCTTTTCTCAAAGACTGAAAACCCACACAACTTGCCTATTCAATTGTTCCTTAATCTGTATTATAAACATACCACTTTTCTGGAATGAAAGTCTTACTAGGAAAGTCATCATTTAAGTTAAACACGTGGACTCAGATATCATGAGTTTTCCAGTGAATGCTACTGTAAAAATTCTACTGCAAATTCAATTTGTGACATTATATAAATACTTACAACCTTAAATAATTATTGTGTCATTTTTCTTCTTTAATTACATACTGATCTGCATTTTTTTTTTACAGATCTTCCTCATCAAGTTCAGCTGAAGAGGATGAACCAAAATCAAAAAAACAAAAATCACACAAAAAAGAAAAGGAAAAGGGAAAAAAGCATAAATCTAAGAAAGGAAAGCACCATAAAAAGGAGAAGAAGAAGAGACGAAAGGAAAAAAGTTCATCTTCTAACAGTTCAGACAGTTCAAGTAGTGACTGAGATGCTGGTCTGTTTTTGCATTCGCTTCTGCAGAGAAGATGATTTTCCTTTCATACCAAGTTTATTTATGCTTTGCAATGCTGTTTAAAAAGGGGATATATATATATTTTTGAAAAATCTATTGGCATACATCAGTGCTTCAAATTATTAGATGGACCATTTATGAAAAAAATCTGCTTTTCTATTTCAGGTTCGTTAGTACTAAACCATGCAAGTTTAACTAGTTCTTCACATTTAGTTCAGTTGTGATTGTGTTTGTAATCCTTTATAGTAGGATGTGGTAAACTTCAGTTTGCAAGCCTTTGTGTAAAAAGATCTGGACTTAAATATGCTTAATGTCAAAATGGTTACATCAAATATGGAAATTCAAGTGAGATTTTCTATTACTCTTTAAATAAATGTATGTTTTATACAACATTTTCTGCTTACATACATTAATCACTAAGTGCAAATACGAAACACTGTTCAGGTCCTGAGAGGGGAAGAATGAGCAATGACAAACTAAAAAAGATTGATTCTTCAGAATTATCTTCTAAAATTGATATAGACTGGGAAACACAATTATGTATTCTTTTGGCAGGATCACTGTAAGCAAGCTGAAAACAAACAGAAGCAAACAAAAGCTTATCAATTGTTAAATTGATTTTAAACTGCTTGGGTTTTGTTCTTTTACAAACATGGCCATTTCATCTTTGACATAGATGTAAAGGTTTGGATGTCAGAAAAAGACTTCTAATTTTAAACTTTAGCTATTTCTTCATTCCTAACAATTGATATTAGCTTCAATTTGCAAGAATCACACTTTGGAAGGCTAACCCTGACATAAGTGTTGCTGTTGTACAGGCCCAGAATAGTGATTGTATGTCTGCTACTGCTTGCTTTTGGCAAACGCCAAAGCTTGTACAGTATGAGGGTGATGCCAGTGCAAACGAGTGCCATTCCCTGTCAGCTTAGCTCAGTTACAGAATGAAATGCCTATTTCCAGAAAGAAAGGCAAGAATAAAGCATGTGAGTAGTATGTGGGGTGGGCATGCCAAATGCACAGTAGTGAAGAGTCAACAACCTCCACAGGCCTTACAATAAACTCTGAAATGCAAGACAGGCTCTGTCAACAGGCACTAGGAAACAAAAGCAGATACTTGGTGTTTCCTTCAGTTGTCTTTCCCAGAAAGCAGAAGAAAAATCTCCACATTGACCATCAAGCTAAGCTAGGAAACTACTAAGCTGGGAAACAAACTGTGTTATAAAATGCACCAAAGCCTGGAATCACTGAATTGAAACTGAAGGAAACTCTTGTTTCACAAATAGCCAAAGGAAAAGGCTTTCACAGCACAAAAATTACAGCTTCAGCATTCTCTGCAACTTCGGAGACACCAAGGAAAAACCCTTTAGTCTCTGTATTTTCTTAATGTACCTAGAATAATTGAAAGCTACTTTCAACACAAATAATTTTGTATAACTGTTGGTGATTGAAAACACGGACTCCCCCGGGTACATGCAAAGCCCTCTTTTTATTGTACAAAGCACATCTTATATACTGTTCCAAAGCTGGCAGTTCAACAACCACAAACTTCAACTTTCAGGATTATGTCTTTAGCATCTCAAGCAGCTACTGATTACAACTTCTTTGCTTAATCTCCTGTTAACTATCCTACTTTTGTATTGCCTTCTCCTATTTGTCTCCTGCTCTTGTTTTACTTACTGCTAGACCTGGGGTACACACCTGTCTCCCCCAGGGCCCCACACCAACAAAAGCCATCCTCCCTGGTGACATTTTGCACTCCCACATATAACATGTTTTACCATGATTTGAATACACATCAGATTAGGACAGTCGAACAGCAAATCAGTAATATTTTTCTCTTCATATTCTGCCAAAATTGTACTTCCATGCTTAGTAGTTTTCATGGTCTTCAGAGGCATTTTAACAATATACTTGCCATCTTCATAATCTTAAACTTCTGAAGTCTTTCCTGCTACAAGCATCAGTTTGCAGTGTGAGAAAAGCAGAGTGCACATCAGTGATTGTTTGCAATGTTTCTGTGTGTTGCCACTGCAAGCTCTATTACCATCGAAATTTATATGAATAGTACACTATCATTAAGTTTACATTTTAAAGATTTTGTCATTTAGTAGTGTCAACTTGTATTGTTTACAGGACTTTTTCCTGAATATTTCCTGCACTTTAGTCAGATACTTCCTTTGTTGTATTCTTAGCTCTCTTCAATGGTATGTGTTGGTTCTTGTGTGCTCTGAAAGGGAGTATAAATGACGGACAAACAAAAGTCTTAGCCACAGGTACGCAAGAAGTGGAAAAAAACTCAAAGAAAAATAAATTCTTTGTGATGCAGTATTATTACACAGCTCTACAACTGTTTTCTTTTTCCTTTCAAAATACGTCATAGTGTAGAATCATAATATAGCTCAGAATTGCAACAAGGCAATTATGGATAGAAAAAATTGCAGTATCTAGATGTGAACTTGGAACAGACTGGGTAACATTTATAGGTTTGATCTTTAAGGACATGAAAGCTGCTGAGGTAATCAATGCATGTAAGTTCTGTTTTTACTCAGTGCTTTTGTAGTTGACAACAGGAGAGAATGTCAGACACAGGTCGCTTTGAAAAGTATAATGAGTAATGAATCTGACATGGTGCTTACTATCTGTTTCATGTAAGAACCAGTTCTAGGAACTCCTGGGATGTATTTTTAGCAGATCATCTTTTGCAATTCCTCACGTCATCTCTCCCTGGTCAAAAAAGGACACAATCTCTGTGTATGCAAAACAGAAAAATCCCAAACTTTTTCACTTAACTGATGAATCAGTAGTGCTCTGAAGTCTCCACAGGGGAGCCAGCAGTGAAGCTGTTAAAAAGGAGCTTTTTACTACAATGCCTCTGCCTCAAGGCACTAGTACGTAGTGCTATTAATGCCTTGAGAGAGGCATTAATAGAAATTCTAAGATGCAAATCACAGTAAATAATAAGAAGGGTGGATAGAGAAAATTACATCAAAAATGCTTCTGTAGTAAAAATGCCAGAACATTTACACTGTTCACAAGAAATTCTAGTATAATAATCTATGAAGATGAAATTGGGTGATAAAAGAACAGGAGATGAGGTGGCGGTAGCAGAAAACAAAAGAGGTACAAGAATAAAGAAACCAAAAGGATTAGGAAAAAAAAAAAATTTGAGAAAGAAGACCAGAGGAACATGTTTATTTAGAAGAGCAACGTTATAAATAATAGCAGTAAAGGAGGAAAGTCTGAAAACACTGTTTAGTAGAGTTCATTTAAACTTCAGCAAGATTCAGTACTCAAGATGTGGCTCATTTACAGTTTCCTGTGTAAGATAAATATTTGTCTCACTGAGATAGTGTACTGTGAAGATGAATGATTAATCCTAATTTATCTGTACTGCATATTTTCCTGACATTTTAACCTAGTGTAACTGTTTTTAAAATATCCTGGCAAAATTTTGACCATCAGATAATTTCAACAAAGAATAAAGTTGACCTGAAAGAAACATGCTGTATATGGTATTAATTGTCCAGGAGTAGATTTAGGCTGAAAATTGGCAGAAACTTCGTTTTCAGCAAAGAACTGCAGTCCTGGAAGAGCTAGGAATAATTTCTGGAAGAGGGAGCTGAGTACATACAATGGCTTAGACTAATGTGCTTGCCTTAGACAGCAACAGTCTGGACAAACAGAAACAGGTGCTCTCTTGGACAATAGAATTCCCATTATTACTGGTAGTTCATACATTTTAAAAGAAGTGAGAGAGTTGCCACTCCAAGAAATTTTACAGATGATATAAGCTAAGGGCTCAAAGTATTAGTGACAAGGAGATTGACAGTTTAAAGCCAAGTGAGTTCAGACAGGAAAGTGTCTAAGACTGGCAACATGAGGCTAGATCTGGACAGCAGATTATGCATATGCTGGGAACAGCCTAAGTTGAAAAAACCAAACACATTAGAAGGTACAACCACCAACTAAGGAGTAAAGGTATACCTCTTGAAATATGGCTGGGGCAATTTTTGTAAAACTTCTACAAGAAAATAAGAGTCTCAGGGGAAATATTTTTAGATTTGAGATGAATTATTTAGCTGTAGAACAGTTAAAAGTAATTGTTACAACTTTTGAGACACAATGATCCCTAGGAAATGTGTCCTGCCCACCTGCATTTAGCCTAGCTCAGTTCTTTATGAAGCAGAAAAGATTGGTAAAAGGTCAGTTTTCCTGCATGTCAGTTCCTTCAAGGTCCTAGAACTTAAACAGGACCAAAACTTCGCAAAATGCTATAAACCTGTTCATTGACTGGAGTAACTTATGAGTAAGAACGAGCAGAAATAGATGTTTCTACAGCTTCTCTTGCCTCTTGTCTCTTGCTGGACAATAGGTAGCATATCTCTTACACAGGCAATAAGGAATTTCACCTTTACACTGACATAAGACCAATAGGCATTTAATGCATCTATTCCTCAAATGGGATGAAAGTTGGTTATTGTATTTTTCTCATTTTCTGACACAGATTTTCTAAGTTGGATTGGGTATACTTGGACCTATTATGTACGTTAACATGCAGATTTTGCATGGTAACTTTTTGTTTTGGCTAAGTTAACCTACAGTATGTGTTTGCTGTCTTCTGCTGAAAGCTTGTATTTTGCTTCTGCTCTGAAAAACAGACTTCACAGTGTACATAGATGTTTGACTTCTTAGGTTGGTATTTTTTATTACATGAAATATCTGTGAGAAGAAGGGTGCTACCAGTGGATGGTGGTTATAAAACATCTTGGTTTTGAAAGCTAGAGCTACAATAAGTTTTAGTTAAAAAAATGAGTTGGTAAAACTCGACATATTTGGTGGGAAGAGGAATTTTTAACTGTTTCTTACTCTGCAAAAGAATTATGGTGCCTTTAACTTGTAACACTTTCTACTAAAATGTTCAAACTCCAAGGAGGATTTAGAAAGCAAGTGCTGCTTCCCTCAGTATCCTCCCTGAATTGCTTGTTTCCATGTATTTGGGAGTTTATTAATGTCAAGTTGGGGGTGTTTTTTAAATACTTGGAAAGTAAAAAAATAACGGTTCTAAATCATCTCTAAATAATTTGTATGTCATTTTGTTGAGGGAACTTTTAAACTTTGATCCCACACTGCCACATTCTATTAAACTAAAATGTAGTAATATAATTAACTTTTATCTTTCTTTTACTGACATGATGTTCTGGGGCTTAAAAAAAAGTTTTGTTTCCTTTTGAATTAGTAAAAGAGAATCCTCTGCGTCCCCAACTAAACCAATTTATCCCTTGACACCTCTTCAGCTCAGATACTTACCAGGACTTGGTTCATGTCACTATCTGTTAAAGGGTAACTGGAGGACATTCCATTCCCCCTTGATCACCCATATTCCTTAAGTGGCCATAAAACTTGAGAATTACTGCATGTGTCCAATTAGGATTAGTAGAAAGTGTAATACAAAGGGCTTCAGGTAAACTGCTAGATTGCTTAGAATTATAGAAAGGCTCCAAAATGAGCGAAGACTGCAATTTTAGTAGTCTTTAGTTGAGGAAGAGGAAACACTGTTAAAGTTTCCAGAGTAACAAAAGGTACAAGGATACATATTACTGTACACTTCAATATACTGCAATCTCACAAGGCTTTGAAGATAACATATCTATCACAGAATGTGCTGAAGTTATGCAATTCATTGTGATATGGTTGATGTCAAGAGCTTTGTAAAATTACCTAAAAATGTTTATACATTTGTTTTACTAACGTATATTCTATTTCAACAGCTGTGGTTAAAACACAGAGATATGAACTGTCATGTAACTTGGCATATGAAATTCCTCGTGATGCTGTGTGGGCAGGTACTGCATTAGACAAGCTCACTGCTTTATCTGCCCATATGATTCTCTGTGTCTTCCAATGTAACAGGACTTTGAAAGAAATCTTGTGTGAAATCTTTCCCTCTTTCTTTCTCATGGCATCACTGTACATTCAGTCTTGAATTCATACACTTTTTTTTTGCATTAATGTCTGTCCTTTTCACTTATACTGAACAGAAATTATTTGGTTAATTGTAACTACTGATAAACTTTCCAGACAAAATTTTAATAGCCATTAGACATCAGGAGTTGTTTTTCCAAAGTTTTAACAGTTGCAAAACCTAGTGTATCTGGGGGGATGGAGTCATAGAGTGAATCTGATGGTTTGAGAGCTCTACTGAAAACATGTCGGTGCTGCCTGTTACATACAACAGCTCTGAATAGCGAGCACAAGGTTCACTGGAAATGTGCGGAACACTTTAAAGAATTAACTTTGAATAAACATTGTGCTGTGGACTTTGATTCCGATCTTCTTAAAAATGTGTTTGCTCTGACAAGCAGAGAGTTTTGTGTGTGTAGGGATCTATTTTAGATGCGTAGGAATACGTATGCCTAAGAATAGTTCATGACCTGAAATCTTCAAACACACTGAAGTCACCTTTTCTGTGCTATTTAAAGAATTTAGTCATGCATATTTTTTATCTGTCTTTGTAAACATACTTGTTGAAATGGAAATACTATCACAAATTGTGTAGTAGCCTGACAACAAAATTAGAAAAAAAAAATCATAGTTTGGTAATACAACTAGAAACAAGGTAACAATCAATTGAAATAAAAAACTTTATTAACAATGTAAAACGTTTAGTATCTTACAGTCTGAGATAATTCTGGCATGCCTTATTAGATCAATATTTAGTGATATGCAGACACCATGCTTTGAATTCTACTGGCAACAAAATGGGTTGGCATTGTGTTTTACATTGTTTATTTTAATACACCTTCTTTTAATAAATTATTTTTTTTTCCAAAAGCTTGTACATATACTATTGGCTTTAAAGGAAATCTCTTGCTTCTATGCCTTGTACAGTTTGTAGATTATTATGATTTCTCTGTATTTACAAGTCCTAACTATTTTCATATATGGTTTGTGTATCATAAATTAAGATATTTTTCTATAAAGCTTTGAAGTTGAGATGCAGTGGAAGACTAAATATGAATGAGAGCACGAAAAACAACTGGAGATTTTGTACGAATTCTGTTACAATGTTGTCTGAATGTCTTAGAACTTCAATAGTTTTGCTCCTAAATAGTTTCCTATGCTTAAAGACTGTTAGAGTATGATTTTAATACGATACTAGTAAGAGTACTGTACTATGCACAAACTTTTAGCTGCAGCTCAAACAATTAAAAAAACCCTCTAAAATTATCTGTGAACCATAATTCATGTGTCTTCTTTGAGTGACTGAAAGTAAGCATGCAAAACATACTTCAAAAAGTTTTAAATATGCTAGATCTATTCCACAGCCATTTTTGGACCACCATAATTTAAAACTATTAAAACCCTTATGTGAAAAGGGGGATGGACTAGAAGACAAAAATGAATAGCCTAGTGTAGAAAATGTACTTTATAATCAAGATTAGCCACTTTAATTTTTTCAGTGGTCAAATAATAGTGCTTTAATCAAAGTCATGATTTCCTTGGTGCTTCTGTGCTTAATCTTCTAACTTGAGACAAGACAACACAATCCAAAGAATCTTCGCTTCCGTCTTCTTACCAGTGGATATGGAGTCAAGTTTAGGAGGCTGCTATCATCTGTGATGAAAAACCCCACATTTTAACACAGGCATGTACACATATGCAGAGTCTACGTAAGAAAGAGATTATATCATTTATGTGTCCTAACAGCACCTACGTGATCAGAGAATCATTTACCTTGGATAAGATCTCTAAGACTGAGTCCAACCTATAACTGATCACCACCACATCAATCAGACCATGGCACTAAATGCCAGGTCGAGTCCTTTCTTGAACACCTCCATCACCTCCCTGGGCAGCCATTCCAATGCCTGAGACCCCTTTCTGTGACCTGATAGCTCCCCCAGAGCACAGAGCAAATAATAACCTGAATTTTGCATTCAAGAGTCTTACAATGCTAATTAGCAGGATCTCCATAATAATCATGATTACGTGATCCTGGGGCATATCTCAAGAGTTTTATAACTCTGGGATGCTTCCTATCCTGCTGCACAGGGGGTCAGTGATTTTCTGGTCTGTGTTGAAGGGCAGTGTAGACACCAAGCAGCAAAGAAGAATTCTGTATGCCTTTACCTCTGTTCTGAATTCAAGTTTCTCTGTACATTATATCCCACCGTTTTTCCCTTCCTTATTTCCAGCAAGCTCTCTTCTTCAGGACTAGGTGTAGACTTTTTATCACTCTTCCAGTCTTTACAATGCTATGTCTGCATCACAAGTGATGCCCTTTTTTCTTTCAACATAGTTTTCAATCTAGCCATCCTGCCATGAAATCTTACTTGTATAATGAATCCAATCATTCTATATTCAACTCTTAGTATATTGTGATGAATGCCAGACTGCTTAGTTACTTGGGATGAGGTCTAGGACACATTCAGCATATTTCATCAGTGCCACTGTGCAAAGACTGCATCGATTTAAGGAAGACCCATTATCAAGAAAAAATCAAAAAGAAAAATTATTTTCTTTTTAATACTGTTCTCATGAACAAAGAGAGTGCCTGTAGATGTGGAGTATTTAGCATGGCAACAAAATGAAGACCCACTGCTAAATACACGCATAGGATGGAGATCCTGCCCACCTGTGCGTTTGAATGGGGTGCCTGATAGCTGCCTATCGCAAAAGCAGGCTGGTGGCAGATCCAAAGCAAGTAGTTTTTCTGCAGAGTCAGTGTCAGGTCACAGAAGCTACAAGCCTTGTAGCTTGGGGTGAAGCAAACCCCATCACCCAGAAGGATCCCTGTCACAGCCTATGCAATTTGCAACTTCATTACCTTTGAGAAAGAAGGACTCCTGACACTGAGAAGTAGTTGTGCTTCTGCGTTCATATCACTAGGAAAAGCTTATTATTTTATGCGTAGATACCGTATCTATAAAACTCCAGATTACTTCATGTGAAACTCAAGAGGCCAAAGATCACATACTAGATTCTAGCTCCACTCAATCAGCAAGGAAGAGATTTTGCCTAGATTTTTCTTTTTGTAGTTTCTATTAAAGAACTGTAGATTTTTCTGTTTCTAAAGGAAGGCAAATTCTTTAATTATCTTAAGTTTTCTTAAATGAAGAAAATTCAAAACCTACCTTGATTTTTCAGTGGTAAAGGCATAGTCTCCCTGAGTTTACTTAAAAGGTTTTTCATTTCTCTCATATCTCTGTGGATACAACAGTTTAAAAAGATACAATGGAACAACAGTTGAAGACTGCATGGGGAGTAGCTCACAGTATAGCATTACATGCTAAAACAGTGGAGCAATAAATACAAATATCTATTCAGCAAGTATTTGGTTTACATACATGTATCAGAAGATGAACATCAAAAGAAAATGGGAGCACTTTTATGACAGTCTGATACTAACTCTTCTTGGTTCAATTTTATGATCTATTCTGGCACTTGAATATTTCATATTAAAAGCCTTTGGGGGCACAATGTGATCCTAGTGGCAAAATACACATTATATCTTAAAATTAGTATGAGCTAGTACTAATGTCAACTTCACACCCCTTATCAGCATTTTGTAGCTTGTCCCATGAATGTGTTTCACTGTTCAGAAGAAAATTGTAATACATGCAACTAACTCACGATACTTAATACTGCATATTAAATGAAAATTTTAGAAACAGGGCTAACTCTCTCACTTGCCTTAGGAGGACTCTGGCATTACATTTTCTGAAAGGCAGATGTAATTAGCTTTTGGAGATGATGTGTTGTTATCTTATTTCTGAAAATAAAATAACAACACATCATCTCCAAAAGCTAATTACATTTTGAAATGTTTTGAAAGAGGCCAGAAGTTTCAAAATGGTTTCTATTTTACACATAGATAGCAGACCTATAGGCTTGTAATGTCTTAATGCTTTCAGGATTTAAAATCAATATGGTCTTCCTTCATTCATCTACACATGAAATGGTTTTTAGAAATGCAGGAGGAGTGCGATCAGTAAAAAATTGCTGGTTTATTCTCCACATTATCACCTCAGTAGGACAGAACTCGGTTTTATGTAAATAAGCATGATAACAATTCAAATCTCAGCAGCAACTTAAAACACAAAGCCTCAAAATAGAATTTTTTGCAAAGAAATATTGGCCATCAGCATTCCTCTCTAGTAAAGGGTCTCATTTTTGTCTTTCAACTGCATAGTTAAGAGGGTAAGAGAACACCTCTATGAGGAACCTATGGATTACATTCCCCTCCCCTCCTAAAACTTCCAAATGTAAACCTTTGGGAAGAACCAACTAAAATGACAATTCTGATTTCTGATTTAGAAATGCAGAACTGGAGTTCAGCAGATTTCAGGTACAAAATCAGAAACTCTGTTAAATGTACCAGAAAAGGTAACAGGTTATTGAATTTACTTATACTTCTCATAGTAGCAACACTGGTTGTCAAATTAAAAAAGACTAAATAAATCCTAGAAAGAAATTTGTTTGTTTAGGAATGAAGTGCTACACGTACCTTTCAGTGTTCTCAATATCTGTGGAAACCTGCCATAGATGCTGTTGAATATCTGCTGGTGATAATGATGTGTCTTCTAAAATAGGTACTTCGGAACTCTCTTCCACTTTAGCATCTAAGATCTTGGGTGGGCCACAAGGTTCTTTTCCTTTAAAATATTTAAACAAAACATGTATCCCTATTATTTATTGATTAAAATGGATACTCAAATTATCTAATTAATGCTTTGAACTTGACCTTACACAATAAAAATGGAGAAAAAGACTGCTTAAATGAAAACTCTTGAGTAAGAACTGTTCAGAAGCAGAGCAGACCACACCAAGGTACAAATCTGAGTGCCACCATATATTACTCTTACGTACTTGAAGGGGCGTTCAGTTAATCTCCAGTGGCTCTCATGAAACACAAAATAAAAACCAGAAGACAAAACAGAACAAAGTGATGAAACTACAACATACATTCTGGAGAAAATTTCAAAACTTTGACACTAAAGAATACTGCAATCCGTGTCTCCTAGTACCACAGTAATACTGAAGGAAAACAAATGACAAAAAAGTGAAATTTTGTACTTTATGACTTAAGAGCAATATACAGCTGGCACCACCCACAGCCCAAATGCATTATGTTCTGAATTTCTGTGTTGACACCATCCTAATTCATGCTCAATGCATGAAAATTACATGTAGTATTTAAACTGAAGGGGGACTTCACGACAGATCTTCCAGGGCTTTTGTGAGGAAGAGAAGGGGATAAAGGATTGGATATTGATAGTGGAGCATTCAAGAGAGCTAACCATTGGTAGGATATTTTGGTAAACTTGCAAATCTCCTTTGGACTGCCTGATAGCTTTCCTTTTCTGCAGTGGCAAGTACAATTCTGGCATCAAATACAGAAGAAAATTCACACTGGAGTGCATCCCAGACAAATGTCAACATTCAAACCAGTACTACTAAAAGTTGAGTAGGAAATGTTTTTTTCATTTCACAATCTTTTCAATTTAAAAAATTTTGACATCAGGACAAATCTGAGTAGTTCCTGTAAGGTTTGACAAAGTACATGAAGAACAAGACCAGCTAATAGAGCAGCGCTCATTCAGCCCATTTTTGTGGGACACTAAGACCAAGACTATGGACCACGGTACACTGCTCTTCCACATCACAAATATATATCCCTGCTATCAGGTACCTAACCTGTTTTTGTTTTTTTAAATCTAGAAATTCCTGGATCATAAGATAATATTTTTGGGCAAGTTCTCTTAACAGTTGCACTCTGGTAAATTATTCCTTTGAAAAAAAGAAAAAAAAAGTTATTAGCTGTCTCAAACTAAATGTTGCTTATGCTACAGAAGATACTTGCTTAATGTTTTAATACTCTTTAAAGCAAGTAGCAAGCCCACAGTTACCTAGCTGTGAATCCTATAGAGTACATGACCTGACCATAACAAGTTTAGCCTCTATGAAAAAATGTCCTGTGTCCTCTTGTTGCTGCTCACTGGCATCCACTGCTTAACTTGTGCTTTGCCTAACCCTTCTGTGATCCATTTTAGCCATTGAAATGTTAGAAGATTACCCAAATAAAAGGAAAAATAAAATGTGATGTTTTCTGATCATATGGTGTAAGAAAGTTCAGTCAAAAACCCTACGTGTTCAGGAGCAAGTGCCAGAGAAGGAGGATCATGTGGAAAGGAGGAAGGCATTATAAAGTAGGGGAGACTCAGAGAAAGAGACCATGGCCTTTCTCTTGGTTACAAGTTGCTATGCTTAATGGTGACTCAACTGCTTGTGGAACAGAAGACTAAGCCTGCTTCACAAATGACATATTTTACTCTGTATCACCTTGTAGGTTTAACTTTCAAATTTTTCTTGTCCTTAACTGCAGCTTATGCTGTTATTTTAAGGTGATTCATATGGTACAGTTTTCATTGCTCAGTCATATAAGCTTCATCAATTTTTCCCATCACAAGAAGCCCATAACACAACATAACGGTACTAAAATCTCACATACCACTTTTTCATTAAAAACAATTCAGGTAAACCATCTAATTTGCCACTGATATCACAAGGTGTTACTGATGAATCAGGGTATTAGTGGATGGTTCCATTATTTTTAAGTGTTATGGTGGAACCCTGACCTGACCTTTGGTGATATGCTGTCAAGATGCATCCTTTCAGGGATATGAAAGGTGTTTCAATGGAAACAGTAAAAGCACTAGATGAAATAGTAAAGGTTCTATCTCTCAGCTTGAGAACAGACACAGAGATCATAATGTTCTTTTTATCAGCACAAAGACAAGCTCTTGCAGATTTGGCAGAATGAACAACACAGATCTCTTTTCAACTGAAAAAAAGCTCTTTACCAGTAATTCTGTTGTATTGTGAGCAATTCATGAAGCCTTTCTTGAATTTCAGATCATTTGCTCAGTCACTTGAAAGTAGTTAAAGAGTCAGCTAATAATAAAGGCTTTGCTTGAATAATGTATGACTCAGGCTTAACACTTCTACCCTGGTAACAGCCTATATGGAAACAAAAGCTTTTAAATCTTTTCATCCTTACAGTGGCAGATAAGGATATCTTCTGTAATAGATACTTCAAAAAAGGATATGAACCCTAAATTTCACTTTCAATTTAGTCGGTAGAAAGATTTTCAATAATTTTACCTGCAATGATGTATTCTTCCTCTTCTCACCAATGATTCAGCTTTTTTTTTTTTTTACTTTAAAGCAGGAAATGTTTTTAATATGAAATTAAATCAATTTAGTTAAATAATGCTGAGGATCAAACTTGAATGAGGATAAATAAGAGGGCAGAAAATTGTCAGTTCAGTAAGGTTACATACATCATCTGTTTTTATGTGTCTCACCTGTTGTGCCTCTTATTGCTTCTGTGGTGATCTCTGAGTTTGCTTCCGTCATGCAACCCTAGGCACCTACTCTTAGTCACCACCTAATTTGCACAGACACCGTGATGAAAGAAAGAAATGAAAAGACAAAAAATATATGCCCCTCAGTGCTAGTTATATTTCACTGCAGAGGAACTAGAAAGATCTTTGAGGGGAATACCAGACTTTAACAAAGCTGAGAGAATCCCTCTCTTGAAAAGAGGGATTTACAGGTTTCTAACCTGGCAGTTAAGGATAAATGCACAAGCTATACATCACAGCTGAAGTACACAAATAGGAAAACCTAGAAAGGG
Organism: Vireo altiloquus; assembly: GCA_013396875.1. Classification (NCBI taxonomy): domain Eukaryota; kingdom Metazoa; phylum Chordata; class Aves; order Passeriformes; family Vireonidae; genus Vireo; species Vireo altiloquus. Next base: position 38,435 of record VZRF01001718.1, on the reverse strand, counting down.
GAATAGGAAAGAATTGTGTAGGAAGTAAAAAAGGTATTTGATAAATATGGCTAACAGGCTGATGAATTTAATTCTTGACTTACACTTGGGACCTGCAGAACTTGGGAGACTGTCTCACTGGAAATACTATTATTAAAGAAAATGCAATAGGAACAACAATTTTGTGGTAGAAGTTGTGTTACCCTCCTTCCATGGCTGTTTTTGTTCCATTGGTTGGTTTCTTCAAAGTGTCCACATAAGAATGGGTGAGTCTCTTCATTTTGTTTCTCCACACCTGTATGCTCTTCTACACTCTTACATCTTACCTCTCTTGCATAAGTGATATGTGTAAATAATAACACATATCTACCAGTCTTTAAATAGAACACTGAGACTGTGGCACAATCATAAAACAATCATTCCTTTGTCCTTCAAAACCCATTCAAACAAAGCCAAAAAGCACAAAATCTGTCCACTGACAGATCTGAACCGAGAGCTTATTTTTGTAGTCTGTAACATAAGCTATCACTTTTAGGACCATTTTAAGGAAATGCATGTAGTTAGCAAAAAACACATACTGCAAATACAACAATTAATGATATTAATTTCTTACATGAAACACAAGTAGTATGCATGCTTGATTTTCCTCTAAGACTCAATTCTTGCCTTTTTTGCATGGCTATGCAGGTACCTATCACTTTGGTTAGTGCTGGTATCATTCTGCCCTCAGCTGTGTTTATACATGTCAGGTGGGACTCAACACATCTCAATTACAGTGACATAACTGTAATTTTTTCTTTATGGTATGCAATAAATAAAATATATGACACTAAACAATTAGGATAAAAGAAAGTCAGTATTTATATGTGTATTAGTTAGCCAGAACTCCTGAGATTATGGAAAGGAGGAGTAATAGAATATATGATCAGGTAGCCAAAGACACAGTAAACTACAAAATGCTTGAATTAAAGATATTTGGGCATGATTCCCTGTGCCCTTTGCAAACTTTCTGAATGCTGAACTGTTGAACCATTATATATTCTCAACACTGGGATGTTCTAGTGTATGTATCCTAAAAAAAAAAAAAATATTGACGAGCACTTACCTCAGTTTACTTACTGCATAACACAGCTGCAAATATTTATGGCTTTTAGCCCCACTGTGGCAGTTACATCTCAAAGAAATAACAGACTATCTGAATTTTCTAGCAGAGGTTCTATGACAGCAGTAAGTTATTCTACAGGACTATAAACATGCAAGAAATTTCTGTACAGGAAGATTGATATATATATACAGCAAATAAAGGAATATTTGTTCAGTTGAAAAGAAAGATAAGGAGAGATAAGAAGATCTGTGCAGTGAAAGACAATCAAAAGACCCAAAGCTCAGACCTTCAAATTTTTGTGTGGTGTTTCCTTAAGAGAATCTCATTCCTAGCACAAAATCTCTTTCTTACTGGCTGAGTTTCTGTTGGGAAAAGAGCATCAGCATCAGCACACTGCCTCAGATTTATCAGTTCTATAGCTTGTTCTATAGATAAATTCTGATCAAGGTACCAATATCCACATTATCATTTATAATCTCCAGGTTGCTAAGAACAGTCTGCATGCCATTCTACTTGAATCTCTGCTGCCTCCTGAGTAAGAACATGAATTGGTGAAATCTCATGGGAGGTTTCAAAACCTAACAAGCAACTTGTCCAGCAGGTAAGAGGGCTAGAAATAGAAAATATTCCACCCAAATGGAAAATACTACCCTCAGAAATGAGCTTCAGGACACAGCAAGAAAACTAGACATGCACACCTATGGATTAAGCAAAGATTATAAGGACAGTACTTTCTGTACACAAGAAATGTTTGGCTTTTTTTAATATGGTCACTCAGATGATGAAAGACTTGTGAAAAACTAAACAGGTGGAGAAATAAAAAACCTATATATGGCAGAATCACAATATATTTTATAATGGTGACGTTATTGTCTCTTTCCTTCCTAGAGATAAATTTATGCACTTTGCCTACAGTGAAGTATCATTCTCTGTAAGTAAAGATAGCAACAGAAAGTATGGTTTCATTACACTCCTTTAAAAATGGTATGTTTTGTCAGAACATAGAATAAATAGGTTGCAAAGTCATCTAGTCTAACATCTGACTGAAAGCCAGGCCAGTTCGCACCAGACTGCTCAGGACTATTTGAGTTACCAGTATCTCCAAGAACGGATATTTCACAGCCCTTCTGGGTGCCTGTCTAGTGTGCAGCTACCTTCACAGTGAAAAAACAACTAACACAGAACTGGAATTTCTGTCTTTGCATGATGCCCTTGCAATACTTCTAGGTGTTGTCAATACTAAATATTTAATACAAAAAAGCAATGGTCTATTAGATATTCAAATTATTTGAATCCCCGTATCATATAGTTTTTGTCTGTTATGCATTTTTTTCAGAGAACGTCACAGAAGCTTGTAGCCAAGTTACTGTCTTCATCTCTACATGGATACAGGACAAAAATCACTCTGTTTGGAAAGGATAAAATAACTACCATGACTCTCTCTATAGTGAGTGGAGAAACTGATGTCTATCAAAAGTACTGCCAGATAGGAAGTAAGCTGTTACTCCTCTTATCCAACTTTAAACATTTAATAGTTTGATGTTTAATTTAAGTTATTAATGTAGATTTCATCCAGAGGCAAAAGGGAGAGACAAGACACGTAAGGGTTACTCGGGTCACTTTAAGCTATTTATTTTCAGCAGTTACGAAGACGGTTTGACAACTGTAGCCAATGCTAGGAAATGCCATACAATCTGTCTTAAAAAGTGATGACTCATTTAGACAGCTACTGTAATCTTGTTCTACCACAGCTCTGCTAATTCTCTCTTTTACTATTTTATAGACTTATTTTTGACTTCAAAAAATAATTGAGAGGCTCAGTTAAGCAGTTACAAATCTCTCATTCTTACTTTCTTAATAAAAATACCCCTGGATTTAGCAGTATTCTACAGCTAGATATGAAAAGTACACTTCAGGATTTCTTATCGTGACAGGAAATTCAAAAGGTTCGTTACAAGACCTTTATTACAGTTCATTACAGAACTTCGTTGTGTCTTTACCTAGTTCTTCATTGATGAGATACTATCTGGGGAAAGAGTAGTTACAATCAGCACAGATACAGCCCTAATCAGCGTGTGCCATGACTGAGCAATGAGGTTACCAAGTAAACTATTCAGTAAATTATCAGCATTTCTACATCTTCCTTTCAGAAGACAGTTAATCAAGTATGAAATGATTAGAGACAAGCAGTTTCACTGAAGCAAGGACATCTCCTTTCAGTTCCAAATCTAGTATCTATTTTATAAAAGTGGGCATCTTTTAAACCATATTTATCTATCTTTTGCTATAGAAGTGTTTTAGGAAGGCTACTCCCTAATTCAGTGCTATCACTGACACTCTCCCAAACCACAGGCCACTCTCTCTCTCCCTCCTTCTTCCCCTCCTCTTTCCTGTTGGAGCAGGAGGGAGTTGAGAATTGGAGAAACAAAAGGTGAGGAACATGGTTTAAGGTAAGAACAATTTACCGGAAACAGCAATGAAATAAGAAAACAAAGAGTAACAGCAACACTATTAGTAACATATCTCGCCCAACAAATATGTCTAATAACATTACTAAATTTGCCCATCTGACTAATGACAGCCAAAATTTAAGGGACTACTTTTAACAATCAGACTTTTTAATGGTGAGGACATTAGTGATACATACCTGATAAGACACACTTCTGTAAGAATGATGATAAACAGAAATAGAGCTCCTTTTTAGTAACTGAAAACCTATCTAGAAACATATATAATTTGTTTTACAGTTTGGTGTTTCTTGTGGTTTAACCTTGGACATCAATTAAGCCCCACAGAGCTGCTCACTTCCTCACCCCTGGTGGAATGAGACTACTGAAAGAATGAAAACTCATGGGCTGAGGTACTGATAGTTTAATAAATAAAACAAAAGCCATGCATGCAAGGAAAGAAAAACAAGGAATTTATTCACCACTCCCAATGAGTAGGGAGGCGTTCAGCCACCCCCAGGAAAACACGGCTATCTCATGAGTAATGATGACTTGGAAGACAAATGCCATCACTTCAGATGCCCTCCCTTTCCTTCATCTTCCCAACTCTTTATATGCTGTGCATGATGCCATATGGTCTGGGATATCCCTTGGGTCAGCTGGAGTCAGCTGCCCTGGTTGTGCTCTCCCAAATCCTTATGCTGCTGCAGCATCCTTGCTGGTGGGGTGGGGTGAGGAGTAGAAAAGGCCTTGACCTCATGTGGGCTTAGCAATGACTAAAACATCCCAACACTGTTTACAGTGCAAATCCAAAACTTAGCTCCATGATAGCTACTATGAAGAAAATTAACTCCACCCCAGTCAAAACCAGGACAGTGTTTTGTCTTTCATGACTACCTAGGCATGGCCCAAAAGACTGTTCTTTTTCTAAAACGAGCATCTGTGTTTTTCTGCAATTTAGTACCTTTCCGATGAAACTGCAGTGATCCTAGCAGACAAATGGACTTAAGCATTTCTGTTGTGTACATTTCTAAGCAACACTGCAACTGGATGTATAGTCTACAGATTTCAGGATGAATTTCACCATCTTCTGGGCTGCAATAAAAGAAAAAAATGTAGTTAGGAATATGACGAGAAGGTGTAAGGGTCAAAAAATCCACTTTCTTACTGTTGCAAGCAACAACAACAGAATCTGCTTCACAAACTATCAAGCTTTTTCTATGAAACTGTATTTACAAACCATTCTTTAGATCTATAAAACTCAAGTCTTTACACTGCTAAACTTGGGCTGTCTTTTGTAAGATTGCATGTCCTTACTGTCTCCTCTGCATATTTTCAGAAAACAGGTAAATAAGTGACTAAGATATTTCCCCCTCTTCAAAAGCAGCTTTGGCTAAGTACTTTCTTTGAGACTGAAGCATTCTTTTGCCATCCAGTTTCAGTTACCCTGCGGTCTTTCCACAGAGGCAGGAGATTACAGGGCCACTTCAACAGTCCCTGTTCAGGTTACAAATCCTGTATCAAGCACACTCAACCCTACTTTGAAGATGCATTCATCAGAAACAAGTCAGGTACTCATTGCTTATTTCATGCAATATCTACGGCCTGGAGCCCCATCCATATACACAGGCCCATTCAGTTTCTGCTTAGGTTCCCTAGATGTCTGAACATTTCTCTGTAACCAAGGTTTCTTCTGTCCTGAAGCCATTGACTTTTCTACCTGATTCTCCCATTTATCTTCTTGTACAAAGTGGAACCTGCAAAAAATTTAAGCCACCAGAGACGGTAATGATGACCTTTTTCTGCTCAATTATGAGAGCTCTTTTGATAGGGAGATGAAGAAAGAGTTCTGCTCCTTTTTGTTATGCAAGTCAAGCTGAATTTGTCTAGCTTTTCTGAAAACTAGGATTATTTAACCACAAGTCTATCCCTAAGAGAAATAGTCATTATGTTGTGACAAGGTAATTCCCTTGTAGCAGATTTAGATAAAACTCAAATATGATTCTTCTATTTTTCTCTGCATTATTTCAGATGTCAAAAATCCTCAGACCTCTCAGAAGTCATGGCTCTTACAGGACCTTTGTTTGTAATGTTTATTTACAATTTACCATGTTCCTCTGTAGCTGTCACTGACAAAAAGATTTCACACAGGTGTGAGCAAACAGTGTTTTCCTTATATAGCTATTCAATTTCTGTGAAGAAAACATGGTGAAAACTTTTCTTTAAAACACTTTTGCTCTTAGTGACAGAATTTTTAATTATATAGACTAGGAAGGCAGCAATTATATATAAGATGCTTAACTCATGAACCAATTCAGATTTATTAGTGGCTTCCTATTTACAAGTAAGTTCGAAGAGTATTCAAAAACACAATAATAGGCATTTTAATTGACTTTCTTTTCTGTCATAAATCTATGTGGTTTTTTTTCAAACTGTATTTATGAACAGTGTGAGAGTAAGAACTAGAAACATCAATAATATATGCATGTTCTGGCCCACTCTTGTTTTCTCAAGAATATGGAACATTTGTAACTGGACTATGGGCAAAATTCTTCTCTCACTTGCACATCCAGAGTAACAGCAGTGATATCCAAGAAAAATATTGTACAGAGTTTATACAGTGAGAATTATTTCCAGCCCGGTACCCTCACTGATTGTCTCAAACCATTTAATTAGTGTTTAATTGCAATAATGATGACAACAATTCCATTCATTTGCAACCAAACAATTTTATTCTATGCATGTATATAGGCCTCATTTTCATCTCTGAAAGCCAAATGCTCTGATGTGAATGCCCACAAAGATTTCTTTATAGTCCCTGAATTCTGTGTAGAGGGCTTAACATTTTCCTTTAAAGTATTATCAATTTTTCTATTTCTGTGTGTTCATTGCCATGCCATGAGAAATGCTGAACTGAGGACTAGTAAAGATATAAATTTCAGAATGCTGGTTATGATACTTTTATTAATAATAGTAAATATTATTTAATTAATATATGATGAATATTTTG
>VZRF01001718.1:11819-31880 GCA_013396875.1 Vireo altiloquus | reverse complement strand
ATGATCGTTTAATTATAAATTAATATTTATATACAAAGAAAAGTTCATGCATACTTCTAATATTATCCCCCTTGGTCAGCTGTTCAGTTAGTCCAGCTGACCTTTCTATGAAGACCACTTAAGTTATTCAAGAGAAATCTCAAATGACACAATCTTATTCAATGTTGTGCTAACTGCAAAAGAGCTACTTAACAGCTTATGTGCAGCTGGATATATGAGAGCTAGCACAGCACTGAGCACCTGCCCAAGAGACACAGACCAGCACCTCATTGTTGGCTGTATAAAATGTAGCTACTAAAGTGAAAATGCTGCATTACTCCTACATTAAACAGTAGCTTAAGTTATGCAGTTTATCAGGCTGCTATCAAATTTATAATTTTTGTAAAAATAACTTAGGTAAGTCTATAAAATCTATAGTAAATCTATTACATTCTCATGCTTTAACCATTGGTAAAATCGATGGCTTTCTTTCCATAAAATCCTGCTTTTTAAAAATCATGTAATGTTGTTCAACCGACTAAGTTTATAAAGCACTGACAAAAAGCGGAATTTACTTTCCTTTGTGTTTTCCTAAGATGAGATTTAAAATAAAATCTATAGAGGGAGCTCTTAGACCAACCATAAAGTACTCGGTATTTTATTTAAGAGAGGTGAATGCAGCTATTTTGGTAATTATTTTAAAATACACGAATAAATATGATTAAAATGCTCCTCCTTAAATGCAAAGGAAACGTGTAAAAATTCCTTAAAAAAATTATTTTTCCTCCAAAATAGTTGACAAATAATTTCATTGTACTGCCAAAGTGTTGGTTACAATTGAGAACACCTTAAGATTTTCCTGAATTCCCACAGGTGCCCAGCACTCACAGTTGCACTGAAATTAGTGAAACTTAAAGACTACTAAAACTGAAAAATTATTATGGTCTAATTCTCAATTTAACTTAAAAATTTTAGTCACAGATTTGCAACAGAACAGCATTTACTTTTACTATCAGCAACATCAAAAAATATACACAGATGTACTCTGGTATGTAACCAGATGTACCTCTGGTTAAAAGAGTAGCTAAGTTATATGACGGGTTTGATAAACCTTTTTGTTAAAGCATTGTTTTGAAAAATTCTGTGCTTCACTCTAAGAAAAAGTATTAATAGTTCCAAAATATTATAAGCTGAAAGAACTATCTAGACATATAATGAAGACTGTTTGTCTTCAAAAGCCAAAGGAAAATAAACATTTGCTAAGCCAGAAGTGAAAATTAAAATCATCACATTCTGTCTTATGTCTTCTGTCCATATATTTACTTCCCTTGAAAAGTAATGTGAGTTGGCTTAATGAGCTGTGAAAAATCTCTGTCCACAAATATTACCCCGTAGATTGTATTTTAAGTCTGAAACACTGAAACACTGTGGTTGAGAAATATAAAGCAGTACAAAGATGAAAAAGATGAAAAACAAAACTTACCTCAGACATATGGTGCTTCTATTGGGATGAAAAATGTGACAAATACTGCAGAGGCGATACACTTAATCCCCTTATATACTAAGTACAAGAAGTCTCTCTGATTATGGCTCAGGTGCAACAGCCTACTAAACCTGTCTCTGCTTTTGCATCTTAAACAGGTTTTTATTTCTTTATCATGTAGCCACAGATCTTTGAAGGCAATGAAAGACTGGCTGATTCATTTTGAATATAGGTCAAAAAGTTGTCAAACAACGATATTTTCTTCTAAACAGTTCTGTTATGAAAATGTTCTGATCTGTGTTCCTCCCATTCTCTGGGACTATTTTTTAAAAAATGTACACAAACTGATGTCAGCTTCAGTGCCATGTGTTTCTTTTTTGTTCTCTGCTTATGTAATACTGTGATGTAACTGCTATGTCACACCCCAGTCCAGACAGAAAAAAAGCAGGGCTTGTTCTTTCTAGCAGACCCATGACTGCAATGCAATTCTTATTAAATCAGATTGTTGTTTTGAAGCAGTTACAACGGCGCTCTCTAAGGCATTTGATCTTAGTTTTGTTAGACGAGTGTAAATCTCCAATAGCTCTGACAGGCTGATGGAGTCAATCTGAGTACGTCATACAACCAGCAGAACAAAACCACAATGAAGTGACTCACTGTAGTGAGTCTAACACTGCTAACTCCCAGGTTGATAACATTTTACGCATTTCCAGGCCAGAGCAATTTAGATACAACTATAACTTTCTTTTAGGAAAAACATAGTTTGGAAACTATCAGAATCACAGCACAGAATTTTCTAGACTTCCTCCCTCAGAAGTGAGTGTTAATGGCTGAACTAACTAAAAAATGTGGAAGAATTACGAGAGCACTAGCCAATATATTCCACTAGAGGTCAAACCCAATTATAAATCACTCAGTTTATCTTCTTGTACATGAGTAAAACAGCACTGAAACATGACATTTTATTAAAACTCACTCCACTCTAGGTAATATTAGGTGCGTTGGGTGCATTTGCAAGATTTTGGTAGTGATGGTGGAAACAGGGTGCCCTTTGTGGGATGAGGTGAGGGGCTTCCCTGTGCTGGACACAGACAGTTCCTGCAGCTCTGCAAGGGATCCTTGGCAGGACACAGCTGAATCCATCTGCTGAGCAAAAACTTATTTTTAAAAATGACAAAAATAGCCATAGGGAGAAAGAGAGAGGGAACAAAAGGAGTAGGCAACAAGAAAGGGAATATCAGGGTAAGAGAAAGGAGGAGGTTCTTCATGGCAGAGCAGATCTTCCCTGCAGCCCACAAAGCACACCAGAGCAGATGGGTATTTCTGAAGGAACTGCCACCTGCGGAGAGCCTATGCTAGAGCAGATTTTCCTGACAGCACTGCTGCCTGTGGAGAAGCCCACACTAGAGCTGAAGAATAATGTGAGGAGGAAGGAGAAAAAAGCAAATTGGTTAGGGACTGTAACCCCCCACTCCCATCACACACGCACAGTTCAGGAGGGTGGGGGTAGGTCAAGGAGCCTGGAGTGAGGCTGAGCATGGAAGCAAGGCAGAAAAGGTGCTAGCTTAATATTTATCTTTTCCCTTTACTTACATTAGAAATTATTTTTATTTTAATTGGCAATAAATTAGGGTAATCTTTCCCAAGTCAAGCCTGCTCTACAGTCAATGTCTCTATTTCCACCCAATCTTTCTCATTCCTGTTCTTCCTGTCTTCTCCCCATGTCCTGCTGAGGAGTGCATAATCAAGCAATTGGGTGGGAGTTTGGCTGTTTGCTCAAAGAAGCCACCACTTTAGCTAAGCTTGAAATCCCCAGCAGGATACTTCTAAGTACCCAGAATTCCAAATGAAATTGCATGTGTCTTCAGTTACGCTTTTGAGTTCTCGTAAGATATTAAAAAAAAAAAAACAAACCAAAAAAACAGGGCTTGACCACCACACCTTTGCAGGAACCAACTCCAAGCCCATTGTTCCTTCCTTCAGCTGTCTGTCTCTTGCCTCCACTTTAGAGAAATCCAGGAGACTTCGGCACTAGCGAAACATGAGCTGAACAGGGCCTTTCTCTCTGCAGGTTATTATCAGACTCCCTGTTAAGAAGGTGGTGTCCAGCTAGATGAAAGAAAATTCTGGGTGAGCTCTCAAGTCAGCCCTGCTTAGCTCTAGCCTCAGCTGAACAAAAAATCTAACAGCCTCAAATTATATGATACTAAAGAACAGATAAATCCAAACCATGACACAGACCTTCCAGAAAATATCTGTGCTAACCAAGAAGGAGACAGTGAGATTAGCTGTATATGCAGTAACTCTGAAGCTTATCAAAGAAATTCCTATTCAGAACCCTGCCTCGTCAGCATCAACAAGTTGCTCTCAAATGAATTTGATAAAAATGTAGAGAAAGCACAGATAAGTTTGTGCCATCTGACAGGCTCACGCCCAGCCTCTTTTAACTACACTGCAGACAGCTGAAAGTCATGCTGCCTGTGCATTTGCTCTTTGATTTTAGTTAAGCTTCTGTGTTCTTTACAATGCCCCTTAATCACTCACTATTCGTTAATGAATAATTTATGAACTCTACCTTTCTAGAGTCCGCAAAACTTAAACGGATTCATACTTACACTCCCATGCAGTTCCTTTGATAAATAGCAGTACAGAAATTTAATGAACACTAGTATCTGATGTACGGTCATTTTCGAAATTGGTTCTCATCTTTGTGGACAAATAGGGTCAAACTTTACAGAGAATCTGAAGGAGAGTTAAATGCTTCAGGTATTTGATGCTCTAGGATCTAGGTCACAGGGAAGTACAAACATACTGGATTTAGAAGGAACTCTGCTGCAGGCAAGTGATGCCATCTGCTGTTGACCATTCATAGGACACTAAATCAGATGATTCATGAGATTTGTGACACTTCCTTTTTCCATTTAATTTCTGTCATTAGAACTTTCTTTGAATATAAGTTTCTTTTTTTTCTTTCCCAAAAGGCATTCCATAAAGCATTAGAGTGATCTGGATATCTGCTATCTGTTTGTAACTCAGATATCTGAGTTTCTGTATTGCAAAACAGGAAAACCAGAGCAGTTGTGAAGAGATGCTAGAATGAGAAAAGGCAAGGAACAAGGTATTTGCTTTTCCTCAAATTATTACAAACCACCTTGGTACCAGGACTACTTAAAGTGAAGGGAAGATGTTCCGTGAATTTCATTGTGATTTGGATAAGAGCTATATTGCTGAAAAGATCTATATATTTTCATGATTTTTTTTTGTCTATTTTTATCTAAAGCACGGTGACTGCTGCAATTCTAAACTGGACGGAAAACAGCATGTCCAGTAGATATTACTAAGTTTCTCAGAATAAGGCAATGTTTAGGATTCTGTAGGTAGCAAATGCTTCTAGGAATGCTTTGAATACATCATACTTATGCCTCAGAGTATATTTTATCTTTTTTTTAAAAAAACCAGATGTTGAAATACCTCCATATAAAAGTATTCCAAGGGAATACTTATGAAAGTATTCCAAGGGAAAAATTGTTATAGAATCAGTAAAAGAATCTCACACAGCTCTGTAAGATACTTCACAAACCAAATCTGTAAGAGTAGTTAAAAATCACAGCTGAGAGACTGAGAAAACTTGAATGTGTCAAAAAAAAAGAAAAAGAAAAAAGAAAAAAAAAAAGAAGAAGGAAAAAAGAAGTAGATTAGCTCCCTGAATTTAAATTCACATAGAGAAAAAGAAATTTTTAAAACCATCTGTTGATAAAACGTATTCAGGAAGCAGTATTCTAGCAAAAAGAACTCTGGAATTTTTTCACTTCAGATTTTTAAATCCTGCTTTGGTTTCCACTTGACTTTGTGAACTGGTGTTACTTTTGTTTTTCTTCCTCTTTAAAAAGCCCTTTTTTCTGCTTAGCAAACAAGGATTTCTCTACGAAGTTTTCCTTAGGCATCCAGTATCATGTATTAGCAGCTGCACAGACACAGTACTCATTTCTTAGTCTTGAATGATGCAAAATGAATTGCAAAAGGCTGTAAACACACACTACTTTGGGTAGGACTGCAGCTTAATTAAATGCTGAGACTTCGGAATGTCCACGACTTTGGTGGGCTGGGGCTCTTCAACCTGCAGGAAGGGACTGCTCCCTTAGCACACAGCCTCAGCCTTACGTACTGTGGTTGCAGTTGTCATACTATTCCCAAGTATCAAACACTGCTTTGTTGGTGTCGGGGATTTTTTTGGAAGGGCTTGTAAATGCGTAAGGGTGGAGAGTGCTGTTTCACCACAGTAACAACTCCAGAACTGTTGGAAGTAATTGGAGGCTGCTGTATAAACATGGCACTTTTAAATATTTTGCCACTCAACAATTTCCCGTGCTGCCAAGGTTACCAACAGTACATTTTCAATGATCTGTATTGCCGTGATAGACAGAGATATAAAGTGTCAGCTTCTCTTCGTTCCCACAATAAATGGAAACTTGTTTTCTTCTGAAATGGGAAGCAGTTTCTTCAACAACTTTGAGCACAGAATTTAATATGCCAGTATTTGAATTCTTATGCCAGATCTGCTGCCAAGAAATGTTCACGATGAAAGTATTCTTATGAAAGATAAGAACAGCAAGATAAAAAAGGAACATAAGAGAAAAGAAGACCTATGTTAATATACAAATATTCAATATATTATTTCCCTGGTAGTTAAAAACTATGTGGAAAATGTAAATGTCGATCTATAAATGTTCCCATCAAGGAGAAAATTAGATTCATTAACAGCCAACACTTTGGTGTAAGTTAAATTTTAAAACATGAATTTAAACAGCATTTAACTAGTAATACTGGAAGGATTCTGCATTAAGAAATGGTTCATTAAATGCTGTGTCAAGGTGAGATGTTAATGCCCAGATAATAGTTTCAAATATTTAACTGATTGTTCAGAAACAAAACTATAAAGCAGTTAGAAAAATTACAACAGATTTTGTACACTTTGTTGAAATTGGTTGGAATTTTTCCAGTGTAGGCCTGACAGAACTGGTATCTCCCACGGCTGGAGACTGATCTCGCAAGGTACTGATGATGCTGTTAAGAGTAGTTACTATTTGGTACTCGACCTTTTACCTCCATGTACCATGCAGATCACAGTAAGTGTGAAGTCTTTTCTTAGCTGACTATGCGCGAAGGGCAGCACTTGAAAGAGCACGACAAATGTGGGTTGTGAGAAGGACATGCTCTTAATTGCATGGCCCTGTACAATTAACTTGGCAACATCATTGGCTGATTTCAATAAGGGGCACAGAATCAAAATGCTTCCTTTCTGACTAGAGAGCAGTGTTCCAGAACGTTGAGAAATACTGAGCATTAGCAAAAACATTTTCATTAATTGGCAATTTTCAGTCCAAAACTTAAAAAAAAGAGGTAAGAAATTAGAATCAAAATCCCAGTACATGTAGAATTCTAAGAGCTCATGCTGAAGCCTTTCTAATGCATAACTTCATTATCTCATGTTTTCCCTTCTCTTAAGATATATGAACATATTGTTAGCATAATCTGGCTTTGTAAGATTCAGTGAGAAGCAGAAGTAATTTTCTGAGAACAAGAAGCCAAGCTAACCAGAATGAAGATAGGCAGAGTGCCTATCACAAAAAATTGCAGCTATGTGGGATTTCTTAATCAAACAGTATTTAGGAAAAGGACCAGGAAAGAAGGACTAAAACCTTGTCACTAAATTCTTAGCTTTAGCTGTGTTTCATTAGAAACCTATAGAAGAGAAATACTGAAATATGCTATTGACACAGGTCTCAAAACAATGGGCCTAATGGGGACACAAAGGCATGCTTCTTGGCTATCTTGGTTACAAGATTAGCACAAGTGCATTTTTTATTTACATCTGTGAAGACAGGTATGAAATTTCAGTATATTATTTTTTTAGAAATACTGCAATTAAAAAGTTATTTTGGACTGGTCTAACATTAATTTTGAACCATGTAGGGTTCCCTAGTACCCCTAATTTTTGCGGGCACAGAAACATTAGCATGACATGAAAGGCTCTGAATCAGCTGCACTTGTGTCTTTAAATACCTTCTAAAGTTTAGCTCTAGATCTCCCTGTGAAGCATTATTTACTGGCATAAGCTAGTAACATCCAGGTTTTTGCTCAGTTAATAAGAAGAACTTATTAACTGATTCCACTTTTGACATGACATGACAAGACATAGCAACAGAAGTTGCTATGTGCTGTTACATGCTAGGGCTTAGAATTCCAGCAGACTGACATTTAAAAATCAATTTCAAAAGAAAAAAATTATGAAAACAGCATGACAAAAATGCAAGATTCACATTCATCGTTTAGAAAAAAGCTGCAACAATAATAAAACAGAATATTTGAAAAAATGCTCTTCCTTGAAAGACTGAAATATGATGTAAAATTACTGAGTATTTTTCAGAGATAGTAAGTACTGGTATACCTATTTAATAAGTAATTCATCTGAAGTATCAGTCAGAGGTTGAATGAGATTTTCAGACTTTTCCCAAAACACAGGAGTTTGAAAAAATTATTATTTTTGTTGTCATGTTTACTACAGTAATGCCATGGATCTAAAGGTCAGTGGATTCCAGTGGGCTTGTTATACATACATTCAAGACTCTGCCATCAGGAGTTCCCAAACAGTTAATGTGACAGCGGCAAATCAGATGTTAATTTCCATACTGTTTGGAGACAGGCTAGGAGGGAAAAAAAGCAAGAAACTGGAACACTGAAAAAAAGGGACGACAAAGGAGAGAAGAGTATGAGAAAATCTGGAGTGAAGGGAAGGTAACAGCAACTGTCAAAACAGAGTCCATGTTTAAGTTCTGTGGGCTTTTCAAAATCCTCATAGTTCCTGTTTCTAGAGATGTACCAAACTGCTGGGTCCTCTGGATCATTATTCCCTGAGAAAATAACTTGCACAGTAAAGGTGAGAAAAGCTTTCCATGTCCAACAATGAGAGCAAATCTTCTGAAAGGACAAAATAGGGCAAGAGAAGAGCATGAAGCTAGAGACTACTGGCAGAAACACTGAATTTTCTGCAAAAAAGTCAGCTCTGATTCTGCAGCATTTCTAAAGAGGCCCTACCAACGTAATTCAGTCCCCAAACCTCTTTGGTAATGTATGTTGTTTTTCTTCACTTAAATTTCTCATGTAAAGGTTTGTATACCTCAAAACAGGAATGTAAAACAGATTAGTTATTTCAACCATTGCTACAGATAAATAGTCTAACCTATGGCTGGAATACTCCATTGTTAATGAGTCAGACTTTGATAAGCAACCCTCTAAAATCTAACTGTTGTGGAATGCTGCTTGTGCACAGCAGACAACATTCCGTTGAAGGACTTGAATTACAGTAATATCTTACTTTTCGGTATCATCTTCCAGGTTCCAGGAATCCATAATGGGAGTCATGAATGCAGAGGGCATGTCAAAACAGAAAGTGAACCACCCTAAAACCTGCAGGCTTCTCCATCCCTAGACCGAGGTACTCTGCAGGCAAATTCACAGTTCACCAGGGTGAAGATATAGAACGCTAAGGAATAATAACCCAAGTTCTGAATCTCTGCTTCCCTGTGTCTTTATGTGTTTCATCTGCTTAAAACATAGAAAAACATTATGGGAACAAGGCTCAGAATACCACAAAGGAAGTTCCCTAACAGTTTTCAAGGGCACTGCTTGAAACCCAAGTACAGAGCAGACCGCAACACTGTTTTGCTTCCTCGTGCAAAATACTCTTTCCACCGGGTCAGATGATGGTAAAGTGATTTCTAATTTTTCTAATTCTCCACAACTACCTCACAGCTTCAGATCTTGTCACAGAGGAACAGCTATGCTGCTTTAGGCCTCCCGGGGAGAATACTGCTGTTTGTGGTAATCCTCACAATGGGCAGCATCCCTTGCTGCTGGGCAGGGACATGGCTTCCCAGCTGTTGGGAGGACCCTTCATGCAAGTGTGAAGCTCACCTGTTTGGCTTACCCAGTCCTGAGTCTCAGCAGTGGCAGCATTGCACTGCAAGGGGCTGTAAATATGTTAATTGAGTGTCAGATGGAAGAAAGTGGCAAATAAGAGACTAACAAAGATGATGTCTTCTACTTTTAGCATTTCCTTTCCCCTTTTCTCACTTTCCTCCTTTCTGGGAGGCAGGTGCAAGTGGTCTAGAAATTGACTCACCTTCAGCTTTGGCTAAAAGGAAGTGTCAAGGGCCACTGTGTTTCATGAGGTGCCCAAAGTGGGCAGTGTGTGTCACGCTCTGAGGATTTTAGCACCTCTGGGATCAATCTTGTCAGACCCTGGACAAGCAAGAATTCTGTCCTGACTGCTGGTGAATTTTGTCATTAGGCAAGGTGCTATAAACTCTTCCATTTTGTCAAAACTAAGTTACACTGTATTACTGCAGATGTTAAACTTCCAGAATTTTCAGAATTGCTGTTCCAAACATAGAAAAATAATAGAGTAATAAATTTACTTTTAGGTCTGTTTGGCCTTTACTAAATCTGGCCTCCAGTTATGAAAGACAGATCTATAAAGGGAGATATTAATACCTTGTATCTTCAAGGTATTCAAGTCCCAAACACCTATTAAAGCACTTCCAAAGACAAAGGTACAAAGAAAAAATCGCTCTATAGAGGTCAGCTATTTTGAGAATTCTAGCCATATTCCATTATTTACTTTCTGAACTTGAGGTATCTAACTTAAATGATTTCATTTTCAACTTCTAACTTGAGTAAACAAATTTCGTTCTTAATAAGTAAACCCACCTTAACTCAGTTCCACGGAAAATAGTTTTATCTTTTTGCCATCCTTTTCCATCATTTTAGACACATGTGGATTGTATATTGAGAGAAATTTTTTACAAGGAATCTATTCAGAACTATAGATGTGCATCTCACCCTGCTGTGAAAGGAGTAAGCTAGGGTATACTTACAGCACTATCATGCGCTACTTGATCCTTAAGAGGTATGTAAAATTATCTGCATCTGAGCTTGTTTATTGAAAAATATTCCCAGGGAGACCAACTCCCATTAGTCAAAATGGGATTCGAGTCCCTCGAACAGGTGTAGTCTCTGATACACAGTACTAAGTTTGCAATCACTTCAGGATGCAGAAATCAGTGAAGATATGCCAGCCAAAGAAGGATGAATGAACACTGTCAGAAATTGCTTCAAGAATCTGATATGCTCAAAATTACAAGAAAATTTTAAGCATATAAGAAAATTCCAGTAAATGCTTACAGAAGCTGAATGTCAAAGTAGAAAGAAAATGAGACTTTATATGGTAAGAATTCTCAGTAATGAACTTGCTCCACATCCTGGAAAGCTCTTCTTTGGGGGGAAACAAAGATCTCCCTGACTTTACTCATTTTGGACAGTTGCACCTAAATCATCAGGACAATTTCCTAAGCGAGGTACTATCAAATGATTTTAAGAATTGTGGGATCTAGCATGCCACATTGAAACAACTTACTGAGATGCTTATCACAGTATAACCTGTGATAGCAAAATGAGGTTTTTATATTTCCAAGAGTTTTCTGAAGTGGAGGATGTGAGTATTTTTTACTTCACAGGATTTTTAGGGTCAGAGCTTTAAGCTGTTACTGTTTAAAACACCTACAACTTTTTAGCAAGAAATCACAAAACCTTGTATGGATTCAGAGGGCATTAGGCTACTGGTATTATCATATATAACAGTACTGATTCTTGCAGTGATTATTGAATGCTTTCCTTGTTTTCTTATGTATCATAACATTATTTTTGATATTTAACTATAGTTTTATCAGGCCACATTATGGTTATCAGGGTGCAATCTCTGTGAAGCTCTTACCTTACTTCTTAACTTCCATCAGTTGAAACAATGCTAACATCTCCAACAGAGGTTGGATACAGCAGCAGTGCCTGTGATTCAGAATCCCATGATCGACATTATCACTCTCCCCACCTGACACATACACTTAGAGGAGTACTATGGCAGTGACTGCAAAGATGTCTAGTGAGGACAGAGATCTCCATAAATGCTGCTCGACTGGTATCTAGCTGGGGCAGACCTCTGGTTTGTTGCTCTATCTGCTGGCATAAAGTTAGTTTTGAATCATGATTATAAAAATTCTTCCCTGTTGAGCGAAGTGTTGCTGTGCTTTGTTTCTGCTCAGCTAATACTGACTGGCAGCAGAGTTTTATTTAACACGTGCAATTAAATAGTTAAAATGCTTTCTGTTATGCCCATCTTAATATAGCTTTCATTAACTTATAGGTCTGGAGTCCTCTTTTCACTTAATTTGTGAAATATTTCAAGTCTTTTTTGTTTGTGTGCTTTAGAAAGCAGATAATAGCCTTGAAGGTTCGTAATTCAGAGAAAATTCAGACAGTGCAATAAAAAATTGGCCATTAAAGAATGTTTTAAAACATTGGGAAGCAATTTCATATTAATTAGCTCTGAGAAATTACTATTTGGTGCTTATTGAAAACATGAGAATTTCTACTGTAGACTGCAAATGAAAACAAAAGTAGAAATTACATAAAATTAAAAACTTTAAGCAACACTCTGATAATCTTTTTGTGCACAGGAATGCAATCAGGATGTGATTTTTAGCTGACTTTCTCAACTTTTCTTAAACTTACAGGAACTTAAAATTAGTAACTATTTTATAAAAGTAATGGATGCATATGAGTGTTCAAATAAGGAAATGTTGTCTTTGAATTTTCCCAAGGAGGTTGATGATGACTTTGTCACAGGCTGGAAGGTACATCTAGAACTAATTTGGTCCAAGCCTCCTGCTCAAAGCAGTGTCAGCTACAGATGGTTACTGAGGGCCACGACCAGTTGAATTCTGAGTATCTCCAAGAACAGAGACACCAGGACCTCACAGTGCACTTGTTCCAATATTCTACCTGCCTCACAGTACAACGGGAGTATAAAACAAAATTTAATCAATTTTTTTTGTATTTAAATTTTTACCTGTTGTCCTATCAGTGTGTAACACTGAGAACAGTCTGACTGTGTCTTCTTTACAGTATTCCATCAGGTATTTTTTATACATAATGATAATATCCCCTTCTAAGCCTTCTCTTCTTCAAGCTAAACAATCCCAGGTCTGTCAGCCTTGCCTTCTATGCTGCTTAACCATCTTTAAGATAGTTGATTAGATCTGCTCTGGTATGTCTCCTCTTTTCTACTAGGGAGCCCACTGCTGGACCCAGTATTCCATATACAGCCTCAACAACCCTGAGCAGAAAGGAAGGATGAGCTCCGTCAACCTGCTGGCAACATTTCCTAAAGCAGCACAGGAGGCTGCTGGCCCTCTTTGCACAAGGGCACAGCACTGGCTCGTGTTCAACTTTATGTTCACCAGAACCTCAAGATCTTCTTCTGCAAAGCCGCTGCCCCAGTGTGTACTGAAGTAGAGGTTTTTTCCTCCTTAGATTTTGGACTCTGCAACAGCAGTCATAAAAACAGAAAAGTCACTTTCAGAGCTATGCTCACACAGATGTACATTGCCATGCACCCCTGAGCTCCTCACACAGCTCTGTTTCATGCAAAAAAAAAAAGCCACTGCCAATATATATATCAGACTGTCAGAGAGATACTGCCAGTTCTGGTTTCAGTGTGCCAAGTGCACACATTATGTAAGCATATCAAGTGCTTGAGAATATGTAAGGACATTTACGAAAGTGTGTGCACAGTTGTGCAGACCTGTATCTTAAAATACAGTTCTGAGTTATCTTTCTGTTGACATCCCAGACCTAGTGGACTCCACGTATAAAGCCAGCTCCCTATTTGATGAATTTTGACAGATCACCACTCTATCATTCCATAAAGCACCCACCAAACTTCATACTATTACGAGTATTTTTCCTTTCTTTTTCTTTGGAAAAAATCATGCTGACTCATTTTCTTGTTGCTGTACTTTCTCCAGATTTGACCATGACAACTAATACTACATGGATGCACAATGTAAATTATTTGAGAAATTTAATTTCTGCTACATTATACAGCAGAAAATGTGATGAAAGGACCAAACCTTACTCACCTTCTTCAGAAGACAGCACATTAAAAATCACTAGGAACTTTTAGTATGAGAGCAAGAATCGACCTGAAGTCCTGAGAAAACCAACACTGAAAAGAGGGTTTACTTTGATTTGCATTCCTAAAAGAACATTAACTAGAACTAGGATATTTCAATTTAGATTATTTTTATTTCTAATCTTTACTCCAGTTTGCTAAAATTCACTATTTCTTTAAGAAAGACATATCAGAACAAGTAAAGAAGGGGTGGTAATACCTATGAGGCCCTATTAAGTTGGAGACTTAATTTGAAGTTTCCTTTTTCAATGATTTTTTTAGTAAATAGATTTTTAAATACATCACAGTATAAGGATGTCCTTGTTCATCCTCAGCATTTTTTGAGTAAAAGATCTTAATATTTAGATAAATCCTAAAATCCTCAGTGAGAACTCACATTTGTAAGATACATATTGTTCATATGCAGCCTTTGCTTACTGAGTGCTGGGTAGCAGCAAGTATATGAGGGAAGGCATCTTTCTATGCACAACCTGGTTTTTGTATCTTTGCTTATGTTTTATGAAATCTCTGCTACCAGCAGCCATCAGATTTGAGCTAGATGAGACTAGTGTGGACTTCATACGATTTTATGTTTCCTTGCTACCTCATCTTTTTTTTCATCATCTCCTTTGTCTTTCTTTCCCTCAGTTTTTAACACATAAGTGTGACTTTCACTTCCTCTGCTTCTCTAGCTGAATCTGTTTTTGTTGGCATAGCAGTGTATCCTTTTGCTACAGGTACACTTGTCGCTTTCTCTTCTGGTTCACATTACACCACTGTCCTACTCTGATGTCTGCTTAATATTTCAAAGATATGCTCATGGCCAACCTATTTTTCTGTCTTCATGACTTCTATCCTGCTCAGCTCCTAACACTTTATCTCCACCACAGTATTTCTTTCCCTTCCTCTAATTTCCCGATTTCTTCCCAGAGCTGCCTTCCCCAGCACTAGAGGATTTTTTTTGTTTCTTTCCTTCCAAGTCTTTGCATCTTTCCTCTCTGTTACCTTGCTTAGTCTTGTAGAACAAGTGAATTAGGAAAGGAAATAGGTGCCTCTTCTAATCGCCCAAGTCAGGCGTGCATTTATGAGTCTCAAATGCACTAGCGCCTAGAGGAGTTTGACAAGGTCATCTCCAGATGATCTCCAGAGGTCCCTTCCAACCCTAACAATTCTGTGATTCTGTGAAATCCTGATATATTCAAAAAGGAACAGCATAACATTAGACTGTCTGCTAATTTTCCAAGGAAAATACCAGTACAAACAAGATAAATGAATTTAGTATTGCCTTAGACAGTGACACCAAATTCTCAAAAAAGAAAGAGTGCCCTCCGACACCTCAGGCAGATCACTTAGAAACTACCTGAACATTACTGATGGAATTAATAGAATGCTGGTCCCTTGTGAAACGTTATAGTCTGGTAACATAAACAGCTACTTGCTATTATTCTTTGTAGGTGGGAAAGTAACACATTTTCTTTAATAAGTTTTGGAAGACAGACCTTGTCGTGCTACCCAGTGCTGTGCATTTTGAACCAAAGCAGTAAACTAAATAGGCCTCCATCCCATCTGCTGACTAACAGCGGTTTCTGAGCAACACACTACCCTCCTGACTATTTAAAACTGAGGATAATTTAATGCATTTCTGTCCCTAAGCATTTTTCTTCCTGATACTTTTTCTTCCTATCCAATTAGATTCCTATTCCAGATCCTATATCATATGCACTACGTCAGTCTTTCTGCTGAAGACTAAATCTCTGAGACTATTTATTACTCCTCTCCTTGCATTTCTTTTCTACCCTGAATTCTTGCTGTATCTTCATCTCCCACCTTCCCTCACAAAAACACCAAAAAAGTTAATTGTCTCATAAGGCTTTCCTCTACAGGAGGGGGGGGATGCGAAACACATCTTGTAAAATGTCTGTCAAACCAAACAAGTAATTTTCTAACACCTACCAGTTGTTACGGATATCACAGAATTATCACAGTTATTTAAAACGGTTTTAGATTAGCCAAATGTCAATCTCGCAGCAACTGCACAACCTTCAGGACATCTCTGTGTATATGACAGACTTCCAACTGTGAAATGATTGCTTAAAAAAACTCTCTACTTTCTAAATGAGCATGTATCAATTGTTTTCTTTATGGGGGAAAAATATTTAAAAGTTACAAAATAGGTCAGGCTATTCATATGTATTATTTTGGTTTTTATTAGTTTTTCTTTTGAGTCTGAAAGCACACAAGATAAATTTCACTACTGTTTGTTTTCACATTTTCAGCGTATTGGTTAAAAAGAACTGTATCTATTCATTGGTGGGTGGTTTTTTTGAATTCCCACCAACTTTAGTATTTTAAAAGCATGTATTTTGTTTGAGGAACAAATTAGAGGTCACAAAAGCAACTTAAGTGACTTTGCACAAAGTCTTACTTGAAAATGGTGGCAATTCTACTTTTAGTAAACATCCAACCAGGATCTTCTTCTCTTTGGTTTGTTAGTGTGGGCTGCCCTTACACACCAAGCCTATAACAGATTTCTCATATACATTAAAGTGATGAAAGAAATTCAATGGGGATTAGGCAAAGCTGCAAAAAACGTTTTTTTCCCAGTGGTGCATAATGGCTTATGGTAGATAAGACAGATGAACAAAGTTCTAACAAAGTGTAATCAGAAAGACATGATTCAGGGGGTACATGTATAAATACAAATGCCCCAGTCACCATACTGTGAAGAACCCACACAGAATTAGCAGAACGAATTCCCATTTTTCAGGAAACAGCTACTTATGCTGGTTGATCTTGCACTGAGGCACAGTCTCAAGTATGTGATAATACATTCTGTCACCATGGAAAGGAATGTACATAATGTAATACCAAAGAATAAATTAAAATATTATATGCTGGCAAAGTTTTCATTCTTATTTCAACACAAACAAGGGTTTAAAACCATGTAGAATGTAAACACAAGTTTTCAGACTAGTATTTGTATTCCCCTTGCTCAATTTTCACCTAATTTTGGTCTAATTTTGTGAGTCTCTAGTTGAGCTGAGCTAGCTGTCTCTTAACTATTCAATTAGGTATATCCAATGAAAGACTGGGCAGAAAGCTATTGCTATTTCACCCTTGAAGGGCATGGCTTCCCTTTTGATCTGTAGTGATACACAGTAAAATCCCCTTAGTCTTTCATAAAAGCATCCAGTGAAATCAGAAGGATACATTCTTGGTTAGAGGACCAGGATTTGATCCAAAATTGTACTATGATAAGGATATGAGCATTCTGCAAAATTTCTGGTCATACACCTCTATGCCCAAAACAGAAACACAAGTTAATGCTTTTCCTGAAAGTTTCCATAATGTAGTATTTAACAAAGATTTGCACATGAATATGGCTTTAATTAAACAAAAGTTGTCTCCTACCCAGAAATTGCAGCTAGTTTTTGATGAGCCTGATAGGCCATCTCACATCCCCGTGTTCGAGTTTTGTGCAATCCCGCATGGAGAGAAGGACAAGTGACAGAGACATCCCCAATGGAAATGACCAGCTCCCGATAGAGAGCCACCTGGGTATTGAAATCCTGGACAAGCTGAAAAACAAAAACAATTTACATACATGAGAATTTTTAAATACATTGGTAAAAAGAATCCAGTTTTTTAAAAATCACGCCCAATCTAGGGCTTGTTCCTGCTGCTCACAATGTCATAGCACATAGGATCAAGAGCACACGATTCAGTAAATGACTGAAGCCTCCATGGCAGCTGCTTCTTCTGTGAGCTATAAATGTTCATCTGTAAGAAAGCAGTGTTTCTGCTTTTAATATCTGAAAGTGTTTGAGTTATTAGTATTAAATATTAAGCAGACAAAAAACCCATCTGTTTTACTAGTAGCATGAGGTTATTTTTTGCTATAATGAAAGACAAAAATATCTCCAGAAATTATTGCCTTTGCTCCTCCTGCTTCCTGATTAACAGCACATTTAAGGATTGGAATGTAGCATTTGCTTTTAAATTGGCAATTTTGCTAATTTATTTTGTAATGACTTCTGTTCTGTCACTTTCCTTCAACTGATTTCAGACTTAAAACTCATCTGCTGTTACTGGCTGGGAAGAAGTACCAGACAGGCACTTTCCTGTTAAAATTCCAAAAAGCACCTTTTCTAAAGTGCATATGGGAAAAAGAAACAAAGAGAAACAAAAAGAAATAAACACTCCAAACTTTACAGAAATCCAATATCCAGGAGATACATATGGATGTTATCGGATAAAGGGGTAATTTCACAGCAATGGAAAGAAGGTATTATTGTTTAGTTCCACTGATCACATACATATAATTATATTTTAAGGAAATGAAGCATTTGCTGTCTCCTGAAAGGATGCACATAAGACCATTTGCTCCACATGGTGGCGGGGGCGGAAGGATTGGAGTAATAGAACAGAATATTTATTTATCTGTGTTTTGACCTCAATTTCCAAACTATATAAAAACAGACAAGAGTAATTGCTCATAATCCTGCAGTCATCGTTACCACCAGAAGTTCAACACACCCCAACATAAAAACATGCTAAGAACCTGAAGTCTTTCAGAGCTACCAATTTTTAAAGTCAAGCCCTCAAATTCTCATGCTCAGAAAATAAACAAGTATCTTCTGCAGCATTACATTCATGCCCTTCATGCATCCCACTGCAATTAACTGTATAGCTGAGAACTGGTATCAAAAATAGGTTTGGCCATGGTTTCTTAAATTTTATTTTAAGAATAGCAAATAGGTTTCTCTGCTTCAGGAGCAGCAAGTCAACCCAAGTGTGCTTCAGTACATCTGCATCCTCCCACACCCAGATCCCAAACAAACCTAAAAGCACACACCAAAGAAAGCCCTAGGCACAATATTTGCTAAACAGGTCTTCTTCAACTCTTATCATTCTGCAGCTTAAGAGAATGCATGAAGGCAGTGGAAAGGAAAAAAATTGTACTGTGTTGTGTCATAGTATGATTATTCTGCATTAGGAGGAAAAGCGTCGCATCCTGCAATTGGTAACTGGTTGCACCAGACACTTTTTGCCACTTCTCACCTGACATCCCTTGTCTAAACAGACTCATTCAGCCACCTCAGCATTGCCCAGGAAAACAAAACCACACATATGTTGCTGAATCAAGAGAGAGAACAAGAAAAAAGCCACGCCAATTTTACCTCCTGAATCCTACTGCAACTTGACAATCCATTTGTAAAACATATTTTATTTCTAATCAGTCAATTCTAAAAAATTCTCTGTAACTAACCACATTACACTGTTGGGAATAAGAAAAAAGGCAGAACCCAGTAAGAGCCACTTGTTGGGTATATTTATAGAGCTACTGTGGCAGCTTTTGTTCCTCCATGCACTGGGAATTGCTCCCAATTTTGAAGTATCAGAGTGGATAATCTGCCAGCACATTTTTCAGCACCAGAGGAAAAAAAATTGCCAGAATCCAGTGGAATAGAAGTAGCAGCTCCATTTTCAATGCTACTGGACAGACCTTTAGCAAGATACAGATTTGTCAAGAAAAGTAGCAACAACTTCCTTTTTTTTCTACATCTGTCATTAGCTGGAGGGGCAATTTTGGGGCCCACTGTCAGGCGGATTGTAGCTCAAGGAGCCTGAAAGGGGGCATATGGTGCTAATTTGGAGGAAAGTGTCAGGATGCAAGCATTTTGAACATGACTGGGGAAAAATGTCATACCAGAATGTGACAGTCCACAAATTACACAGATGGCAGGTGTTTCACCTGAGGTTTTACAATTGCAAGCAGCTACTCTGGGAAGATTGGTAACAGGCACCGTATATACCAGGGACAGAATTTCAGGGCCTTTAATTCTGTGTCTTGATCTAAAAGGATTTTAGGGCAGGAGTGTGGTTGCTGCACAAGACAGCAAGCAGACAGTGCAATGATTCATTGGAGGCAACTATTTACTCGTTTAAGCTTCAGTGAGCGCAAATCTGGGGACAGATTTGGACTGATCTACCAAAAAAACAACTCCAGCTGCTCTGCGGTGTGTGTACCGGGGCGAGGACTCCTGTTCCCGCAGGACTGTCCAGGCGCCCGCTCCGCTCCCTGTCCCGCAGCCGGCTCCCCGCAGGTCTCGCCTTCCCTCCCGGCTCCCGCTTCGGAACCGCCGCGAGTTGGGGTGCAGGGCAGCAACCCCGGCGGGGACTGCGGGTTAAAAACAGTGCAACTGCACGTGATGGGAATAGTCAAGGTGACGGAAGAAGCGGCACCGCCGACTACGCCGGGAGAGCTCGGAAAAGGTAAAAACTACGGCAAGCCCGCCTGCGGTACCCACCATCTTACAGTCGTCCAGGGCTCTCTGGGTCTGGTAAGCGCTATCGGAGCCGCTGCCCCGGCGTTCGCTGTCGCGGCCGTGCGGCGAGGTCCTGCTGCCCTGGAAGATGGAGGCGGCG
Source organism: Vireo altiloquus (assembly GCA_013396875.1). NCBI lineage: Eukaryota > Metazoa > Chordata > Aves > Passeriformes > Vireonidae > Vireo > Vireo altiloquus. Next base: position 11,922 of record VZRF01001718.1, on the reverse strand, counting down.
GAGCGGGGGCGCTTCCTGCGCCCGCTCGGTGCAGCGCTCATGCACACGCATCCGCCGCGCGGAGCCGCCCGCGGGCGCGGGCAGCGCCTTCCCCGCCGCCGCC
>VZRF01001718.1:0-11337 GCA_013396875.1 Vireo altiloquus | reverse complement strand
CGTAGGGACCGTAGGACACCGCCCGCCCGCGTTTGCCGAAGCTGACAGTGGTCTTCAAGAGGCGTGCTTTGGCATTGCTTTCCTATTTACCGAAGACTTGGTTCGCTGCTCAGATTCTATGAAATTTAATAAAATGTTAGAGAGTGTCCCAACGAGAGACACGAGGGACAGTTTATGAGGAGCAGCTGAGGTCACTGGTTTGTTCAGCCTGGAGAAGAGGAGATTGAGGGGAGACCTCGCTGTGATCTTGAACCTCCTCATGAGGGGAAGCAGAGGGACAGCTGCCAATTCCTTCACTCTCACAATCAGGATCAGGACTCGTGGAAAGGCCTTAAGCTGAGTCAGGGGAGGTTTAGGTTGGATATCAGAAAATTTTCCACACAGAGGGTGGTAAGCACTGGAACAGGCTTGCCAGGGAAGTGTCACAGCACCAAGCATGACAGAGTTCAAGAAGTGTTTGGGCAACACTCCCATTCATGTGGTGGGATTCTTGAGGTGTCCTGTACAGGGCTAGGAGCTACATTCAGTGATCCTGATAGGTCCCTTCCCACTGAGCATATTCTATGATACTATGATTTTCTTCCTGTCTCTAAAACACTTACTATTTTGGGGCTCTAAAAAAATGTTTGGTGATGCAACACGATTGTATTTGTAGAAAATATTAAATAATGATTGAGTGGAGAAACTGTTTCCTCTGTGCACCACAGTGCAGTTGCAGTTCACCAGGCTGATGCTCACAGTCCTCCCAGGCCCTGGGCACCAGCCACTCCAGTGCAGTGGAGTGTGGGGCTGTGCCCGTTCCATGTCTGTAGCTCCCTTCCCCAGGGGCTCTTGTGGACCACACTGCCCTGGCACAAGCTATGGCCTGAGCTGACTTCAGCTTCTGCTGATCCTGTTCCTCTCTGCAGCCAGGGAGCTATGGCTGTTTAGTTCACTTCTGGTATAATTGTATTTATTCAGGCTGCTGAGTAAGAACTTTTTTGTGTTTCGGTAATGGTCCTGAATCCAAAGCACATCAAACACATCACACAGAGTAACCTAGTCTTGCCAAGGAGCTTGAATATGCCAGCAATGGCACTCTGGCAAGTTGAGGAACTCTTTTCAGGCTGTGCCAAACATTGCTGTAGCACAGACAACCTGATATCCACCTTAGTCTGGACATGGCCTATGAATCTACTTTGAAACTATTTTTAGACTTTTCCTGCTGTTTTTACCAAACTGTAAGCTACTGGATGTGTGGTTGTATGGATGGATTTGCAGCATTTGCAAGTGCAGTTATCACATTAGTTACAACTAAAATGACATTGTAATTGTAACTTTACCTTTGTAAACATACTACTAGATTTTCAGCATTCAGAGTAGCAAAAACTTGCTGTTTTCTAGTTCTGTTTTAAGAACATCACCTATTTTTTTTCATAGTTAACTTAATTCTCTTATAGGAAATATATGCATGAGATTACACTTTGAGTCAGGTCATCATCTTGCTACAATATAGAGAAAAGACATTTTCTAATGACAAGAAAAGTATTTTTAATACTGATAAAAAGCAAAATGAACTCATCCTCTCCTCACATCTATATAGGTTAGAACATAAATATTTCTAAAGGGAAAAGAAAATATAATACTATGCCATACCAGTGCTAGTGTTTTATTTGTTGCTCAAGGATCATTTTACTCAAAGAACAAAGTCAAGTCATTTTGCTCAAAGAATATTTAGTCAAGTGTTGTAGTCTTATTTCAGTCTATTCCTAGTCTTACTAAGAGCTACTGCAATAGCAGTAATGAAATAATGCTAATACTAAACCAAACAACAGTAACAATAAATCTACCAAAAAGTGCAGCATGTTTGCTTTTACATTACCTGTCTTGGCTGAAGCTCTGATCCCTTGAAATCAGCACCAAAGTCCCACTGGCTTTTAAGAAAGATTATAATTTAGTTCCTGGTGATATATCTGCCCTATATAAAGCTGAGTCACAGCTGAATTTTGTCTGTCAGCCAACATCTGGAACAGTTTTGACATTCTAGTGACTTCACATTGTATATTCAGTTTGTCCACATTTGGAAGTGGACATGGTGATTCTTTCTATAATTTGTAAGACTGCACATTTTCATAATTGTTCTGACTGACCTCTGAAATCATCATGTAACATAGTGAATTTGATGGCACTTCATCAGCATAACACAGGTTATGTTGGAGAAACAGGAGTGACAGGTATCAATTCAGTCTCGGATGTGTAAGAAACAATGATTTTTTTAGGCGTCCTAGGAATGGGGATGTGGGAAGGAGCTCCAAGCTAGGCCACCAAAGGCCATTGCAGGGTGGGCAGTGGAAGCAACAAGACTCAGTTTGAGAAATATGTATCACCAGGAAACAAAATGCTCTCTCTTGAAAGCAGAGGTATGTATGCTGAAAACTTTCCTGAAGAGAGAGACATGATTCTCTCTTCTTGGCTGAACCAGTGTTTCTGTCAACTTTTCCTTACTCTAGCTTCATCTTCTGATGTTTAATGGATTCAGGAAGCAGAGGCTTGCTGCTCTCTCACATGGCATCCTCTTAAGACCACAGGCAGGTGACCTTGAGATAAGCTCAGAAAGTACATGGCCTGCTGCAGTCAAATTCTTTGCAGCTCTACAGCTCATAATGAACTAAAATATATATGTGGGCTTTCCTCTGCCTAGCCTGTATGGTAATTCCAAAAAATCAACTGAGATGAAGTTTTTTTTTTTTACTTGTGGGTTTCTCTTGTTCCATTTTGTTGTAATCTTTGTCAGATCCATTTATTGCTCCGGTCATTAGCTTCTGATTGTTTTTCCCAAGGGTATGTAAAATGTAATGGACTAGATAAGTTCTGAAAGAGAGACTGATTTTCTGAGAAATGTGAAGAGAAGTCTTTGTAGGAAAAAAAAAGGGGAAAGCGATATGTAAAATGTAGCAGGAAAAAAATGCCATTTCTCTGGAAACATACATAGAGAGAATAGGAAACCAAGAAGCAGGTACTGAAGAAAAAAAGGAAAGTATTTCTGCATGATTTCTTAAGACAGAAAAATAAACTATAAGTTTAAAAGTTAAATTGAAAATTAAAATAACAATATAGACTTTTCTACATTTCTCTATATTTTTTTAAAGAAATTGAAGTGACTGTCTTTCTAAGTAAATACGGTACATTTTAAACAGAGCACAGATTTGAACCCTGGAAATTTGGGGTCATATCAGTGTCTGGAGATAATAATACTTGATTTTTGTACCTGGCTTCCTGTGGAGTAAAACTGTTTAACTATCATGAATTACTATGTAATAATGCATCTGAAAATCACAACTTCAATGGCCATTTTTTTTCATAAATAATTTCATACAGGCTGGGAAGTTGGAGAAAGGAGTGCCACAAGAGGGACTGTTCCATACTCATTTTATAGAGAAGTCTTTTATGTATCTAAAGTGTCAGGCTTCCTGACTTCAGAGATCCTCCAGCAGAGACAGCTTCCAGCACGCTTTCTCTTCAGCCTGTGCTCAGTTCAACACTTACCAAGTCAAAATATTTTGTAGCAAAGATTACGTACATTAGTGTATTTTAAGTGTGAACCAGTCTAATATGAAGATACAGAAAAATACACATTCAGTTTCATTAGAAGTCAATGTTTTTGACCCCAGGTACATTTTGAATCTAAAATCAATTACATATATACCCTTCAAATCAAAGAAACATATCTGTGCAGAGAGATTTATAGTCCCAGTTCCACAAACACAGGCAGTCTATCAATTAAACTCATACAGAAGACAGAAACACTTTCCTAAGTTCTGTTGTCTTAGAAGTCTCAATAATTTCCAAGTTCACTTAGGAAGCTAATGTCCACACAGTGTATTAGCAGTGGAGATGCTGAGGAAGAGGCTTACTTTGCTTGCTGTCAAGTTTTTTAAAAAATGTAATCACTAGGGAGACTGTAGCTGTCAGCTCAGTGCAGGCATGTTGCTCTTGGTTAGGAATGCATGAAACAACATGCTTAAGCTAGCAAAAATGTAAAAATGGCTAAGTCTGCTTTACTTGCCTTCTCTGTAAGTGTTGCAAAAGATTGTTTTTGACATTTAAGTCAAGTCTTGAGGATTCTAAAAATTATTATGGTAAGATATTTGGCACTTAATAACTATTGTATTTAAATCAGAGAATGAAAGAAATTCTAAATCAGATAACCCACGATATGTTCCCACCTTCTCTAGTTCTTTACCATATATATTTACATATGTAATTCCAACATGAACTTATACCGAAATATCTGTGGGAGCACTCAGGTAGCTAGCCAACTAAATTTTTCAAATTTATCTGGATTTGCCCCAAATAATATATGATCTAATGACAGGGAAATCTGAGAAAACAGCAAATAAAACCACCTTCTGCTTTCACCTCTATAGTTTTTTAAAACACAGTATCCTTACTAACATAATATTAATGCCATCAGCACTTCTGTTATTAAGAGGGAGAAAAAAACACACTTTAAAAACCCAAACATTAGCACAGAAAATCTTCAAACTGCAGAAATGGAGAGTAAATTCTGAAATGAACACGGTTAAGATGAGTTTCTCATTATTCAAGTATGAAAGTGAATGATTTACTTTTAGCTCTAGAGTAGTCAATGTAATAGAGAATGACTGCAATAAATTAATGTAATTTTGCCCTCATATTACATATTCTTTTAGTATCTTAGAAAATCTAGACTAAAACAAAGCCACCCAAGAAATATAAGGTAAACAAGACCGCTGATAAATTTTCCTGTAAAAGTTTGTAAAAAAGCCAAGAAAAATTATCTTTTATGCTGTGAAACACAAAGCCCAAAGTTATTAAAAAATATGTATAAGAAAGAACAATTAAAAGCTAAGGTTTATGATAGTATTAAAATTCCTTGAGTCACAAGTCTCATGGCAAATTTAATAAAAGACCAAAGAATAATATATTTGAATAATTCTTACAATTAATCTGTACATTATTCATTGATTGATGAAGATTAAACTCAAAGTAAAAGATTGCTATTACTAAAGAAGAATAGGCAGACCTATGAAAAAGAAAACATCATGGATTTATGAGGAGCTGTTAGAGGACTAAGAGAATAGAGCTCAAGCCAAATGGATGTTTAAGTAATTAATGCCTTTAGCCATATCAGTGCTCTGCTACTTAGAAAATGCAATGTTTGGCATATAGTGGTTTAGAGTGCTTGATAGATGCATAAGAGAAATATGTGGGGTTTGTATTTTTATATTAAATATATAAACTGCAGTAATTTATGCATTCAGGGAACATGTACTTAATTCAAAAAAACAAGAATGGTCTTTTGAGAATCTGAAAGTAATGCATAAATACCAAACCCAAGTACTCTTCATTCTGCTTATGTCTACAGGAAAAAAGCCTGGATCAATACAGAGGCCCTCTACTACCTCTTCAGAAACATTACGAAAAGTCATGTGCTTTATAAAAGTGAAAGAGATGGCAAAATTTGAGCTCATTGTCATGTCCATGGCTGTTTTGTAGTGGTTACTAGAAATAAAAGGCCTATACAAAATCTCTGGTTTAGTATTATTATGAAATTGTTTTGCCACTGTACTGCCTCTTGGTCATGCAGTCCCAGTGCTCAGGAATGGAACAGCAAGCAGCATAAACTATGCCAACAAGAGAAATCTTGCTGGTAGGCTACATGTTTACATTTTTAAAATAAATAGTATGTTTATAAAATTTTTGCTGTTCTTTTTCAAGATTTTTAAAAGCAAAAGTCAATTAACATTTAAAAATGAATAATATTTTCAGATGACAAAAGCAAGTCAAGGATTGTAAAACTTTGCCACTGTATCTAATGTAAATATAGCACACGAATTGTGCTGTTACAAGGAATAATCCAAATGGATGTCTCAGAGCAAGTGACCTAATAAAACTCTGGAAACTAAATCAGAATTGACACTCAGGCTTTGTAATTTTGACAAATTTCTGTTTATGTTATAAGAAGATAAGAATACAACTCAAAATAAGTAAACTCACTGGAAGCAGCAGTGCTCTGAAATCTCTTCTATTTGACATCTGAATTTGGCTTTGTGAAACAGCCTTTACTGTCAAGTTGGTATCTCCACTCCTCTGCCCTCCCTGATAACTATTCACCAGCTATGTGTTAGAGATCTCGTAGCCCTACAAAGTAATTTTTTACATCAATTTCAGTTACTCTGTTCTGTCTGTTACCTGGTTGGAAGAGATTTTTGAAATGATCATTACTCCACTTTGGAATTTATGGGTTATTTAAATGAACAGAAATGGATCACATCCTTTTAAGAACTATCATATGGACTGTTGCATTGCAGGTTAAACATACATTTGAAAGGTTTATTTTAATGACCACATTTTCATAATTTCTTTAAATGAAACTTTAATCTCATGGTAAATGATACTGTTTCCATGTAAGTGATGTTACAGCACACCACCTTGACTTAATCTACCATTGGTACATGGTAAGTACAGCATAGTGGGCAACCATACATGGAAAAGCAGTTCAGATTGAATCAAATCATCAGTGGGGATTTCAGGAGGGGGAAGCTGAGCTCTTACTCTGCCTTACAAGATTTTTGGCCTTGTTGCTCTGACTAAATGCACTGAAATCAAGACATTCTTGATAGAAATACATATTGCCAAATGCCTTTGTTGTACTCGTTCTTAATCAGTCATCAACCTTCTTTCATTAAGTTCATCAACCTACAAAACTGACTTTTTCAAATTCATGGGTAAAATTTTCAACAGGTAGAACAACGCCTGTAGTTGCCTGATGACTGCTGTGTATTTCTGGGAATCTGGCTGTGCCTTGTGACATACAAGGACAGTAATAAGGACCTTTTTTTTTTTCACCTAACTTTTAAGTATTAGATTATTCTTTTACAAATGTAGAAAATGTTTGAGAGAAAATGATGGTGTTGCTTGGTGTTATTACAATGACATTCACTTGAAGCAGGGAGAATTTTAAGGAAAACTAGAACTGAATAAAATAGGGAATTTCAGAAAAATAGAATATGAAAATAAAATAAAATTTTGAAACCTCAAACCCAGCCAACCAACCAAAAAACCTCAAACCAACAACAACAACAAAAAAAAGCCCAATCCAAAAATAAAAAAAAAGCCCCAAACCATACATATCATCCATGCGAAAGCAAATGACAGATTCCCTCTATGCCCCCTTCACATTATTTTGGAATGGTGGAATTGTGCCGTCTCAGAAGATATTCTCCAGAATTTCCAATATGCACAATTCCGCAAACTTTACTGAGTTGAAGATTGCTTTAATTTTATCTCTTTATCTGTGAAGAAAGATAGGAAATCATTATCCTGTTGTGCTGGTTTGCTAGTGTAGGCTTCCAGATTTACCTTGTTGGTTGCTGATTGAGGTGTGGAGAAATTAATAATATAAAAAGTGTCCTTCTGCTTGTGGTGGCAGGTGCATTGCTTGGAACCTGAGAAACATTTGGATGGAGGCTCTGCCTGGCAACCTCCTTCTTCCTTCTTTGTAGGTGATAGAAACAAGAAGAACCCTTTCTAATAATTCTTCCTTGAACTTTGTATGATAATGAATTCAATATCCCTGTAACAGTCAAAAAATTATAAAACACAATTATGAATTCAGAAAGGTAGGGTTTAGGGAGACATACTCACTAAGACAAATGTTTCTGACAGTGTGTTTCAAAGGAGAGAAAGAAAAAGCAAAGCATCTTAAGCTTTAATGAATCTTCCTTAGATTGAGAAAAGGAGGACCTGAAGAGATTCAGAAAGCTATAGCACATGCTTTTCTTGAAATATGTTTTTAAAATACTGAATGAGGCTGTTGTGCTGTCAGTAAAAAGCTAAAGATCTGAGAATATATGACTATTCTCCTAAAAAATATAGGATTGAATTACTGTATAGAGGCAAAGAAATAAGTGCTTGGTTACAATGTTATTTTACGTACTTTTACTTTCGTCTTTTTTTTCTGTTCTTTTTAACTCTGTCCTATTGTTTCTTTGCTTTACATTCTTCACAGTTTATGTCACAAAATTTTAATTGGTCTGTTTTCATTTTCTGCTTTTCCTTCTGGGCTCACATTATCCTTCTATTCAATGTTTTGTACTTCCTGTTTTGTTTCTCACTCATTTCTCTGTTGTCCATACTCACATTTGTTTTTCCTGTGTGATCAAAGAACAGTTTTGTATTTTGTTCTTCTACTATAGTTTTAAGGTTAGCATGTCAGACCTCCAAAGATGAGCAAAATTCAAAGCTTACCCTACATAGGCTAAAATGTATGATGAGAGGGGAAGATTTATTATACAAATAAACTTTAAAAATTACATTAAAATTTCATACGTAGACACAGACTACAGTACGTGGCAGACTTACAGGGCCAGAACCCTAGTCCTGTCTTTGTTCAGCACAAGTAACCACAGGGGACTGGAGAAATACTGTGAAATATATGCTATATATATATAGGATATATATAACATAGATTAATATTTGCCTATATGGTATTTCTTCCCTTGTCACTGGGGAGAGCTGCAGTTAAGGGAGGAGAAAACAGTTCCAACAACAGCTCGATATGTAACCAATGTGTTACTCTTAACATAGGGCTAAAGTGAGTGGAGGTCAGCATATGCCTGGTGAGAGTCCAGCTCTCAGTGTTCAGTGTTTTCCATGTTCCCCAGATGGTGGTATTGGGAATATATTTACAAATTTAGATGGCACAAATGTGAAAGGGACAGCTGCTGAAACTCAGCTGAGTATTCATTGTGATTCTGACAAATTGAAGATAGCATCTTTAAGAATGTTGTGAAATCTTGTAATGAAATGTGTAAGTTACTGCACTTTGGTAGAAGTTATCCACCATGGGGTAGGTAAAGCCCTGCAGAAAAAGAGCAAATTAATGTTTTGTCTGTAGCCTTTTTCTATTTTCCCTTCTCTTTCTATTCAGATAACACCTGCTATTGACATTTGAAAGAGAATGTAATGTTTTAAACATTGTTCATCTGTTTTGTTTGTAAATATTTTCAGTTATTTTAAGGAAATGCCAAATGAAATCTTTACCAAAAGATCAATCAAAAGGAGGCTAAAAGTATGGATCAGCTGCATGAAAAGTTCGATTCCCTGAATCCACTTACTAGTTTAAGAGGAGACTGCTTAAATTCATCAGCTTTATGTGTAGCAATAGCACATGATTCCTGCAGATATGCTGCCCATCTGCAGTCTTTAGTAAGGAAATCTAAGTTGAATTCCATAATACCTTTTTTGTATTTGTGGTTTGTTGTTTTATTCCAGTTGTATGGCTTCATCTGTGGCTTTCTGATTACAAGTTGTCTCAGACATACATTCTTACCTTTGCAGCCTGTGGTATTTTCATTGTCAGTACAACCTAAATATTTCACGTGATGGGTAGAAAGACATTGTTTTGATCTAGTGACCTCACAATAGCCCTTGTCACAGCAAGACAAGCATACAATTTGTATAGAGGCAGCATCTTGGTAGCTCTTACAGTCCCCAGGAACAATTACTTCAGGGAAGATGTAAACCCAAGACCATTTGATTCTATGTAAGATTTTTGGTTTACAATCTGCATTAAATTAACAAGCAAACCATAGAAAGTGTGCTTTTGTAAAGATACACTTTTTAATAAACAGAGTAATTAAGTCTTAGTTGAAACAGTTGCTTTTATTGTAGGCAGAAGGTGTTCAGATTCCCAAATGAGATTGTGACAAATAGTAACCAACAGAACTGTTGAAAACAGCAGTGCAGTAAGCCAGGAAATGATAAAGCATAAGTTAGTTTGTTCGGCAACTACACATGTAAGTAAAGCAAAGGCTTTTTAGAGTTGCTAAACACAAAAGACTTCTTATGAGCCAAAAAGGGAAAGCAAAAGTATGTCAGGTATTTATGTTCTTGGATTTTTTGTTTGTTTTGCTTCTTGTTTCCAAACATATGTCTCTGTTCAGCTACAGACTTAGTTGGGCAGAAGGCTAACATTTAGTAATTTTTCAGTTCCTACTATTTTTGCTTACTCTTTTCAAAGCTCAGAGATTAGTTAATTTTTAGGAAGTAAATTTAATTCCTGAAAATAAATTTTGTTTTCTGCTCGTTTTACCTATATTCCAAAGCATCACACATGAAAACATCATATTTGTCAAAGAAAGGTACTGTAAGTGGTTGTATCCCTAAAAATCAGCCTGTGGGGTTACTGTTCACTTTCATAGTAAGTAGTGCTTCTGCTAATACTGGTATTGTTTAAAGTTTAATAAATATGTTGGGGTTTTGTCCTTAGTAATCATATCCTCTGGTGAAGCAGTTTAGCATCCAGAGCCCTCTAGGATAATTCACTGAAAATGGACCTTTTCAGACGTTATACCAGGACACCAGTAACTGGTCTGGAAGGCCATTTAATGCTGCTTTATGTAGGATTCTGTAACATACACAGATTTAAGAGCACTGTGGCCATATTTCTTATGTCTACTGTTGAACTGTTTTATGGTTTTTTTTGTAGGCTACTGAGAATTATTTTTTTCCTCCATATTATTTAATCTTTGATGCAGAAAGTAATATCTTACTAAGCTGAGATTTTTTTTTACCTTGATTTTCTGTCTGAACATTAAATATACGCTATTTTTCTTCTTAATAAAAAATTACTCCTGTAAGGATGATTTACAATTGTTTTAACTTAGATACCTTATGAATTGAAATATATGTACAAGTGTCCTTTACAGTTGTGCATCTAGAATAGCTTCAAAAATAAATTAAATTGATTCAGCTTTTCTTGTTGTAACAGATAGATTGACTAAACGTCTCTATTGAGTTTATATTAAGGACAAGGTGAAGTGTAGGTTTTCTCAGTCATGCTTATGGTAAATGATATATAAAAGAAGTATTGGCTGAAATGTACAGTTATTTTTATTAACTTAGAAAAAGTTACTTTCTGAACTTGAGTTTAGGAAACCATTCATTCGATTTTAGCATTGGGTATTCTGGAAGAATATCTACAATGTGCAGCTTTCCAAGCTTCCTTCACAATATATGTCCCAGATTTACTTTGGAACCATTAGGTCACAGAGCAGTCCAAAAAATGCTGCAAAACCCTAATTTATATAGAATAGTATAAAAACCAGGTTAAGAGGCTACATATGGTTGCTACTATAAGCAAATTAACCTAAACTATACAGGAGATAACAAAGATATTTTCAAAACTTAAAGCAGAAGAGGCAGAGCTTATCACAATTTATGACACAAAAAAGTGTAGAAAAGATTAATATAGCAGGCATTACAGAAAAAAATCTGGGTTTAGAAATTTCTAGGAAAAAAAGAACACCCCCC
>VZRF01001717.1:13636-36145 GCA_013396875.1 Vireo altiloquus | reverse complement strand
CATAACATCACCCCAGGAGAGTATAACATAAATTTTATTTGGTTTAGTTGAATAATGTAATAGCATCTATCATAACTACACTACAAAAGCAGCCCTCATCCTGCCAACCTGTGTGCACAAACTTCCTTCCCCTACTTGGTAAGTCAAGAAAATCTGCAAATACACACTTGCATAAAAACATGATTGCTCTCAAATTGATGATACTGGGAAACATGATTGGTATTCTTAATTAATTAAAGGCATATTCCATAGGAATATCCTGTACCTTTTCTATACTATTATATTTTTTGATTGTTTGTGTATGCTGAGAAAATGGTAAAAATGTCTCAGTTTCAGAGGCAGTTGGATGTAGTTTAGTTTTACTTTCTTTTTAATCTGTTTTCAGTGACAGTATCTCTGAGAAAAAAACCCCAGCTGCAAAATCTCATATGTCAAAGAAAAACCCTGAGGATGAAAGTCTGCTCTCAGAAGGAGTTCTATGAAAAAGGAAAGTGGATTTTTGCTGGTGCAAGAATATGTCTTACGGCCTTACTATGAACCCTGAATGCACATCTATGACTATACAAATACTTTTAAGGATTAAGCTGTAACTTCAAACTTGCCTAATCAACAGTAATTCAAGCAGAAATATAATAGAAAAATCATTAGGAACAGTAAATTTGCTGACACAGATTTCTATTAAAAGCATCTTAAATTGGAATGGCTGCACACAGAAAATGCTTTTTCCCCCCAAAACAACTGTAAGTGATTAGTCTATAAAAAGATTAATTTCTCCTAGAATAGAAAATCAAAGCAGGAACAGCTTTGTTCAGGCATCTGCTAGCAGTGGAAAACATATTTTAGCTCTGGCCAAATGCTGAAATAATGTTTTTATTCTGGAAGTATTTTGCTATTTTATGTTCCCCTCATTTTAGTTTTGTAGATTTCATGCTGCAGCCACAACAGTGTTATTAACATCACTAACTTTTTTGTGTTACTTAATAAGGAAACCTATGGTTTCAAATTAAACACCACCACCAGAATTAGCATTTGCATAGTCATTGTAGAGGAGTGATTAGACTAATCAAAACTCCTTGATTAAAGAATATTTCCCAAGTGTCTGTCCCTGATAATTACTATGCAACCATTACAGTCTAGGAGATAAAACTGAAGGCCTTCATGCACATGCATTAATGCTTTTTTTGCATAGAAATTATCTTTTAAAAATTTATTTTATATATATTTATATATAGCTGATGCAATCACAGCATTAGGAGCTGGTTTTTTTTTTTTTTTAAAGCAAATCTCGCAGAATTTACAGTGGAATCGCAAATGTCAGCAAGAGCACAAAAATCTTCAGTTTTCTTAGGCAAAAGCGGAAGAGAAAATGACTCTACATCTTTAGGAGAGTCTGCATTTCAGTGCCCACTCTAAAGATTTTGAACGTACTTTACAATAGATAAAATACATAAAGAGCCTTTAGAATCATTCACTGGATTCTTTTCCTTTGAAAATGAAAACATGGATAAAAAGAAAATGAAGGTGAGTTACCTCATAGCGATGTGTTGAAAGCACTGGGAAATGATCTGAAGTGAAAATGGTCTTCATATGCTTCAGCTACATTTTTGAAGCAGAATAATACCCACTGCAGGGAAGGTGTGCTGACTTATGACAGGTGTATCAAGCGCAGAAATATCAGATTGGGTTTCTCCAAGCATAAGGGAACAGATTTATTTTGGGTCAGAATTTACGGCTTTCAACATGGTTTAAATGTAAAGTAGACACTGTGCTACTCAGCCATGAACAAGACACAAGAACATCCACAAATGGCAAGGTCAGAGACAATATTAAGGAACTTTCCAATTTGACTGGCAAAAGCTGTGCTCAGATATTCAGAGCTGCATGGCTTTACTTAGAAAATGAAGCACCCTTGTAGTCACCTTGCCCAAGGTCAGACCACAGACTCAAGGCAAAGGGAAGCTTCCAAGGTCAAACATTGTTTTAACCATTGCAATCTCATATCTCATCAAAGCAGTTGAAGAGCATCCTTAACACAGGATGTAATTGCTGTATATTTAATTTAAACTACTATATAGGATAGTAACAGCCCCTTTTTAAAGTCTATAGAAAATATATGCACTACAATCTTATTTTTTTTCTCCACTCCCAGTGTTTGAATTATTCATGTAAGTAGTAATTGGAAGGATGATTAAATTAAACCACCTGGAAGAAGCTGTATATAAATTTCACTATGTTTTTACAGTCATATTTAATATCAAAACAAAATATACATAAATCATAAACCAAGATCATGTCTATGAAGGAAAACAAACAAACAAATAAATAAATAAATGAAAATTTCAATTCTTAATTCTTCCTTATGTTAAAGTCTGCTTTGCAAATAAAATATATTTGGTCTTGTTGTCTCTTTAAACAGGTTAAATTGTCTAAAAAGATCTTTTGAGACTACAGCAAAGAATAGGTCTTACTTTCATTTCTTTTCAAATTTGTTTAGTCTTAATACTTAGTTTCATGTTTAAAATGTTCATGCTTGTGGTCTACTGATAGTGAAAAATTAAATTCTATTAGTATGAAATTTAATTTCATGCATTACTTAGTAAATGTTAAAAAACAATACCTAATATCTTCTGTCTTCAAAAGAATAGCATCTTGTTACCACAGAAGTTAGAGGACATTATCATGACATAAAAATTTAATATAAAAGTATCAAATTTATCATGTATCCAAGAATTATTTAGGTCCTTCACTTTTACAGTGCCTGGAACAGGGAAACCCTCATCCATGTAGTGTAAGTAAGTGAAACCAAGAAAGCACAGGATCCAGGATCTCTTAAATCCTGTATTAAAAATGGTGCCTCTTCGGTACCTAAGATCTACTCAAGACACAAACAGAGCTGTATTTAGTTCTTCCTCCTGCATCTCCCCCAGTCTAAAAACCACAGCTGCATCATTAGTCATCAATTGTGGACAACAAATAAAGAGAATGTCAGGACATTTTAATTGCCAAGTTGCAAATCTCCTTATATTATAATTCTTTCCTACAAATAAATAACCTCATCTATTCTGCAACAATCCTAATCCCATACCTGTGATTAACCCATCATAAACCATGTAGTTTGCACTTTAAAACAATTTCTTTGTTTCTTTCGCTTTTTATTTTGGTTTTTTAGTTTTTTTGTAAGTTTAGCTGAAACCTTGGCTCCAAAATTCTTGAATATAAGGCTATCATCATTTGGGTCACAACTCCAGAAACTGAACCTCTCTTTACCGCATAATTATAAATATTGAACTAGGAAACCTACTCCCTGTCCTCATGAAATGCTGAAAAATAATACTGTCAGATCCCATCAGAGATGAATATTAAGTGAAGTCAAAAGAAGCAGTGTCAAAATTTGCATGCATGGAATGGTCTGCCATTCACAAGAGTTCTCACACAACTGAGAGCAAAAATGACAAAAAAACTGCAAACCTTAAAATAAATAGAACACAGTTAACACCTAGAATAGAAGACTGCAAAATAGCAATAGACAAGAAATTTCACTGAAGGAATACAGTCAACTATGTCCAATTATATTCACAAGTTTGAGATTAAATCAGTGCTCTAAGTATTCAGGGTAGTTGATATACTCTGTGTATGGCAGTAGATGGTTTTTGGTTTTTTTTTAAAAATTAAATGTGGATTTAGACAGCAGTATTTATACAAGAAGAAATGCATTTTTAGATGTACCTGAAAACATAGTCTTCTACTGATGCAACATTTCTGTAATCCTAGCTGTTTAAGTAATCCATTGTGCTCTTTCCATGCACCTCTAGGCTAATTGAACAACAAATTTCTCCCCCAAGCAATTATTAATTTCACTACAACTTCTTCAGTGGTGAAATATTTTAGAATCAGATATTCTGTAGTCTAGATTTGCAGACAGAATCCTATACATCAAGATGAAAGCACAGGACATGTACACAACAAATAACGTGAACATATACAAAAATGATTCAACTATGACCACTGATACTGGCTGTAGTTCCATGATTCATCTCTTTCTGCCCCCTCAATGTATTTTTATATTTTGTGTTACTACATGAAATATATGTTCCACTTCCCATTAAAACAAACAAAACCATTTAACAGTTATTGAACAGGTCTGATAAACTAACTAGTGTCTGGTGTAATGTAAGGCACCTTCATTGATCTATACACATGTGCTTGCATATAAATATTTTCTTAATTGGTGTATTAAAGCTGCCCCTGAAAGGAACAGAAATGTCAGCTTAGTATTCATTTGCAGGATGCTCTTCTGAAACCTGACCTCTGCAGCATTTTATTAGCATTATTGCAGTATTGACAGCCTAAAGAGTTGCCTTTTGTAATTTGAAAAAAATCTATTCAGAAAGGAAAATTAATGCGCAGTGCAACTTTGGTGTGAGGATGTAAATGAAGGGAGATGTGCAGGCAGGGTAAGCACTCTTTATTTTTAACTATGAAGAGTTATTATTTGCTATGAGTGCATTCAGTTTAGAAAATGCGGAAAGACAAAAGCCTAGATGTGCAGGAATTATTTGCTGAGAATTCTTTAAGAATAGGCCACATGATTCAAACATGTGATACAGCCTTAGAGTAGGGCCTGGGCATCTGCAGATACCTTCCACTAGATCAGGTTGCTCAAAGCCACGTTCAGCCTGGCCTGGAATACCTTCAAGGGATGGAGCATCCATAGCTTCTCTGGGAAACCTCGTCCAGTGTCTCACCACCCTCACAGTAAAGAATTTCTTCCTAATATCTAATCTGAACCTATTTTCTTTCCATTTAGAGACATTCCACCTTGTTCTTTCATGACATGTCCTTGTAAATAGTTCCTCTCCATCTTTCTTTTGGGCTCTTTTTGTACTGGAAGGCTTCCAGAAGGTCTCCTTGAAGCCTTTGCTTCTCCAGCCTGAACAATGCTAATTCTCTCAGCTCTCTCATAGGAAAGGTGCTTCGGCCCTCTGATCATCTTCTTGTCCCTGCTCTGGACTTATTCCAACAGGTCCTCATTCTTCTTATGCTGGGGGTCCCAGTGCTGGATGCAGAACCAAGGTGGAGTCTCATGCGGTCAGAGTGGAGTGGCAGAATCACCTCCTGATGGTCATTTCATGCAAAGTAAGGTCCTATGTTATTCTTAGGGAACACCAAGCACATTTTTCTAAAACAATATTCAATAAATTACAACATTTTCCATTTAAAATCCTACAGCTGGCTATGATGCATCTTTTCAGTCTGATCCACTGTTCGTCCACCTGTCTTTCAGATTCCCTCACTCAATCCAAGATGTATAATCTATTCTGTATGTCAGTAACTACTAATGGCTTCCTGAAAAGGTCTTGGTGGAAGTTCAGTGAAAGGTATAATTTAGCAAGCAGATTTAGCAAGCAGCAGATAAAACAATTAGACTAAAAATCTTTTGTGAAAGAAGTGGCTGGCAGTACACCCACAGTGAAGGCTGACTTTGTAATTTAGCAAACAGATTTTATAAGTGGCAGATACAACAATTAGTGGAAAAATCTTTTGTGAGTGAAATAGCTCATAAAATATGCATGGAGAAGGTACATTTGCATGAAAATGATGTGTACATTTCCACTGAAAAGCAATCTATTTTTTCCTGCCTTTTTTCCCCCTCTTTTTATTGCTAGGGTTTGTGGTAGGAGAGTGATGGAAAACAGCACTTAGTAAAGGAATAAATTCCAAACAGGAACTGTGGATAAATGTGAAGCACCACCCTAAAAAACTCTTGCGTTAGAACTCAACCATTTTGCACCTCAGCTATCCTGTTTTGTTTGTTTGTTGTTTTTTTTTTTTATCATGCTTTCTTGTTTTATGATTGCTATGTTTTATTGCTTTATTTTAACAACTTGTTTGCAGCCAAATGTTGACTGAAACGTTATACTGTAAAATTATTTGAAAGGACCTGACAGGCTGCAATTTCTGTAACTATGGAGGAAGGGAAAGTCTGACATGAGATTTATTATGCAGTCCTTGATCTCAGGTAACTTTGCTTACACTCCATTGCAAGTACACACAGAGCTATAAAATGCTGACAAAACCCCATGTTTGTTTCTTAGGATCTTGGTTAACCATTTCAAAAGGTATCTGCCCCTTCAAGTACAACAAAAGCCAAACCTGAGAGCATTTCCCCGCAGCCATTCCCTCCAATCACTGTGAAGCCTCAGGGGTAGAAGAATAAATTTGGGTTTTGCCTAGAAGATAACAGGACACCAGCTCTGTATTTGTCTTGCTGGTGTGCTATAGAGGTCACAGTGCTGGTTGGCTCAGGGATTGTCTGCTCAGCAGGGCCCAAACTTACAACTGCACATCAAGTATTTTAAAATAGTCTGAGCTATTTAGATAAATGGGTCATTTGTGTCATACATTTCCTCAGGTTTGAAGACAATGTGGATCTGAGCAAAGACTTCTCAAAAAGCCTCCTACCCTGTGAGTTATGAGAGAGAAATGCGGTGTTTACAGACACAAAAGATGTAAACTTGCTTTTCAGGTTTTGCTGAAGGAGTTGTTCCAATGAGTGGCCAGTTGGTGATACCACAGCTTTTGATCTGGTGGACTTGAACCCATTATATTCTTCTGGCTAGATGGTATGAAATGGAACTGCAAAGCACTTACAGATATTACCAATTTTTTTTCCACCCAGTAAGAATCAAATTGTGTACCGACTTCAAAGTTCAGTTAAAAGAATGCTTAGCCTTTCCCGTGCTCTTTTAAATCTTTTTGTTTCTTTTTTTTTTTTTTAATATGTAGGTGTATTTTAATACACCCTAAAAGCAGCACTTTGTTCTTACATATGTTCCTGTTTTAGCACTTTTCTTCACTAAAGAGCTTAACAAAAAAAAATTATAACATTTTTTTCAAGGTATTTTAAACCTATCCAAGAAAGTGACTCCTGCATTTCCAAACTCAACAATTAATTTATTAAATGATATTACCAAGTTTTCAAAACACAGAAACAGATAATAAATAAATATGTTCAGAGCAAATTTATATACTTTGGAGAGATAAAGCAGTAATGTTACAGATCTGACTTTTGTTCTTTGAAGGAAAATTATATTCCTCTCTAAAAAAATTAAATATTTATTAAAATTTAAGTAAATATTTGACTGAGGCACACACTACAAAGATAGGAATGGAAAAGTTTAGTATTTCTGTTTAGATTAAATTATCTTCTACTACAATAAAGTTGTACTTTCTTCTTAGAATCTTTAAATTTATTCCAGTAATTTTTTTTCTTATCACTGCAATTGCCAGTATTTAAGACCTTTTAAGATAGTCTCCCAAACTCTTATAGAAACTTTTAGAGGTGTACTCATGTCAGAGACTGAAATGTTATAATGTATGGCTTGAACAGCTTCATGAGGGACTTTTGTCTTTTATAGCAAAACTGTATAAAAGGTGCAGAGAAGATCACCACACCCTAGAGCCCTGGGCTGCACATTGGTGGAGATAAGATAAAGTGTCTCAGGTCTGGGCTGGGGGAACAACACATTCACAGAGGGATCGAGCGTAGCCCCTTCGGGGTGGAGACTGCAGCCCGGGCGCCATCAGGTGCCAGGCTCACACAGACCCTCACATCAGAGGGTGGGGGGAGGAGAGGTTTGGGGTGTGTGGTAAAAAGCCTCTGGTCCAAGCAGTGAATGCCCATCCTCCGCTGTGCAGACCAGCTCAGCTGTGGGCCCCTTCACCCCAGGAAAAGCTGCATCCACGTGAAGGACAGCAAAGAGGTGTCATGGCCCATCAATGGCCCCCCCAAAGGGGTCCCCAGATCCTGCACCAGAGCACTGCAACATGATGCAACAGACCCACAGTGTTGCAAGGGACAGTGTCAAACTTGCCTTCCCCAGGCATGTGGGCATTCCCACTGGCCAAAACCCATGAGATTAACCCATGAGATTCTATACTTTTCAGCGGAGGGGGACCCTCACTGTGGTCTCGATTTGGCAGTGGGTTTTTGAGAAATTTCAGAGAAAGGCTGAAGAAAGCAATTTTTTTTTTAACTTGTCTTCAATTGTAATAGCTTACTCCATTTCTAAAGGGAACTTTCGGTAGCTTCCCAGGGGAAAAAAATGTAAATATGTGAAATGTTTNTTCCTTCCTTCCTTCCTTCCTTCCTTCCTTCCTTCCTTCCTTCCTTCCTTCCTTCTTTCCTTTTTCTTTCTTTATTCTCTTTGCCAACATCTAACCTCATTTGGTTTGAATCATGTTTTGGGGTATATTTTGAACCTTCCTGGGGTTCTATCTGTTTTATTTGCAGATGCTTAGTTTTCTTTGCTCTTCTGTGTTTAAACTGGTTCATAACAACTAGAAACATTATGCTCCTGCTAAATCTTTTACTTTTGGTAACACCTGTTTTATTACTCAAGGAAAATAATTTTGCAGACTGTAACAGCATAATAAATTAGCAGTATGCCCCTTACACTACAGCAGCCTGCAAATGAAGATCTGTGAAAAAATATCAGAAGTGGCATCACAATCTCACCTCTTACCACAATGATTCACAGTTCTTTTTGTTTGAGTAACTGCCAGCTTACCCTGCAGCAAATACTGCTAAAGGCAATTCACTCTGAAAAGTACAAGAGATATGTCCACCTCACCAGTTAAATATTTGTACACAATGTGTACTTTTCCCCTGAAAACAGTTTCAATTATTTCCCCTCAAGAAATAATTTTCTTGAAGTGTTTTCTTTGTCACTTTGGTTCAATACAATTTTTATCCCATCAACTGGTTAAACAAAAGGTCTTCTAATATGTGATGTTTCAAAATGTCACTAAAAGGGAGGCTTCTCTAAATCTTAGTAGTTTTCTTTAGCTTCTCGCAGGATTGCAGGATTAGTAATACACCTTTTGCATTCAGAAACTCATATTCTGCTTTTGTTTAAAAACACTCCTGACTCCAGACAGCTATCTCCTAGACAGATCAATCCTCCACAAAACCACTTCATTGTGCCACACAAAGGCAGGAATCAGAAATTCTGATTTGAGGCAAACTCAGCGTGACTTTCCTTTCTAGACACGGTATTTATTTCCATTTTCAACCTCAGCTCCTCACTGCTGGAAGAGTGCACTGCTTCCATCTTCCAAGAAAGACACATGGCAACAATGCATCCATGTAAAAGTTGATGAAAGGAGGTAGCTACCAACCTGGTGATGGACTGCTTGTTTAACTATATGGTCTAATTTAGGTCTGATTCCACCCCTTTCACAGTTTTTTTGGCACCAGAAATAAGAAATTTCACCTGGAAATACTACTAAGGGTATTCTCAAGAGGCACTATCAACACAGAAATTTTAGCAAAATATAAAGCATGTGCAGATTTGGCAATTTAAGGAGGATAACTGTGATTTCTCAGTCCTCATGTATGCAGAAAAACCTCAATTGATAAAGCAAAGTCGACATTTTTTGTTTGCTTTTGTTAAAAGCAAGTACATGAATTAATGCAACAGCTCTTTTGAATGATAAGTAGGAATAATAAACATCTACTATGTTTTAAGTGTCAGTTTAAATTGTGTCCTGTTAAAAAGCAACACCATTTTAATTTTGGTAATGATGAGGTCACCTGACTCATCTTGCTAATGGGGCATTAGCAAGAGACAATTTCTTCCAGAGTATTGAGCAAAGCTCTATCACTGAGGGTCTCTGAAGTAACTGACAAATGCTGTGAAAGTAGATGCAGTTCAGTCTTGATTTGGAGGGCAGTTCATATCCCTTTACTCAAGCTTAAGTACCATTACGACCATTTACAAAGCAACCTGTGTACACGTACACAATCAAATATGTACTACAGAGACAAAAAAGGAGAAAAAAAATAAGATCTCCATCTCATTTCTTCATTCAGCAAACTGTGAATGGAAATTTTCCTATTAGTGCAGTCTATGTTGCACAGCCCTGGCTGCTTTTGGAGGATAATTCTTTTGTAAGTGATCTCCAACTACTACACCTCCATAACCGCATGTTTCTGCTCTTGGTTTGTGTAAGCTTTCCTCTTTATTCAGGAGTGGAGAGACCCCTCCTTGTAGCCTCTCTTTGAACTTCCTACCCAGAAATACCTCTGAACCAAAATGTCATGGGTTTCTAGCCACCAGTTTCGTACCCTGGTTTATTCATTCACAGATGGTTTTCTCTCGACAGAACTTAAATTTAAAATGTTGTTATATTTCTGAGTGTTTTGGAAAATTGGCAGCTGAACAGAGCAAAAAGCATTCACAGTAAGAGAAAAAAAGGCTGCCAAGAACCTGGTTGCCCTCTATGCACACTCAGCACAGTCCCTGCCAGCTGCCCAGGAGCTGCTCCATCCCCAGAGCCAAAGAAGACAAAAGGAAGCCAAAGTGACGACTTCAGCTTCAGCTGGAAGGACAGGGCGGAGAATTGACAGTATGCCAAGATATTTTATGTCATCTCTGAATGCCTAAGAGTATCTGAACACCTAAGTGCTTGAAGATTCATTTGCAAGAGTAAGATATGTACAATGAAGATGCAAAAAGAACATTTTACTCTCTGGGAGACCCACCAGTGAGACCTACACCTACTGATGCTTTCAGCTCCTTTAAATCATCTGGTGTCTGAAGCCATGCTCTGCTTAGCCATTAATACTACAGTTTAGGTATTTTAAGAGAAAAATAAAATTAGTTTCTCCTAAAATCTTGCATCAGTTTAACCCTTGTTAAACCAAATAAATATATGTTTTATAAATTTTCTATACTTTACAAAATTTTATATACATTTATTATATAATAGATATATAAAAATATATCTAGCAAATAGGGCAACAAAAGTTGTAAATACAATGTATATTTCTGTTATTTTGAATACAATTTCATATAGTCTTCAATCCAAAAGTTTGAAGAGAAGTGTTCCCAGTAATTAAACTGTACTTCATCATCCATTTTGCTATGTTATTGAGTCTTGATCGCATAATAATCTGGAAATTTAAGCATCTATTATGGATTGTTATATCTTGTACAAGATTTCCTCAGAAATCACAACATTTCATACTTTTTGTTTTTGCAAAGTTATGGGTAGGACATGAAGCTAAATGTGGCACTATGAATTTACTTTTATAAGAGCCTGTTGTAAGTCCTCACTGTAAGACATCAAATAACTTGGGCTTTAGTGAAATTCCTTCTCCTAAAGTGTCTTCATCAGAAAGGGCTTAGAAGGTAAATTCTTAGAGGTGCAACTTTCTCATAACACAGAATCATGGCATAATTTAGGTTGGAAGAGATCTCCAAGATCATCAAGTCCAGCCTTGTCAATCAGAGCATGGCACTGAGTGCCATGGTCAGTCATTCCCTGAACTGCTCCTGGGATGGTGGCTCCACTACCTCCTGGGTATTGCATTACAATCCTTCTTTATGTCCATTCCAGTATATTCACAGCCATTTGTATATGAACAAAATACAGACATAAATGCCCATGTTCCAACTTTAAATTGGTGACTTTCAAATGGAACTTCCGTAATGGTCCCTCTTATTTCTTTAATTTAAAAACATCAGCTATTAACAAATAATACGCTTATTATGGTTTTCAGCACCTTGGACTCTCTCCCAGTAAGAAGGAATATGTTCAGTGGTAATAATCCTTGACAAGTTTGACTTATGTTAATGTACTCCAGGAAGAACACAGGTGATCTGTCCCCTGGGGTTCATCACTGACAAAATGCAGCAGCATTCACTTTGCAGATTACCTATCTGTAACTGTGCGTGTTTCCAAGTTATTTTGGAAATGGAAGTGCCATATCCAACCAAGCATTGTTAACTAAAATTTAGTAAAATTATCACATCTCTAAAGAACAGTGTGAAAGGCTATAAGAAAAATGCATACTTTTGTGCTCACGAATCAAAAAGAAATTACATTTTCTGCAATCACCAGCTCATGTATAAAATGCTTTGAAATTGAATCTCATTATCACTTCAGACAGTACAGGAAGTATCATAAAATAATAGCTAGGTCATGAATTGCTTTTTTTCCTAAGGACTTTCTAAAGCAAATACGAAGGTTTGATGGCATAGTGCTTCTAATGGACTGCATCAGAAAGGAGCTGTGCCTGGGAAAACACTTGGTCAAATATATTTCATGTGCAAAATGGCTTCAGTGAAATTAACAGCAGACACATAAATGCTGCTTCTTATGTCTAGCAGAGAAACTCAATGGGTAAATTTCCAGATCAATAAATAAAATTAATTTGGAAAATTGAATAACCTCCTCTTGATGATTTTTAAATGTTTATTGTGATGTAATCTTTTTCTCTTTTTTTCTTTTTTTCTCTCCCTTATAAATTCCCCATTTCATCAGTATCTGGGCATTCAAAAGTATTTTGAAATACAAGTAACCACATCTACTTATGTGTTTGAAATTACATATTTCTGAAGTGGACTGGATGCAGAATTTAACTTTGTTGAAGTTTCTAGCATATGTAAATTTTAACAGAGATAGGCTTTCAGTGCTTAAAACAACAATTCTGGTGTATTTTTCAACCATATATGTGGATATAATTCAAGCATTCCCATGATTTGATCTAAAATTTAGAACCTTAACATGGAACTGTAATATCATGCTTTTAACTGAGGTAGAAATGAAAGTATAGGTAATAGCAAATTACAACTTAATTTGCTCACTTCAATCATCTGGGCTATTTTCCAGCAAGTAGCAATATATTTAGCTGTAAATGTACAAATTATGATATTTTAAAATGTGCAATTCGCCAGCATAAAAACTTGTATAAAGTTCATCCAAGATAAATTAAATATAAGCCCAGAAGGGTTATGAGATTTTTTTTTCCCCCCCTTCTCTTGGTTTTGAGAAAGCTTTTTATTTAGGCCAGAAAATAGAGGGGAAAAAAAATCCCTTCTCTTTTTCCCTCTTTCTGCATGAACAGCACTATCTGTACACTCTAAAAAGATTGCTGCAAATGGAGTGAGATCTGTGGGAGACTCCATCTGAAACAGTGGTGCCTGCTTCAGTTATCACACAGAGAAATAAAAAAAAAGTAAAAATATCATGATCATCATTAGTGCTAAAATTTCTTTATGGTTTACTGCTGAAATCTGAAGTAACAGCAGCAGTGGCTGAAATTACCTATGCAAAAAAAGTTAATTAATATCTAAAGAAAACTTTGATGCTTTTTTCTTTTTCTATCCCAAACAAGGCCCAATTTAATTTTGATATGCTAGAAGACCCATGACTGGAAAACACTTCAAGACTTCATTTTGTGGTAACAGAGGTTTTACTGCAGAGCAGATAAATGATATTTAAGAAAGCAATTCAAAACACAGTGAGAAATTACCGGAAGCCTTCAACAAACAAGTAATGGAACAAAGTAATTTTAAGAAGACTAAACAGAAACTAAAGTAAGGAACAGAAAAGCCAAAACAACAACAACAAGCCCAAAAAACAACAACAACAACAACAAAAAAGGACAAAAATATTCACTGGAAAGACAGTATTTGGACAGACACAAATCTTGGGAGGAGGCGATTCCAGTAGCTACCAGAGGTGACAAATACAGATATAAAAACGTGAGAGCATATGGTAAAGGTGGAATCCATTGTGCCCAGCCTGATATCTGTATTTAGGACACCAAAGCTAAATTGCCCAAGTGTTCAAAGTTGTGTAGTAGCCACTGAAGACAGATTTAGGAAAACATATTAGAAAAACACAAAGTTGGTCTAGAGACTCGTAAATAATTTTACAACCAACTACAGAGGGAGTTAAAATGGTTCAATTTAGCACAAAATGTAAGCACAAGCTGTGTCCCAAAGTTTAGTGGATTTGAGCCTGATCCAGGTTGAATCTCAGACTAGAATTAAGAACTGTAAAATAGGTGACCCAAGAACTTCTGGAAATGATGAACAGATATTAGAAGCAGAGGAGAAATTGCAAGCAGCAAAACCATTAACATCAGACCCTGGCCAGACCAGATTTTAAAATAAGCATGGATTTAAAGAAAGGACCAGCACCACCAAGGTCCAACAGATAAACAACAGTTAGTCTGAATAAACAAACAACACAACAACAAAGACACTGAGGTCTGCCAAAACAGTCAATAAAATATATCACTTTAAAGGATGTAAAAGGAGATGGGGGCAGGGAGAAAGTGAGGAGAAAACAGATGCAAATTAACAGTAGGAGTCTTAACATCAAGTTATCTGCTGGTCCCAGTAACTACAGAAGTCGAGTTTTTGGTCAGTACCAAAAAACAAAACAGATGAAAAACATTTGCCATCAGAAGACAAACAATTCTCAGCAAATAGTTATAGGCCAAACTAGTATATCAATTTATGCAACAAGTAATAGCAGCATACAACAGTCAAAAAAACATTTTAAAATCTCTTTCACAAAATTAGTTCATTTTGGAGAGAGTTATTATGGGGGAAAGCAGAGATAAAATAATTCTGGGTTTACATTCTATGTGCTGTGAACCTTAGTAGAAAATTAAGCAACAGGTTTTGTGTTGAACTTTGGCTTGAACAAAGGGAAACCAAATAGCAGCCATTCTTACTTTGCTTTTGAACTGGATATTAGACATATCTGGACGTAATTTGACAGTGAAAGAAAAAAACCTAGTGTGGGGATGACGAAGCCCTAATTCTAGGGCCTTCTCCACACAGACTCCAATCATAGATTTGAAAATTCAGAAGGCTGTTTTATTATTTAATTTCTTTTCATGCATTTGTATAAAGATGCAAAATGCAAAGCAGAAAGCAAGAAGCTTTTCTCTCTCTCTAACAAGCATCAGCTCTGAGAGAGATTTTCTCTCTATGTCTGTCTCTCGAACAGCACAGTATTCCACAATTATGAAAACAAAACAAAGTACTTTCATTGGCCAAGGAAGATACATTATCAAAACTTTCTCTTGTTTACATTCTTTGTCAAAGATTTCTCCTGAGAACTTTGCAAATGCTCCCTTTAGAAATGGAGAAGTGCCACAACCCAGGATACTTAAAAAGAATTGCCTTTTTCAAGCTTGTTGCTGTGATTTTTCTAAGATCCACTAAAAAGTCAGCCCACAACCTAAAGAAAAAAAAATCCTAACTAGATGAAGTGGCTGCAGCGACTTTGTCTGTTCAGTCTGGAGAAGATGAGATGGAAGCTAGAGCTCATCACTGCCTACAGCTTCTTCAAGAGCGGATGAGGACGGGCAGACACTGATCTCTGCTCTT
The DNA here is from genome assembly GCA_013396875.1 of Vireo altiloquus. Classification (NCBI taxonomy): domain Eukaryota; kingdom Metazoa; phylum Chordata; class Aves; order Passeriformes; family Vireonidae; genus Vireo; species Vireo altiloquus. The sequence goes on along the minus strand of VZRF01001717.1, from coordinate 20,948 downwards.
TGGTGACCGCTGACAGGACTAGTGGGAATGGCCTGAAGTTGTTTCAGGAAAGGTTTAGGTTGGATATTAGGAAAAGATTCCTCATCCAGAGGGTGACTGGGCACTGGAATAGGGTCCCCAGGGAAGTGATCACAGCAGCAAACCTAACAGCGTCCAAGAAGAGTTTGGAAAACACTCTCAGGCACATGGTGGGATTCTTGGGGTATTCTGTGCAGGGCCAGGAGCTGAACTCAATGATCCTTGCAGGCGCCTTCCAACTCAGGATATTCTATGATTCTATAAATATAAACAACATATGTTTTCTGTCGATGGAATTTAAAACTGCGTGTTCTTAGGAGGGCAGGCAAGGACATGATCTTCATGCAAAAGAATGTTTCAGGGAGACAGAAGAACATGGTGAGATGCAGAGCTGCCCAGAACTGAAAGTGTGACTATGGTAAGGACTGCAACAAACAGCTGAGAGAAGGACAGACAATATCATACTAACATGACACAGGTTCTTCCTCATCACTACGGGACTGTGGCATCCCAAACTGAAACCTCATCAGCTTGGGCTGAGAGCTCCCTACATGACAAGGTTACAATGCTCTAACACTTGCTACTTCAACAGAGGTAGGAGCTGGGAAACCAAACCACCACCACCACCACCATTATTTCCTCTCTTGTGCCACTAGAAAGCTAGCCACTAGCTTCAAAGGCATTGCAGGCTATTTGGGTTTCTATACAGGAAGTTCTCATTAGCACATGGTCGTGGTTCCCAGCTAGAGCTTTTGTTTACCATAGTATGACATACATTGTATTTCAAATTCGTGTAACTAGGAGAGTCAACAAATACAGGGTCTTGCCAATAAGTTGTGCACAGTCTGTCATCAACATATTGGCTGACAAAGAGCTTTATTACAAAACCTTAGTCTGAAAGGCATTAGAACATTCCCCGGGGACACCAAAATGAATTGGCAAGCCTGGAGTTCAATGTCACTGAGATAACAATGTTATATACAACTCCACAAGTTATTTATCCATGAAGAAGTATTAAAAAAAAAAAAAAAAAAAAAAGATGCACAGTTGTGAATGTGTTTCAATAAATTTAAGTGTGAAAAATTGACTTTTGGTATTTGAAGATGCAACTGGCAAGTTTCAAACGTGTGCAGTAGAGGGAAGTTGTCTCACTGAAAAATTCACTGTCTATAAACTAGAGTAATAGAAAGTGAAAAGAGGGGTTTGCATTATTGCAATCATTATATTTTTCCCCATATGTGGTGAAATGACAGACCACTTACCTTTCATTTTTATTATCTGATAACAGTCCACTCACTACAATACAAGAAAGTGTAACATGGAAGCTGGATCCCCACAGAAGAAACCTAGCAACTATTTTTTGAGAGGAGCTATTTCCAAAAAAAAAAAAAAAATTTACAATCCATAATGGCCAGGTGCCTGGAGGGAAGAATGCTGGCCTGTAAAGCTCCTGTCACCAGGCACCACAACATCAGGCCACTGGTGCTGACACCACAGAGCCCTTCCAAGGAGCATAATCCAGATTTCTGGTGTGTGAGCTCGTCTCTCACCTGCTCTGTGGGGCACCAGGGCACACTCACACACCTGTGGAGTCTCTGCCATCTTTGCAGCAGGAGGAAGCAGAAGGATCTTCCTGGAGACAGCCCTCTGCCTTGGCTAAACGAGCTGCTAAAATAATAAGACAATAATAAGAATATTAACAATGCAGCATCTGGGAACGAAAAACATTTCCTCTAGTTCTAAAAACACATATCCAAGTCTATATTGTTATGACTTCATATTACCCAAGCTTATTATTTCATCATTACCTGAAATTATCCTATTATTATATTGCATTACACATTTGCACAGCAAATAAACAGGGAATAAATCATTATAAATGCCAGTCATGTAAAGGCATTTTATCAAATGTTAAATGCCTAAACATCTCTGAATACCTACCTATATAAATCACTGATTGTCACATATTCAGAATTTAATGACTTAGACCTTTGTCACTTTTGAAATAAATAGAAACTAGCTTTGCTTGGATGCATGAAAATATTTCCCTATTACCTCATTTATTTTTAATCTCCTCACATGCAGTATGAAACAAAAAGAAATCTATATACAAAACTGAAGATTCTTTTAAATATATTCATTTATATGCATTATGTGGGTTTAATGGAATTCATGAACTTGGAGGCACATATAGCTGACAGAAATCTATTCCTTCTTTTTTAACATTCTTACCTCTACAGAACCATGAAAAATGTATTTGAAACAAATTACTGGTTTCAAGCTTAGCATTCACTGTGGCCTGCAGATGAACAAAAGATATATGAACATTCAGAGACAATTCTTCTGTTTATACATGCACCCCCTAAATGTGAACAACTGTAACTCAGTAATTTTTTAGTTTTTATTTCAGGCAGCACAGCAGCTGTGACATAATTTCCTTCAATTAAATGGAATGTGCAGTTTGGAATATGTTAAAATGAGCGAAACACATATTTTAAAAGATCTTGTGTATAAGACTACTGAAAATCCATCAGACTTTTGTAAACAGATGACTTTACTGGTCATAGCCCTCCTTCTTCTCTGCATGCCAATCTCAAACTTCATTTAGCAGAAAGCGTGGCTCTATGTTAAACAATATCATAGTTGGGAATATTTGCTGCACTGTGTCACCTACAATTTTTTACTGTGAAAAATGAGACATCAAAATGTACCTGTTCAAAATTTATAAATTTCTGCCCTTAAAAGTTTTCTTTTGAGGAAAGAGAATTTCATTTATTGAAACAAAAATTCATAATGAAACTAAAATCCCACATATTTTTAATTACCAATATGCATTATTTTGGTAAAAAATACTTTTAAAACATTGAAAATGAAGTTTTGAATATTTTATTAAGAGCCTTTATAAAAAATATTACAGTTTGCTTCTTTTTCAGTGAAACATGGAAGATGATGTTTGACTTTGATTTGCATGCTATATTATATTTAAAATAATTAATTTTTTAACTACTGCATCCACCAGTGAATTAAAACATTGTTGCCCTTCACTCCTTGTATGTGAATTCCAGGAGTATAATTATAAATACATATTTGTGTTGGACTAAACACAAATCAGCAAGACCATTTTGTCCTGGTACATTTGTTTTGCAGCTTTACCAGTTCTTTGGTTCTTGGACAATTCTTTTGGTTAGAAACTAAAACTCTTTAAGTCAGGCCTACACTAAAGGATTCCCCAAAATCCTTGAAGGCTACTTTCTGTAGTGATTTTGTCACCTGCAATTTTTATCTAAATTGTACAACTGCCACATGGAAAGAATGCAAATAAGAAATGAAATACTGCTCTTACATTTCATGGTGACACTTTTGAATATGTCCATTTTCTGCTAAAGGGAAGTTTGTGACATAGACACAGAAATTTTATACCATTGTGTTTTAAAAAATGTGTGAGATATCTCTTTTACCAGCAAAGTAGGAAGTCTAAACTACAATGTATTAAAACGCAAGTTAAATTAAAACACAATGTATTAAAACACCATAAGAAACCAAAAGAAATTGAGAATGATTGTAGGAACAACCATCTCCGTTTTTGCTGATGGTTACACGAAGATTTACGTGGTTTTAATCTGGCCCAGAAGAAGACAAATTTTTTTTAAGTAAAAATTTCAGAGATACTTTCTTTTGACTGGAACTATTCTTTCCTTTTCAGTAAGGTACAACATGAAGTTAGCTTACATGATTATATGCCTGAAAACAAATTCAACATTATTAAATTCTGAATAGAGGATGCCTATATATATATATATACTTTCCTCAATTTTCTTCCACTCATTCTCTAGTTTGGTGATATATATTTCTTTCATGATGCGCAATCCAATTTCTGTAGAACATTAAATAATAAGTTATTGTTGACACTAAATTACTAAAAATGACAGTATAATTATCTTGTTCTGATTCTTGTGTGCTAGGTTCTTTATTATTATCTTCATATCACTGTATTTCATTTTTTCTAAGCTGATATTTACATTGTACTCCATCCAAAAACTCTTTCACACAGATAGCTGATAAAGAGTAATTGGTTATATAATATTACAGTCCATACAACCTACAATCCTACTTGTTTAGGAAAATTAATCTTAACGCCTCAAAAATAGAAACCCTATAGGTATTCATTGGAACACACTAGCTTGCACAGAAGTTCATTTCATTGAAAAATAAAATACATTTTTGAAGTTTTTTTTTAAACACATCTGACTTTGTGATTAAAGACAGTATTTCCTACTTGGCAAGCTGAACCTCCAGGATTTTCATGAGACTGAACAGAAGTCATTTGTGTTTGCCATCAAGTTGTCAATTAAACCAACAGTCAGTAACAACTGGAAAGGCTCTAGTCTTCAGATTGTGTTAGAAATACATATAAGTGCATGCAGCAGGAGAGGATATGCCTTCTTGCATTTCACAAAAATGTATTGAAATTGTATTTATACAATTGTCTCTTCATCTAAAAAAATCTGTTCAGATGTAAAGAAACAGACAGAAAAGGAAGAAGCTGTTAGACTTTCAGCATAAAACTGAATAAAACAGCTTTAAATCAAGTGAGCACACTTCTAAGTTCAACCTGCAGTTTAAGTGGAAAATATACACAACTACTGTTTTAGCACCTTTTGCAGATACTCACTGTTTCTTCTCAAAACTGCTAGGTATGACAGTTGCAGTTTTAACATGCATTCAGCCAGCAAAGCAAAACTGAATGGCAACAGAAAAACTAACTTTGACACCTCCCTGCCACCAAAAACAGGGTAACACACATACACTTTCCTATCTCAAAAACATCATACTTTCAGACCACTTTTAAAAGATAAAACCCATCAGTGGTTCTTAAAAATAGCAGCTTAAAAGACATCCCCACTCTGCCATGTAATTTTTACTGTGCAGCAGAGCTGACTCATGACTGAACCAACAGCCATGCAACCCCAGCCATAGCTAATGCAACTGAGAAAGGTCCTGCAAATGACAGACAGTGCTTCTCAGAGGATCTCACAATCAGTGTTTACATGCAAAATCATGTCAGGAAAACTAAAAAAGCCAAAGCAGAAATCTGTTTTAAAAAAATCTCTATTATGTTTACATTGGCAAAAGACACCATCTAAACAGCATGCTAGAATTTGTCTTCTTTTTGCCATACACTGATCTTCCTCCACAATTCCTCACAATAGAGAATTACAATAGGATTAATGTAGGCATTTTGATGAAATGTTTTCTGCTTTCTGAGTTCCTTTACACTGTTCTCTCAACTTTATTATAAATCTTAACTGAAAAGAGAAAAATCTCTGAGCATGATTTTTGCCAACCCAACCTTATTAGTCCTCTCATTTTCATTTCCAATAGAATCCCATTCCAATTTTAACATTTGTCTGCACTGCAGACAAACTGCACTGCAGTTTCCATTTATAAGCAGGCATCCAAAAACAAGCATGAAGTAGCCCAAGTGTTTAGATAGCGAATGTATATAGCAATCTACTAACAAATATACTCTGTTTATCATGACCCCAGGAACAAAGAATTGTTCCAAATTGGTATTTCAGTATTAGGCAAAACAGAAGATATAGTTCATAAAAACCCCCAAAACTGAGGCGTTTCCTGAATAACCTATTTCAGTGGATGCACAAGCAGTATTACAGATATTTGCTTGTAGTGACCGAGGCACAGACCCAGACCAGCAGGCAATCTGAATTGTTTATTCAAAGAAATAAATATATTTCTATATTTTTATACACTTTTTCAAGGCACAGTATTTCCTTACATGGTAATTCTCACTACATGACCTATCCCACGTTACCATGTGAGCAACGCACTTTCTAAATGTCCTTCTGTGAGGTGATCATGCACTGTTCCCCTGTCTGGCAGCTTCTGGCTGGCTCCTCTCCATAGGGATCTCCTGTGTGACACCTCCTCCCCCCAGGGTCCAGGGGAGACAAGCCTCTCTGTGCTGCCATGTCCTCCTTTGTGCTGCCATGTGCTTCTTATCTCTCCTCACATTTGCTTTTGTGTATTTTGCATTTGTAATTTCAATAGGTCTCTTGCAAACACTCAAGCTGATTTTGAACATTTGCTGTTGATAAAAAACCCCAAAAAAACCTACAACCAAACAGACAACCCCCTCCCCCCCAAAAAAAATAAATAAACCAGAACACCCAACAAAGAACCAACCAACCAAAACCCACCAACAACAAAACAACCAAACAGAAATGCAACATAGCTTCCCATGTGTCATGCCTACAAAGTTAAAAAGGGCTAATTATTTCTTTTGGAGAGGTTAAAATAAAAATACTTTACAGATGGTGTAACTTTTAGAAGGGTTTCTCTGCCATGAAATGAGATCTTTCCAGATGGAACAATTCTTCGCTGCCTGGAAGCGGTTCCATCAAGACTTAGCTTTCATGGGAAATACTGAGCATCTTCAAGAGCAACGTGGAAGAAAAGCCCTGCATTTTTGTGAGCAAGATTGTTCAGTGCAGTGGATGGCATGAGTGGGAGTAGATCAAGGGTTTTGCTTTGGGCTAAAGTCACACATGAAAACAGTGAGTAAATTTTGACATGGGGCTGCAAAGATTATTTTAATGCAGATTAACTAAACTTCCTTGCACTAGAGGATCTTCCACTTTCCCAGGCCAAGAACCACTCTAGTGCTCTTCTGTGCATCAGTGGCACCAAGTTACCCCAAACTGCAACAAACTACTCCCACTTTTGGAAACCATCAAAACTATGGGGATGCATGCTCTGATCCATCCTCAAACTCCATGCTGGCAGCATGGATTACTTGGAAAAACACAGCAATCACCTGAACCTCATCTACAGTATCATCTCTAGCATCACTTATAAAAGAGGTAAGCCCACTAGGAAATTGTCTAACAGAGTTTACCTGTAAATCAACATAAATCTTCAGCATGAAGAGTAAGAAAATACAGCAAAAAAAGTGTTCATTCATTCATTACACAAGCAAAACTAAAAAAATCTGTAAGGAACCACTGTGCTGTTGGGTGTGCTTTGGACCCCGCTGGCTCCTGGCCTGGCCGTGTTCCTTATTCCAGTGTCCCATGTCCCGAAAAGATAAAACAAAGCTTCTTTCTGCTGTTTCAAAGCTTGTTTATTTTATCTTATCAAAGTTTCGGAGGCACAGACTGTGCTGTGACCTCCAGGAACACGAGGGCAGGATGGCAATGGCTACCCGAAGCAGGTAGCTTTTATATCTGTTATCAACCAGTTAGAAAACTTTACGTATCTTATTTTGTCCCCAAAA
>VZRF01001717.1:0-13571 GCA_013396875.1 Vireo altiloquus | reverse complement strand
GCACCTCATTAACAACTTTGTCCACAGATTTCCTACAACTACAAATTGTGCAAGGTACTAATACTAAACAAACTACAACAATAACTAATATAGATACAAGTGCTTTTGAAATTCTCTTCTACATTGCTGAAAGATCAAACCAACTGAACAAATCATCCACCCAAGTTCCAGTTTCTTCTCCAAGGTTGTTGATTCCATTTTCCAGTTGCCTGATACCTTCATGAATCAATTTTCAGTGATCCAACAAATTCATTCAACATGGACCACCTGTTGCATTTGCAGGGATTGCAGGCCAAAGTCTGTCCCCACAAATGAAAAAGATCTCTCTTGGCAATTGCAAAGGAACTTGGTTGGATGGTTTGATCATTGTCTTTATGCAATCACACCAAAATGACACACCTCTGTAAAAATTCTTTGATTTGGGGAAACATCAATCATTGTTTTCTTTTTTGTTTCGACTCAGAAAAACCCAATATGATGCAAAAATCCATTCCCATTGAGCCGAAAATTTCCAATTCCTGAGGTTCATAAGAAGCCTCAGAGAGAAATTTGATCCAGACATCCCATCCATCTGCTGGATTTGAAGTGGACTGAAGGAATTTTTGAGGGATGTTGTCTGGAACTGGCCAATTTTCCACTGGCATACCTACCAAACATGTTGAAAATGGTTTCCCTGGCTTTGAATGAGTCAGGCAAATGGTGTCCAGGCCTGATGCATTGGCCAAGGTTTCCCACATATTTTCCCTTGGTTAACTCACCAGCAGAAGTGCATAAATACATCTTCATGTTTCTACACAATATTGATGGTTACAGATCAGCTCCTGCCACAGATATAAAGACATGTGGGAATGAATGGCAGGAATGAACAAGAGATTAGAAGAATAAAGCACTCATACTTTAATATGACACAGCAATATTACAAAGCTGTGATAGCTGAAACATTAAATAGCCCAAAATGACAATGTCCAGTAGATTCAGAAGGAAAAAAACCCAAAGCACATTTCTCTCAAATATGCTTATCTGGTGGACTCAGGTTAATTAAGGTACTAGAAGCAATCCAGATGATGCAGTGAGGAAGCTCTCCTGGACTAAGTTACTCTCAGGAGCTCCATGTTTCCACTTCTATATTGCTTCCACTCCCCAGCTGCCCCACACCTTTCAGTGTAATACAGATTTGGCTGCACCAGTGCACTGAATATGAAGCATTTATTTCATTGAAAGCATTCTGGTGAAAAGCAAGAGGAAGTGACTGGTACCTGTATTGTGCAAATGACAGAAATATTTTATCATATATTTTTCCTATACATGTGATCCTTTTCAGGGAAAAATGCCCATATCACAAGTAGCTGCATCTACATTTTCCATATTACAGTTATTTCAGTAAGATTGTCTTCTGTTATGCTGAAAAACTTACAGCACATGCACATATCTAAGCAGATCAAACATCATATATTTGCTTTTCTGTTTATTTTGATTTATGTTAATTAAACATCTTCAACAGGATGCAATGAAAATTACTTAGCTCCAAGCTATAATGATTTCTTTTCAGAAGCAGGGCAACAATAAACTCTGTCAATGCTTTCACCAAAACTTGCTATTAAAATATGCAGAAAAATGTTTGCAAGGAAGAAAGAGCAGCAAGAGACAGAAGAGACAACCACAAACAGGCACATAAATATGCAGCTTTTAATAGGCAGTGCAGTTTCCTATTTTCATATTTTAAGTGTCCTCACCCTTGAGTGAGCACAAAGAATAGGAGCGACAGGGCAGATGTAACAATATCAGTAACGAAAGTAATACCAGCCAGATCTTGCTGCCTCTGTTTGACTGACAGTTCACTTACCTGCCTCCTCTTCTTTTTTTTCCTTTCTTCAGTAACCACAAAATGTATTTCATGTTTTGTATCATGTGTTTTCCTGGAGCCTAAGTGCACACAGGCAAGAAACAATTTCCCTGATGATATTACATGGTGCAGGCTAAATGCAAGGCCTTTGTGAGGGGCCTGAAACTTAATTTGTGCAGCTTGTGAACCATGCAGTGGCACATGGCACTGGCAGGGCTGCTCAGCTCCTGACTTAATTCCATCCCAATCCCCTGGCTGTAATTACATATGCTCCATCTCAGGGTTAGGTACTTTCAAAAGTTATACTAACAATACCTGTTGAGGAGTTAACATCTTAACAACTCCAGCTAAAAGAATGGCCACGACTCTTCTTTTAGGTAATTTCATATATTTACATTTTTGCTTTGATTTTGATTTCATTTGAGTAAGTACCAAACAAAAAACAAAGCAACACCTGAGGGAGAAAAAGCAATGTCATAATCAGTGTTTTGCCACAATTATGAACACCTTTATAAAGCTTTAATAGATATTCATATTCTCTGGGTTTAATTGAAAGCAAAAATCTAAACATGTAGTCCATAATATGGATATGTGTGTGGGCACAGATGTGTGTGCATTTCAAGAGAGAGATCTTCCTCTTAAAAATATTTTGCCTTTTCTAAATTAATTCTAAATTAAGCCTGTGGTTCCTTTAAGAAATACAGCATAATTATTATGCATAAACAGCAATTACCTACTAATGTTTAATTTCTGTTTCCTAAGATTTTTGATATATAATAACCGCAAATATATTTTTAAAATTTTTAAAGGACATTAATGATTCTGCCATGTTATTAGATCTATATCCCTGCACACATTTGTATGACCTTCTACTAATGAAGGAAGTAGTTTCTAACACACACCAGAAGGAGCACTGATTTTTCCTTTTGTATAAGTGTGTATCTTAGAGAGGTATCCAGAAATTCAACATTCATAACTATCCAGAAATTCGACTCTTCTGTGCTAACAGAGAGTAGTCAATAATCGAGAGTCACAAATTAATATAAAGACATACATATTTCCTGGTCCCATAATGTGGTCTTTGTTCTTTGTTTCTGGATTAATTTCTTGCCTTTTTTTTGCTGTTCTTTAAGCACTGAATTGTTGCTCCTCAAGCCAGAGGCTGCTGTAGGTATCCCCTGGGAAGGAAAGTGAGAGAGAAAAGATACAGTCACCTCTTTATCTACCTGTCCTCTATACTCTTCCAGCCTGTCTTTCAACATCCTTTACAGTAATTTCTGTTACAAGTTGGTATTTCAGTGGCATTTCACTGCCCCAAAAATACTTAATTTATGACCAAAGACTCTACCATTTGTCAATCAGAATTTGTTCTGTACTATTAACTTAAGTCTGCCTGAAAGCAGAGGAAGCTCAGCTATTCCCAGAGCTGCAGCCAGTGAAGCTCCCAAGAATTTTACTTTTTCTGACAAAGCAAAAAGAGAATGATATTAATGACTACTTAGAATTTTAAATTCACCTAAAACAAGTTAATTATGTTTAAAAATAGGAAAGAGGATTACCAGCTGGATTCTTCAATGAGCAAGATAAATATGAGGATGGATACAAACTACTTTATAAAACAAAAGAGAAGGGGCATTTTCCTCCTGCTGCATCAGGGTGGATCTCAAGAAATATTAAGACAGAATAAGTTACTGGCATGGCAATTTCCTAAGAAGAATCAGGTTTTCTGAGAAGTTTTTAACTAATAATGTCCAGTTTCAGATTTGAAATATGGCATCCTCTGCCTAAAATAAAAAAGGACAGAGAGCTCCTAGAGTGTCTGATAGATATTTCATTCCCTAGAAAGTTGAGTGATGCAGAATTATGACATTTTCATACACAGTTTAATTATGATACAGACAATTCAAAATTATGGATTTATGAATCTTCACCTATGAGAAAAGTTAGAAGGGCCAGGTTCAATGGGGAAGGTCATTAATTTAGCAATCAACTAATTAAGGAAGGATAATCAAAAGGGGTATTTAAGGGATATTTAAAAAAAGACCCAGACTAATAATAAACCAAGGCTTATGCATTGACAAGAGACATGTCAGCTGATAACTAAGTGAAACTTTACCAAAAGACAAATCTACTACTTTTGTGTTTAGATGTTTGCATATGTATTAAATGCCATTCAAATATATCAAAATCTTCTATTTACTCTTTTAAACTGATTAAATGAGGACAACATTTTATCTCATTACAGTCCATTTCTTGTTTATTTTTTCTCAGACTTTTTGAGATAGGTGAGATAAAAATAACAAAGGTGATATAAAAAGGTGAGATAAAAACCAAACCAACAAGTCACATAAGTGTATTACAAAGTTCGCTGGATATCTCTAAAAAGATAAAAAAGTAATGAAGATTTGTTAAACACAACCTACAGCAGGTCCCACAATACTATGGATACTTTTGAAAAGCAAACAATAAACCAACTAATTATCTATACCATAGGGGGCTTGATTGAATAGCTGTTTTGGGTTGTTAGGTGGGATTTTTTTTTTGTTCATTTGGGGTTTTTCTTGTCAATGCTGGTTTTGTTTGGTTTTGTTGGGTTTTGTTGGGTTTTGTTGGGTTTTGTTGGGTTTTGTTTTTAACAAAACTCAAACCTTCAGGCTGCAGGTCATCAAAGTTTCTTTTCCTCTTCTGCCTGGTGATTGAAAGAGTCTTAGGGTCATGCCACATTGACAAAATTAAATACAATTTACATACACAGATATTAATAGTAAGTTACAGACTTGATGACAAAAAAAGGTCAGAAAATTTAAACAGCCATTATTTCCCACTGTCCAAGATTCTTATATGAAATTTGGAAATTTACAGATCAGCAGCATTTATTATAAGACATCCCTATAGATAACTAGCAACTGAAAGGAGAATAAATTCAAGGTAATTTTGATGCCCAAGTCACATAAATACTGTGCAATGGTTACTGTCTAGAAGAAATTGGATTTTCTGCTTCACAGGAAACACTGATGCTTCATATTAGTTTCCATCAGTTATTGGAATAAATGGATACACATATGCATTAATATAAACATAATTATGTATACATAAATCTAGAATTCTGGATAAAAATAAAATTTAAGAAACATTTGGTTGAAAAGGAGTGATGCACTAAGCTTATAATTTTAGACCACTAATTTCTCAAAGTACAAAAATATTTTATTTTACTCTATTATTTAATATTTTTTCTCAACTACAGTGACTCCTGGGAGGTCTCAATGTATTTTCAAGGGAGTATGCTTGAGACCCTGGGTAGAAAACATTTGGTCATGTAGTTCCTTTTAAGAGTTAACATAAAAGTCTTCCTAACAGTAATCACCTTCTTTAACACCTCCAATATTTCTAAGATGTCCATTCCAGACCCTCAGTGATAGCATTTCTTGTTTAAATTTATCCTAAACAATTACTGTCCTTAGTTTATGTTATTTTGCCCATCTTCATTTAAAGAGAACTTGGTCTTGCTTTAGCTCTGATAAATAAGGCATGCTTTTAGCCTTGCCTTGTAAAATAGCTTCCTCAATTTCTTGCTGATCTTTCTTTGCCCTTATTCCTGCCCAAAGTCATCACTCTTGTGCTTATTTTTTTTAAAGACTACAGGCAGTATCTCAAATAAACTCTCGTAAGGGCTTTTTCTCCAACAGAATCCCAGTGCATCCCACCATCATATTTTTTATTTCCCTAAGGAAAATTTTATTTTTGCAGGGTCTGCAATTTCTCTCAGAGGGTTACTACCAAAAATTACTCTTCAGCCAAGGAAACAGAAAAGGTTCTGCTGTGCAGATTTGCTAAAATGATAAACATCTCTTTCGTTGATTGTTATGCTTAACCACTCTCAGCCAATGGAGAGATCAGTTATTCTATAAATGCCTGAATGTTGTGTCATAATAATAACATCAACCTATGCAGATATACTTTTAGTGGGGGGGAAAACACTTCAGCTATGGGCAGGCTCAACCTGTCACAGAGCACACCAGGTAACATCTTGCTCTAAACAGCCCATTAAAATTCATTCCTCTTGCTGCAATTACTTTTTACTTAAAAAAAATATGCGAAATCCCTGCCCCTAAACATATAAACAATTCAGACAAAGGCACTTGGAAACAGAGATCTAAAATTAGGGCATATTTGGGTTCCTGTATAGTCAAGTTCAGAGAATCCATCTGTCCTGTCTCATCCTCTGCTTAGAGAAGTGCATCAAGAGAGGAATCTGAGAAAAGGCACCCTCTGTAAGTGTGTAACTTCAGACTCTTTATAACTGACTGTCTTTGTTCCCAGCACTATTATATGGTCCACGTGCAGAAAAGTTAACTAAAATAAGTGATGGCAAAACCCAGTTCCACCCCTTTATTCCCAAGAATAGACAGTAGAAATATATCTAAGTAATGAAAGAGTGACACTTGTACTGGGTGCACCAGATACAATTCATGTTTTGTGGGGAGTTTTTTCCATTTTTCTTTTATTTTAGTTGTAAAATTGTCCCCTACACATCCAAAAAGTGGACTTCAGAAATAATTAAACTTCAGAAGAAACCTTTCTTTCATTCTCAGATTGCAACTCTGGAGGAGAATTTTCCAAATCATCCTAAAAATGGTTTTTCAAGATCAGTTTCATGCAGTTGCCTGAAGGGCAGAGATAGAGCAGAGGTAGAGTTCTTCAATAGATAAGGTGTTTGAACATTCACACAGAAGTGTGAAGTCAGGGCTAATCACTACTCTGCTTGAGAACTGCTTTCAGGAGACCATTTTGAGTACTATCACAGAAGGTAAGAGAGAGAGGTGAGGGGATGACTAGACATCCCAATTGCTCATCATCACTGCTTCACTTAGGAAAGAGAATTAAAATGTTTGCACCAGGAGGGATATGTTCCCATAGGAGTACACTTACTGTCCTGACCAGCAGACTAGAAAGTCATCCTAGGATATCTTCAGGTTATGCAAGTTATTTATAAAAAATTAATTGCGCCATTATGACTAAACACACACCTCTAAGTTCTCTTAAGAGAGACGACATTTGATTCAAGCTATTCATTGTCTGATCAGTACAAGGAATTTCACCCAAGGGCTTGTACTAAAAATAAATATTTCGTTTTGCAGCATACTGTCGTGGTTCCAAAAGTAGCCCATGTTGCCAGGTCACTTTTTGCCTACCTAGGATTGTAAAAGCTTTCAAATTCCAGCAGTCAAACCTCTGCTTAAGCTTCCTACAGTCCAGTTACCAGCCTGAAAAATTATATTCTCTTCTGATGCCATGATGATTTTTTGCCTTTTATACCTGTTTTATATACTCTTTTATGTAGCATTTATGTATCCTCAGTGCTTCTAGCATGCATACTCGTAAGTCTTTAAGTCTGATTAACTTAGCATAGACCTAATATTTTGTTTAGCCAGGAGACCAAACATCCTGGACGCTTCACAGTTGGAGTCCAGAAAGCCCTGTGCTATCCTGAGAAACCCAGATCTTCTCTAGAACACATCCTGTGAACTAAGATAGGCCCATTCCGGGGGGAATTCCTCATGGGGGATTCATTCGAGTCTCTCACTGGGGAATCTTTGATACATATGCTAATTTGCAAGGCCTATAAATTGCATACGCGATTTATCGTGTGTGTGCATTTCAGCACATTCCACCTGGACAAAGTGTCAGCACCTAAAGGTCCTTAAATAAATACAGACATAGAAACCCCTTTTCCTCTTCCTGCATTTCACTCTTAATTTTTAGACCAGGGAAAGGCACACTTCTTTTCACCTTCCCTTCATCCTCTTTTCATTCCATTCTTCACTTTTGCCTATCACCTCCATCAAAACATGTACTAAATAAGTTAATACAATAGAGATGAAAGTAGAGGAAAGAAAAAATCAGATTACTGGGTAAAGAAAAGCTATGAACAGACAGTAAAACTGAGAGGAAGTGGGAAGTGTGTGTTGCGGTGCCCCTGCCCTTTTTAACCTGGTTATCAGCGACAGGAGCTGGGGGCAACATACCCCTGGGTTTGGGAAAAGGGAGATGCTGTAGCCTTACCGGGGCTTCTGGAGAGAAGACTTTAGGGGGCAGATGAGCTAACAGCAGTATGCAGACAGCAAAATACATACACAGCTTCTGAGGGGGCTAATTAGTTGAGACTTTATTGGGGGTCCCATGCTGGGAGGGAGCATGGTTCTGAAGGGAAGAGAGAGCAAGGCAGGCAGGCCGGGAGGCGGAAGCAGAGAGAGAGCCAAATGCCTCATGCACGAGCTTAAGAGAGTGTTCCAGAGTGAGGGTGGATACAAGGCTTGGGCCAGTGGGGTACTGATAAGGGAGAAGTAAAGGGGAAAAACACATCTCTGGAACAACTTAGGAATGAACCATACACTTGGGAGTGAACTGAACAAACCATTTAAAGAAAAAATGCATAACTACAAGTGTGGAGAGGAAAAGTGAAATTAAGATGAGTGTTTGATGAGCACCTTAGTGGGACAGGGTTGTGGGGAGATGAATGAGTAACAGAAATTAAGACCGCAGCAGAATAGATGACTAGATGATAGCAAATGGGCAAAGACTTTAAACACAATAAATCATCATAGTCAGCAACAAAGAAAGCAAGATTCCCAAATAATTATCTTTTTAAATACTAAGCATATGTAAGTTTAAATACAGAATCTCATATACATAGTTACGAGGCAGATGGGATCAGGGGAAATCAGCAGTGACCCACACAGTTGGAGACCACACTAATGACGTTTTTTAACACCATGTATCCATGAGGTTTTACACTGTCAGGCACACAACCTGAATACTTCCAGAACTGAAAGCTTTGCAGAGCAAGTGCTGTGTCTGCTCTGATGGGAGTGTAGGTGCTGCTGGCTGGGACAGATGGCATCACAGCCACCTTGCAGAGGCGATGGTTTCCTGATGGTATTTCTCTTTCTTTCAGAAAACTAATATATTGACTATCCCTGCAAATTGGAGCAAGAAATTGATCTTTACAGCAGTAGGTGGCTTAGCTGGCAGACACCAGTGGTGTCTCCTTTGATGATTTTGAAGAATCCCGCTGACAGGATCCCAAAGCTGATTTCCTTAGCAACCACAGATGATGCATGACTGTATTATGTTTGATTCTCCAAACATCATTTCAGCTCCTCCCTGAGATTTAGTTCTTGTTTGTTTGTCTTGTGTCTCTGAAAAGCATGTTCCAATGAAAGACTCCGAAAATTAATCCTCCACCCATTTCTCAGTAAAAACATGTCTTTTCACTCACAGAGATTTACAGTTTCAATCAAGCAAATGAGATTGGGCCCCTCTCCAGATTTTACTGCCAGGACAAGTAAAGTTCTTCCCAGGAGGGATAAAAGAGAATTTGTCACAAGAGCAAAAGTTAACCACTGCAGCCCACCAGGTGGAGGTGACCGACAGGGGAAGGAACAACGGATTAATATTGATCCTGCATAAAGTGGAAAATGGAATATAGACAGTGTGGTTTTGCAATCTAGGTTAAAAAACCAAGCAGAAGAACTGCGCAGGGTGTGATTTAGGCCACGGAATATGGGACCTAATTAGCCATTAAGAGGGCATTGTGATAAAAAAGAGAATATAAATATTAATGAATATCAGAAAACCCTCCAGGATACAAATAAAAGTATGATCCTGGAGAAAGACAATTTCATAGAAGCAAATCAATTTTAATGCAATGAATATTGCACTTGCAAATGTTCAAAAGCAGGGTGTATTAAAATGGGGCATAAAGAATTCTCTACCATTCATAACACAGATGCAAATGTTACAAGGCAAATGTAGAGAACGGGGAATATTATTAACAGTGACCCACCCCGACTTCAAGGATAACGAAAGTCAGTACACAGAAATTCAAGTACTCACACCTAGAGACTTTGACTTGGCATTTTAGAAACTGCAGAAAGAAGAAAATATCTTTAGAGAAGCAGAGTTCTGTAGATGCTTTTCCTTTTTGAGGCTTTTGTTGGTTTCCCCCTCCTCCCCTCTACAAGCACCTGAATTAGCTCATTCTAGGCTTGATACCTCCTACAAGGCTGATGACTTTGCCAGGAGGGCACATTGTTGCCTCTTGGTCAGAATGGGATGCACCAGGGTGCCAAGCTGAATTTCAGCAGATCAACCTCCAGCCTGCAATGGTTCATCTGATTATACCACTCCAAGTGCAGGACCTGATGAACTTTGTGACCAAAACCCTCTGCCTATTTCTCCAGCCTCGGAAGACTCCTTTGAAGGACTGAAAAACTATCTAGTGGCTCTATCAAGAATTCCTCTCAGCTTAGGGTCATCTGCAAGGTCAATGAGAGTGTTCTCTATCCATTCATTCAGCTCATTAATGAGTATATTAATCAACATTAGACCCAGTATTGACCACCAGAAGACTTGCCCAAGGATTGGTATAGAGCTGGGCGTGGTGCAAATGATCCCAACGCTTTCAGCCAAGCAGTTCAGCCAGCTTTCAGTTCCACCTCACTGCCATTTACCTAGTCCATACTCCAGTGATTTATCAATTTTGATATCATAGGAGACAGGGCTGAAGTCAAGATAAACAATGTCCATGGCTCTGCCCCCATCCACCCGTCCTGTCATCTAATTTTAGAATGTTATTTGAGTGTTCAGACACAATTTCCCCTATGTAAATATTCCATTCTGCCTACTCCCAATCATCTTCTTTTCTTCTCATGTGTGTGAAAATGGTATCCAGAATAGTTTTCTCTATCATCTTCTCAGGGATCAAGTCGAGGCTGACCAACCTGTACTACCTAAGATCCTCCTTTCCTCCTCTGAGGACAGAAGTGGCACTTACTTCCTTCCAGTCCAGCCCTAAGGAACATTCTCTGGTCACTACAACCATTCAAAGATAGTCTGGGATGGCCTCACAGTGACATTGGACAGCACCCTCACTATTTGGTGGTTGCAAAACCCTCTGGCTCCAGTCTGCTTCAGCATTCCCTAATCTGATCCTCCTGCATCAAGAGCAAATCTCCCACACTCGGCTTTCCCACAGGTGTTTGGCAATCAGGAGTCTTAAGGGCTAATCTTAACAAAATAGACTAACATGAAGACATCACTGAGCACCTTGTCCTTTTTCCAAGTGCTCTGTTACCAGGTCCCCTGCTTCATCCAGCAGTATGTCCATCTTTTCCTTGGCTTTCCTCTTGTTGGTGAGATACCTGTGGTAGTCCTCTTGGCTGACCTTCTTGCAGGTTGATCTTCAGATGGATTTCAGCTTTCCTGGCCTTGTCCCTCCACACTAACACACTGTGTCTATACTTCTGTGTCACCTAACACCAATTCCATCTCTTGTATGCTTTCTTTGGCAAGGGCTGTTATTTCGTTCCTGTGGGGCTGCTCAGATCTTTGCCTGGCTTCCTGCACAGGGAGTAGACCATTCTTGAGATTGGAGCACATGGCTTTGGAAAATCAACCAGCTCTCTTAGTCTCCTCTTCTTCTCTACAGGACCATATCCTACAGTGTCCTTCCAAGCACATACTGAACAGGCCCAAATCTGTTCTCCTGAAGAACAACACTTTGATCCTGCTTTTTGCCTTCTTTGAGGATCCTATTATATAATATTCACAGCAGCCAATGTTGCTGCACCCAACTATCAAATCCTTAACCAATGCTTTTCATTGCATCCTGAATCTCCAGATGACAGTTCTATGAAGGGGTGGCAACACTTTGCTTCATGAGGCCCCACTGACAGCAAGGCCAGGCTGATTAAGAAAACATGTTGCTCAAACCTCAGGAGCTGCTGAACTCCTTCCCTGTTCAGATGCCAAAATCCATCTAAGTTCAGGTTTCCCCGATAAAGTAAAATATAATCCTGTGGTTTAGATACTTCATTAGTCAGTGCTTTTATCCTTATCTGTGTGTTTAATAAGTATTGAAGGTCTTTTCTTCCATGAATTTCTCTAATTGATTTTAAACCAATTTATACTTTGGCATCCACAACATCCTTTGGCAAGGAATTCTACAGCTTAATTAAGCATGGTTTAAAGCAGCACTTCCTTTTGTTCCTCTTGAAACCTCTCATTATTTAATTTTGTACTTTCCAGTTCTTGTTTAATTATAATAAATCATGAATAATCATTCTTCATAATTTCTTCCATGATTTCAGATATAGTTACTTAAATATACCCCCTCAGATCTCTATCCCAGATAAAAGCTACTACTTCTAAGTATCTTTTCAATCTTTACAGTCTTTCTTGTAGGTCTTCCACACCTCTAGTAATCTTTATATCCTGTCTTCTTACCTTTTCCAAATTATTATATTACCTTTGAGATGAGGGGATCAGAACATGTAACATCCAAGATTTAAACCCATCAGAAAGATATATATGTTGACTTAACAGTAGTGCTTCTTAGTTTTCCCTTTCCTTTCATCTGTTCCAGAAAATTCCTACACATTTTTTGAGCACAGAATTTATGTTTATAGGCAGTAAAGGCTTTTTTTTTTTTTTTGAAAGAGGAAGGTTAATACAGAGTTTCTGAATGACATAGTAACTAGTCTTTATCTGATCTGCATTTCGCCTGCCCTGAATTTCATCTACTTCTTTTTACTCAATTATATCTGGATAGTGAAATCACTCTGCAGGTCCTCAAATTTGGGTTTTGGTTTTACTCTACTGTATAATTTAATATTATCTAAGATTTTTTGCCTTATATTTTGTCACTTATACAAATAATTTATGCAAAATTGAGGAGGACTTTTAGCTTCCCTCTGTTTACTTGTTGAGTAGGAGTCATTTTGAAGTGTGTTCATTTGTCCTCATGTACTGTCTTCTAGCCTTTAAAATAGCAATCTTTTATTGCTGGCTGTATAATTGTATTTGGGAAAAGCCCCTCCTTTCTATATGATCTCTCTTTTTTTTAAAAAGATGAGGTAATTTCTTCTAAAATGAAAACATTCTTCCATATATCACTATTTTTTTTCCTGGAAATTATACTCAGGAATCTTATCTCCTCTTGGACAGCTTACACTTTCTGCTTCCTGCAGAAAACTCTGAGACTTCCTTTCCCCCACTTCAGACTGTTACACCCCAGCCACTCAAATGTAGAACTAAACCAAGGTTCTTTTGCTCTGGGTGGACACAAAGGAGAAATTTCCAAACAAATATTCTCAAGAGGTAGAAACACACAAAAGTTTACTGGAAAACTATAGAAATTTAAGGAACATTGGTAAAAGAGTAAATACAACATAACATCACTTATCCCAGCCTAAAGTTAGCGCATTGAACATAGAAAACCTTTAAATCCATTCGATGTTACATTATGTGAGAAGAGAGTTAGAAGAAGAAGAAGAAGAAAGTGGGAAATATAGAAAGACATGAGAGATACAGAAAAAACCAGATATAGCTACCAACTTCTGGGTTTCAGCAATGTAAGGCTCCAAAATTAAGGTAGGGTTAAAGAACAAAGTGCTTGCCTGCTGGTGACCCTTCTTAGTGTTTTTGGCCCACCCTGAGCCTTCCTCCCACTAGGGACTTCAGGTCTCTTGGCCACTCAGGGAATGGGTTAGGCAAAACTGGGGCTGCCTCCAGTGAGCCATGATTGACACACACTGAGGGGCTGGGGGGTATGGGGAGCAGGGCACTATCTCACCACAGAATGGCCTGACCCACCCCCTACCACATATTCCAAGGCCTTAGGATGTTTGGACACAGATTACTTCTTCCTGTCTCTGACACAGACAAA
>VZRF01001716.1:415527-436507 GCA_013396875.1 Vireo altiloquus | reverse complement strand
TCCAACAGACTTGAGTCCCTTTCCAGAGCACGGAGTGGATTGTAGGGAAAAGCCTTGCCTTTCACCCCTTTGGAGTTTGTTTGTGTAGCACTAAAGAGCACAGACATCAGGGCAAACCTCAGCGAGGAGCAAAGGCAAAGGAGGCTGAGTGAAAAAACCACCTCAGCACCAGAGAGCAGGGAAACATCTCCCTGCCACTTCACCCTGACTGGGTTTGACAAGCTCGTTTCATCCCAGTGTCACAGGGAATCACAGTCTCATTTTCCCTCGTGTGCGTTTTGCATGTTTGGCTTCGGAGCAGAGAGCAGAGAACATTTCCAGGCTCTGCCTGCCAGGGGCTGCCTAGAGCACCAAAACTGCCTGTTAAGTCCCCTCCCAATTAAAACAAAAATGGGGAGGTTTTACTAATCCTGTGTTCTTTTTTCCTTTTCACTCTGCTGAGCATTACTGGATGCTGTCTCTCTGTCAGTCACATCTCATCTCATCCCTTTGCCTCCAGCCCTTTCGGTCTGGAATTGATTTTCTCACCACCCTGAGCAGAAACTGCGTGGTCTGAGCATTTCTCAGAGCTCTGTGCAGTGGTGGCAGTGGGCTGCACCCTCCATGCAGCTGCTGGATGTCTTTATTCCCCTCTCGAAGGCAAAGGAAGTCGCAGACACTTCGGTAATTGTAGCGGATGCTCGGAATTTTGCATACTCAAATCCATTTCTGATGCTGCTGGCAAGCGTTTGCATGAATGTCTATGGATAAATCCATGTAAATGTGGGCAGGCCCGTGTGCATCTGCATGTATAGATGCACATGTTGCCTGACTGGAAAATTCTGCCTCATAAATAAATTTGTCTCTCAGCCACGGGGGGAAAAAAAAAATATTGAAAGCTCTCGGTGCTTTAAAGGAAACTCACTCAAACTGCATTCCAATCATATTCTGTCAGTTTATTTTCTAAACAGCTGAAATAGCCTCTGATTTGATGTGTGATGGGACTGGAATGAGTGATTTCTTCACTCGGGGTGAGTGGCTCCAGGGCCCTGCACTGCAGCTGTGCCCGCTCAGGTAAATGGTGCCTGAGACACCTGGGATGCTCCACACCCTCCTGGAGAGCATTCCCTTCCCCAGGACTACCAGGGGTTACAGCCTTAGGGCTTCCTTTGATGGAGGATTGTGGGATTTGGGGTGGTTTGGTGATGGGAAGCAGAAGTCAGAGGCGAAAGGGCAGGAATGGCTTCAATATCCTGTGTGGAGTGGAGTTAAACTCACCCTTACAGGTAAAACAGGGTTGCATCCTACACACAGAAATAGGGAGTTATTCTCAAAGAACTCTTCAAAGAATTGGATCCGAGGCAGAGGGAGGATCCAAGATTTACATCCACTTCAGAACTTGGTGACTTCATCAAATATTTATGGTGGAGGAAAAGGGAGAGCAGTTTTTCCCTCTGAATTCCTGCATTCTCCCAGG
Organism: Vireo altiloquus; assembly: GCA_013396875.1. NCBI lineage: Eukaryota > Metazoa > Chordata > Aves > Passeriformes > Vireonidae > Vireo > Vireo altiloquus. The sequence goes on along the minus strand of VZRF01001716.1, from coordinate 435,051 downwards.
AGTGTGTACAGGCCATACTAATGCGGAGTGCCACATATCACAGTGGTTCTGCAAGGAATTGGTAAGGGAAATGCAGTCCAAAGGGTCCAGAAATTCGGGATAATGCAAAACACCTCACTTGGGCACGTGCAGGACATTCCTCTATGCAGCAAGTGCCCTCAGTAATAAAATATAAATAAAGAGAAAAGACAGAAAACCAAGCAAGATGCACATTTCCATCTGTGTGCCAAACACGAGGAACACTGAGAAAACAAAAGGCAAGGGGAATCCTTCCCTTCCTTGCCTGACTTACAGCAATTTTTTGCTCTCCCTGATGCTCACAGGAGTGGTGGCTGTGCCTTGAGCCCTCAAGATGTGTCTCATTCTTGTGCCAGGAGCAGCAACAGCTCCTTTCTGGCTCAGTGCTCACTGAGACCTTGCAGTGCAGTGACAGTGGCACCAGGGACAGCCCCTGGCCACCCCCCGGGTGTGTGGGCACGGAATTGTCAGGGTGTGTGTGTGTAAAACACAGCCCTGGGTGTGTAAAACACAGCCCTGGGTGTGTGTGTGAGCACAGAAACGCACGGAGAGGCTCCAGAATTCCACATTTGGTGGAGCTTGCAGGCAGGGATGTGTGCAAAGGGCGATGTGAGCTCCCCAAAGAAGCCCTGCAAGGGCTGGGGGTGTTGCTCTCCCCATGGGAATTTGGCTGCGTTTGGCAGCAGATTCCTCCCCTCACTTTGGGGCATGCCTTGGTTCCAGCTCCATCATTTGGACATGGAATAGACCACAAAAACCAGAGTAATGCCAATAATAACCTCCCACCTTTGGTGTTTCACCAAAGCCTGTGCAGCTCCCACAGCACCTCCTCTCAGGGAACACAGCCCAGTTAACCCAAACCCCTGCCCTTTGGAGCTCTGTGTTTCCATGGGTTGGCTCAGCACCTAAATTTGCTCATTGGAACCTTCTCCAGAAGTCTGAGTGAGTGAATGTGAGACTTTCACATTCACTGTGAGACTTTTCTGTTTTCCCTCCCTTCGCTGTGCAAGGGTCATGTTAACCTGGGGGGGATTTCTGTCATTTCTCTGCCATACCCAACAGCTTTCCAGCGTTTGATTTCTCAGAACAAACAAATATTTGAAGCATTTGGGTATTTGAATTGTTTGCTTGTATTTTTTTTCCACAAGGAAAAAAAGAAAGTTAAACAGGGAAAAAAGACGTTAATAAAGGAGAGATGAAAGGGAAAATAAAAGAAAAGAGCCACGTGAAAGAGTGTTATACCAAATTTGAACCTGCTTATGGAGCAATTTCCAAAGTTCTCTGGCTCAGTGAGCAGATTTATTTTCTGGTGCTCGATGGATGTGATCTGGAGTGCCTCAGCAGCTCACACCTAGGGCAGGCTGCAGTTTGGAGCTCCAGATGAGTACAGATGACTCCCCATGCCCAGAGCCCTCCCGAGCCTCTCCTGGGAGCCAGGCAAAGCAAACGAGGGGCTGTAAGGAATGGTGATTAATTCATCAAGCCAGCAAAGCAGAACGCTGGCTCTCCCTGAATGGCTCATTAACCTAAAGCATATTAAGCTGCTAACACTAGTTAAAGTCACATCTCATCGCTGCAGGGAGCATGGATTGGTACATTCACCCTCCTTTCACTCCCTCAACCCTGAGCAGGGTGCAGGGGCTACTGGGCACAGGCCCCCTCAGGGAGCTGAAGAAACCAAAATTCCCTAAAAATATGTATATTAGATCTTTACGCTATAGTAGGCAACTTTCTAACAAAATTTCTTTTAAGTTTTGACCATCAAGGTTTCTGGTTGCAAGTGCACCAAATTGGCATGGTTTTGCTGAGCTCCTTTGGTCCATGTCCACTCACATTTTTCTCTGTTTCCACAGGGAAATGATGAGCTGTGAGTAAAATGTGCCACAATTCAGAGGAAATTCAACAGCTCCTCTGTAGGGCAAATAGGGAATGTCACATTTCCAAGTGAGGACACAGAAGAATTCCAGGTATAAGGTTTCATCCTCTCTGCCAAGTGGAAGATGTGCTAGGGTGTTGTGATGCGAGTTGGAATTAAGTTGGAATTAAGCTTAGATACGTTTAGAGAAATAGAATTACAATCGTGTTTTAGCCTGATTGGTTAATTAGTAAATGTAATGCCTATCCCAGTGTGTAAGCTCAGAAATTGCTGCTTGGACCTTCTGCTGCTGTTGCTGTTGCTGCTGCTTTTGCTTGAGATGTAATACTTCAAACTCTTGCCTTCAAACAGATTAAACAACTCAAAGAGCATGGCAGCCTCCTCTCTTCCCTTCCCTCTCTCCTGATCTTAGAAGACACATTGTTAACTCGATACTGGGGAGAGTGGTACTGTTGGAGTCCAGGAAAGCCAGAAAAATTTTCCTGCTCCTGTGGGGATTCATTTTATCCCTAGAGCTCCCCAAAATAACTTAGCCTTTGACCTAAGCCCGTGGGAGAAGCTCTCTTCACTTCTGGATGAGCTGAAAGCATCAAAGAAATTAAAATATTTTTGTTTAGTGTATCACAGAGTGTGCATTTGTAGTTTTAGATTTTGCTCTATATATTATATATAAAGGCAACATGGAAGAGCCAGGGCGTTGGCTCTGGCTTCTCCTTTCTTCTCCTTTCTTCTCCTTTCTTCTCCTTCCTTCTCCTTCTTCTTCGTTCTTCTCCTTCTTCCTTCTTCCTTCTTCTTTGTCTTCATTTTCTGTGATTTATTGATTGGTAGAAAGAACTCAGTGTAGAAGGGACATGTCAATATAATTAGTAGCTATTGGTATTAAAGACAAAATAGAACACGTAGAGGTCGATAATTGGGTAACTAAGCTTTATAAGCTGCTGGCACACAGGAGCTGCAGCCATTGTGCTTCTGGAAGCAGCAGCAGAGGTTGTGCTCCTGAAATTTAGATAAGAAATATTAAACAATCCTTGAAGCAGCAGGATGAGGCCTCCCCTTGTCTTTTCCTGACCTGGGACACTGAAGAAAAAGGAGGATAGCAAGGCCAGAGGCCAGCAGGGCCCACAGAGCCACGACATGGTACCACACAGCCCACAGAGATCCAACCCCCCATGCCAGGCTGGCACATCCTACCCCTGGCACACAGCCATGCCTGACTCGGGGGCTTGGATCAGAAACCCATGAGGCTCCCCTGGGGCATTCCTGAGCCTGGAGCAGCGAGGCAGAGCTGTCCAGCTGCCCTCACCAGTGGTTTGTGCAGCTCTCTCCGTGGCAGACGCAGAGCATCGCTCAGGGCACAGCTCTGGCTCCACCACAATTATCTCCTCACCAATCCCCTTTGCAGCTGAGTTGAAACAAGAGCTGACAAGTGGGAGATACTTTGGGTCCATCGCTGAGCCGAAATGCAGCTGGGAATAAATTCCCCCAGCAGGCCTCTTGGAGCAGCTCCTGGGGTGGTTTTGTGGGGTGTTTCCCCACGGAGCTGGCTCCTTGGGACAACAGGTTTTCTGCGGTTGTGTTGGGAATCCTGGATTTGTGTCTTCAGTGCCTTTGGATAAACACTGCTGCCGTGCCATGAGGGAAATGTGAAAACATTCTGCTTGCCCTTTTTTTTAGTTTTTTAACTTAATGGGGAAAACCTAGCTACAAACTCTGCTCCTTTCTCCAGCTGTGCTGGTTCAGCGTGTATAGAACAAGGTGTGAGAGTCCCATCAGTGCTAACAGAAAATTCACCCCTTAAATTCCTTCCTTTCCCACCAAGCTGCAGTTTGTGCTGTTCTTTGGGTTCCTCCTGCCCACAACCTCTTTGCTCTGCTGTTTAGCATTCCAAACCCCAGCTACCCGAAGCTGAGCAGTTTGCTCGCCACAGTTAAATCAAATTTACAGCTACACATGCTCGTAGTTAGCAACACTGCAGGCAGAATTCTGCTATCTTTCTTTTTTTTTGACACATTATGCTGCTTACATGAGCAAAATCCCTGCTGTCACAGCACCACTCATTCTTTCTAATACTGATTATTGCCCCCCTCTTCTATCTCCTACTCCCTCTTCTGAATAAAGCAGCTCTTTCCCACCAGCAGAGCGCATTTAAACAGGGAGGATATCAGGTTTGTTCACATTTTCAGCTCAAATAAACACAAACAGCAAAGTGATTAGCTGGCTGTGAAAGGTCTTGGTCACTTCTCAGCCATCTCCTGGTTATCAGGGCTGTGCTCACTGCCTTTCCCTGCAGGTGAGCTCTCTGGAAAACCACTTGTGAGCAGCATTTCCCTAAATCAATCTCTCTAATTCAGTGTTGGAAGTGGAGCTGCTCCTCTCTCTCACTGATCCAACACCTGCTGCCTTACACAGCCTGGGTGGATTTCTTCTCTCCCAGCAATTTGCAGGCACTGGACATTCCCAGGAATATCATCCTCAAGATAAATCCGTGGAGGTTCTCAATGCTTTTCAGCCAGAACTCCTTGGCTTCTGAGCAGGAGAAGGCACAGGTTGAACCCCCAGGCTGTGGGGGAAAGGAATTGCAGGTTCCCTCTGGCTGCTGAAAGATGAATTTCCCTCTGTCAGTCATCAAAACGCACTGAGCAAGGCTCAAAGGCAGGAGGGATAAACAAAACCAACATCTGTATCTAATTACCGCGCCAAAGCGAGAAGAGTTAAAAAAACAAACTGCACACACAGGAACAGCAGATCTGCTGCTTTTCTGTCCCTCTTTGCCCTGCACAGAGGCAGTTCCTGGCACTCTGAGGCACTGTGGGATGGATGCTGCCTGTCACTGGCCAAGGGGAGCTGTGAACAAGGCTTTCAGTCACCCATGGCTCCTGTGCAGGGCCTTCCGCAGCCCCACGGGGCAGGGACCCCTCCAGTCAGGGGGTTAGAGGCATTTTTTGGCAGCCTATCCTCCTCTCTGCTGGCTCCAGGTGTGCCTCGGGAGTACAGGGTGGGAGAGGAAAGCGTGGGGCTCACAGGGATTTATTTCCCTCCTGTCTGCTGTCCTGCTCTCAGAGCAGAGGGCAGCGCGAGGCACCTGTGCAGCTCCTGGGGTCTCTCCTCGGATCCCAGAGAGAACACAGCAAAAAAAAGCTGCAGAAAGCAATTTCTTCTTAACTTGTCTTGAAATCTAACAGTCAACTCCATTTCTAAAGGGGAGTTCTGTAGTTTCCCAGGAGAAGTCTTTGATGAAAGGATGTAAATGTGAAAGGTGTTTTGGTAAGGTGCGTTCCTCGACCAATTGAAGGAGTTTTGTGTTTTGTTTGTTGCTCATTTTCTTGGACAGACTGTGCAGCAGACACACAGACACAGTCACACAGATGACCCCTCCAACTCAACCTGGCTGGAGGGAGAAAGATTTGTTCTCTTCTTGATAATAAATCCTTCTGAAAAATCCGTGAACACAGAGCGATTTGTAGACCAGGCCCTAGCAGAGAGCCAACATCATTTCTGCACTGCTCCCACCTCCCAGATGTGCTCCCTGGGGAATCCTGGTTTTCCAATAAAACTCAAATCCCAGCACACCCCGAGGGCCCCCCTGGCCATAAATGGGACTGGGCAGGAATAAAAGAACTGCAAATCACCTGAGCCTTGTGGGGAGCTGTGGGCAGGCCTGGGCACAAGGCGGGGAGATCACTGCGCCAGGATTTGGGAAGGAAATGTCATCAAGCCACATTCACAGGCAAAATACCAAAAAACAAGAGAGAAAAGACTACTGAGCACTGCTGATGGCAGATGCTGGTTGAGCAGGATGCAAATTGCAATCAACCCCTTACAAAAATAACTGGAACAGACTTTGCCTTCTATTTGGAGAATTATCTTTCTGCATTTGCTGCTATCTTTTATTTTTTTTTTTTCCTCCTTACTAGGAGATTTTTTTTTTCAAATTTATTTTCTTTTCAGGATGATCCATGCTTTCACAGGTCAATTAATATACAAATGTAGGCAAAAGTGCAAGTGTGGTGCATTTTCCACTCTCTATTTTCACTACAGAGTGAAAGAACCAAACCCCTTTTCTTTCAGCACCTGACCTGACCCAATAAATGAGTTTAGAAGCACTGAAGAATGAGCAAACCCCTAACAGGTGGATGTGGAAAGTGTAATGCCTCCAACAGAAGGGCAGAATTTGAACCTAAGGCTTTATTACTTTATTTATTGCTTGTAAATTTGGCATCAAATTGGGCAAAGAAAATTATTCTTTCTTCCAGGGGTCAGAGGAACTAAATTCTGTCAAAGTCATAAAGTTTCATTGGGATTTTTTTCTTTTCAAAAGCTCTCAGATCGAAGCTTTAGTTGGATTTGTAAAGGGCACTAAAAAAAAACCCAAAACCACCCAGAAAAAAACGACCTACCCAGAACTTAAAAGAAGCCAAAGCAGACTTTGCTGAGTAGGGCAGGTAATAAATCAGAAATTCCTTGCAGACTCTGTGAGCAGACAGAACCTCTTCACATTCACAATGCTTTATGCAGCACCTTCTCTGAGCACCATTTTGGAAGACTTTAAATCCTTTTTATTGAAATATTGGTGATGTAAATGGATGGCAACCAATAGCAGATTCTGCTGAGTGAAAGCAACCATTTGGAGAGGAGGGCAGAGCAAAGGGAAACCGAAAATCAAATTCCCTCCCCAACTCCTGTCACACTGAGGCTTCCTGCCAGCCCCTGAACTCTCCGTAATAAACTTGGGAATGTGCAAAAAAATATACATTTTAGGGGTTTTATTTCTTCATTCCCTCTTTAATTATGTCGCTTGGATGGTGGTTTCTTCTTGGGTAAGTTTTTTATAAGTATCCACGTTAAAAGCACAGATTGCGCTCGCTTTAAATAGGAACCACGTGCCCATAAACTTCTTGGGCTTTCTAGGAAAACTTCCTCCAACATAACTTCTAAATGCATAAAAAAATGAAAGAGTTTTGTATATTTTCACCTGATGGAACATGCAGTTAGCTTGGAACTTGACTGTGGGCTGTGAGTGCAGGAGGAACGACAGGCGGAACCCTCTGATATTTGATGTTAATACAAAGATTTCTACCCGATCCTGGTGCCTCCTGCAGCATCCCAGGCTCCCAGCACACTTGCCAGGATGTGCACGGATCACCCACGGCAGGAAAAAAAGCCTTGGCTGGCACTTTGTGCCAAGTGGAAATAGGGAGAGGTTCTCATGAGGTTAAACTTTATTTATGTGAGGAATTCAAACTGCTCTGGAGCCTCATTTCATGCCTTGCTGCCTTAATCATGAAATGAGCCTTTCTCTAGGGCCACAAAGCAGCTCCAGAGAGACAAATTTCAACAGAAATTGTCAGAATTCCTCACAGAATTCCCGATGGGGGGGACGGCAGCATCCCTTTCCTCCACAGCCATTTTGGGACCATCCTTGGTGCTCCCTCTTCCAGCAGGGAATGGTTTCTCTCTTGGCCCTTGGTTTCGCTGTGCTTGTGCACAGTTTTGTTTCCAAATGGAGTTCACAACGTGGAACTAAAACCCAGTGTGTTCGGAATGTAGGGCAGAATGGTAATTTAAAGGCGAGAAAAGGTCTGGAAAGCCTGTAAGGGAGTATCAGAGAGGAGAAGTGGTTTCCATGACAACAAATCCGCCAAAAATCTTTGCATTCATATTGAATCTAGTGATGGATGAGTCAATTTGGGGGCAGGGAAGGGGAGGGGAGGAAGAAAAAAGGAGAAAATTGTTGAACCCTGATGAAGATTGCAAAATAAAATAAGTGATAGAAGTTTTTCTTCCTGAAGTCCTTAAGTCAGACCCCAGCTAGATGAGCCTTAATGCAAAGCCTGGCTTATTTTCCTGCAGCCTGGCTCACTTTGGAGGGGTTGCTGTTAATTGTGCCCCCCTGGGTGGGCTAGAAAGGGGAGAAAAGTCTGCACTAAAGGGGCTGAGAGAAATTATTGGGGATGAGGAGGAATTGTCTCCTGTGGGGTGGCAGAGGCCACTATGGCAGGGATGGGCAGTGTGGGCAGGGCTGGAGCAGCCTCAGGACCCCTCTGTGCTGTGCTCTGCTGCTCGTGGAAGGCTTTTCCCCTTCCCTCTCTGTCTGGTTTGCTCAGTTCGTGTGTGTGCCCCGCTCTGGGCAGGCCTGAGGGGCTCCAGGAGCAAGCACCCACCTGGCTCTCACACCTTTGAGTTCTGATGCTATTTAAAATTAGCCCCTCGGAGATTTTATTTTACACATTTTGCTGCTTTTAAAAAAATCTACCCCTGTGCTTGCCTTTTATAAAAGTATGCTGCCCCGAGGCTCAGTTGTGTCTGCAAGGAGAATGAAACAAAGGGAAGAGGATCAAAAGGACTCCAGTAAGGGACTCAGCAAGGAAGAGCATTTAGTGCTGGCTGATCTCCCGTGGATGCCACGTGCACTCAGACAACCCCAGCTCCCTGCAGCCCCTGACACTCTGACTCTCACTAACAGCATCAAAACCCATCCTCTGCTTGTGATAATTCAGCATTTCATGTTCTGCCTGTGCCTCAAACTCCTCTTTTTAATGGGTTAAATGCAGCTGGACCGAAACCTTCCCATAGTCAGGGGAGCTTCAAGGAACACTTGCCTGGCTTATCATTGCCACCCCGTGCAGGAAAGGCAGGAAGGGCTTCATTCAGCTGGAGCTGTAAGCAAAAGCAGAAAATAGAGCTGGAATTGATTCGGGAGCCAGCAAAACCCCAGTGAGGGTTCAGCTCATTGCTGGGATCCCTGGCATCTCCTGGAGCAGAAATCCATGCCCAGGTCTGACCTTACCCTTATGAGTTCTTCACACTTTTATAGGTTTGGTCCATTTGCATATCAGCATCAATTCACCAATTAAAACTTTAGCTAATGATGGAATTTCCCCAAGCTTTCCCCATCCTCCCCAAGATGAAGGTTTGCAGTTGTTGGGCCCAGGAGGGTCTGGGTGTCCTTGGAGAGCGAGCTGGAGAGGCTTTGTTATGTCAGTGTGAGCATGAGAGAACAGCACTGAACGAGCTCCAGGGAGCTGCAGAGTTACACTGGGCACCGCAGGGCTGGGAAAATATTAAAATTAAAACTCAAGGCATCAGGGTTAACCCTGCTCCTTCATTTTGGAGCTCACACTGCCTGGCAGGCTCTGCACCCACACAGCAAAGGAAGCTTCGGCTGCAGCTACAAAGGAATGAACCATTGAATCTCTGATCTTAAATTCACACAAGATTCATTCCTATGGCAGGATGAGCTTGTGATTTAAACGCTAATGTGCCTCATTTAACTTTTAGGCCCTTCTGAGGCCCACTGGAAAGTCTGAACGTGGCATTATCAGCAGCTGGCACTGCCTCGGCTCCTCACAGCACAGCAACAGGGACCATTATTGAGATTTAAGGATAGAATATGTTTTCAGAGGCTGTTTGGAAGGTTCTCCCAAATCTTTAGGCAGAGGTTAACTAAAATAATTTCACACCATCCCCTCTGATAATAATGGGAAAAAACTAAGGAGCTAGATGAGAGGACTGAACACCCCAGTGAGAAGTGAGTATCGAAGCCCTGTTTTCACCATTTAGTTCATTTTTAAGGGGAAAATCTTCCCCTTTTAATGGGACAGAAAGCAAGACTGGCAATGCAGGTCCTAGGGATGAGAGAAGAATTCAAGCCCTGGACACTCAGTGTCTAAATAAATTCATGAACATCTTTTTTTTGCTGTCTCCACACAGAGAAACACACTCGAAGCAGCAATTTCTCAGAAAGTTTCTGATTAAAGGGAGCACAGAGCTCCTCTGCTCTAACTTGACACAGTTTCCTTGAAGCCAGTGAACTGAACTGGGGGAAGAGTCTAAACCACAGTCGTTAGCAGTGCTTTGATATTCACAAATTATGCTCTTAAAACGGATATAAAAAATCCCAGCTGTCCCTCAGGGGAGCAAACAAGGGCTCTGAAATCTCAGGAAGGAATCATCCAGTGCCAGAGTCCTTCAGCCCAGTGTGGGACCCAGCAATGAACCGGTTGTGAGCTTGCCCTGGGAGGAAGTCCACAAAAATAAATGATAATTGTTCAGCAGGTTGTTCCCCACCCGCTGCCTCCACAGAGCCATCCCTGTTTGTGGTGTATTCTGTTTATTTATTCGTCTTCAAGTGAGATTTGGAGGACTAAAGATAGGAGAGCTGCCTTGAGCAGGAGATGTGGGAAAGATTTGGCCCCGGGGAGTGGTGTCCTGACAAAGACAATACAGCTGCGTCCCTCACCAGGGCTGTGTGGGAAACAGCAGCTGAGGGGGAGAGGGGAGGGAAAACAAGACAAAAATACCAACAGAATAATTTTAGACAGCCTCAAACCGGAGAAAAACAGCCAGCAGAACAAGGAGGAGCTGGTACTCTCCTCTAGTCCTGAATTAATTAGAGATGAGCGTAAATTACCTCTTTTGGGGACAATCCTAAACCTCTCAGAGGTGTGTTCTTGCCTCTCCTTGCCAACTCACTCCAGGGAAAACGATCCAATGGGTGGCTGCTGCAGGAACACCAAGGAGAGCCTGGAAGTCACTAAATCTTTCATGAATGGGCACCAAATACCTCAATAAAGGCACAGCTATGCCCCAAACCTGCATCAAGAGCACAGTTGTTATATTTACAGATATAATGCCCACTGACCATGTGATACAAGTGGTAAAATCTCAGCTATTAAATCACTAAATTCCATTTCAAAAGCTAAAAGAATTAACCTCGAAGAACTTTGTGCGTTTATAATTTGAGGCAGGCACAAAGTTCCTCACAAACCTATTTGGGGTGATTATTTATTATTTATTATACTGTGATTATTTATTATACTGTTCTGCACAAAATACAACAATATAAAAAGCAACCAACATTTCCCACATTAAACCTCAAATGTAAACACAACGCCAAGCCCAACCTAATTAAAGCAAATCAGGTATTAAATCACTTTTTATTTTTTCCAAGCTAAGTGCCAGTGGATTTGGGAGTTTTGCTGGTGGGTAAAGCTAAATGGATTTTAGTCTGCTGTGCTTATTATTTGTAATTTCAGTGCAGCAACATCTGCCTGAGCCAGGCTTAGCTGGGCTGTGCTCTGTGCACATGAGAGTTCTGATTGCTGGGAGTTTTTCCCAAGCAGTCAGTCCTGAAGCCAGCATAAATCTCAGGGAATGCCACAATTGTCATGGAAAAACAGAAGGAAGAAGCCTGACTGTACTGCATCACTAAAAAGGAATTTACTGTACGTAATAAATAGAATTTTTGGTATATCAAATAGTACTTTGAAGTAGGAAATCTATGGAAACAAAGCCCTGAATATTGGTAGTGTTAATGAGGGGTTGTCAGAGGATAATACTCTGAAAAGCTGTGTCTAGAAATACTTGGTATTTCCTATAAAAAGTGTGTGTGTGTGGTTATATATATATTTATTTTTTAGCATATTACCACTGGAACATCTCAGAACCCCTCAGCAGGTGAAGTGAGACCATCCAGGATTTCCAGGAGGCACTTTGGAGCAAAGTGCAGTGCCAAAGGAGATGGAGATTGGATTAGCAGAGGGAATATTGGTGAGAAATCTAACCGGGATTTAAATGATCTTAACATATAATGGGTTTGTGAGAAATCTAACCAGAATTTAGATTTTTAATCATACACCTAAATTCCTTTCGGATAAGGGAACAGCAAATCACAGAATACCAGGGAGCAGCCAAATCTGGGTGTAGATAGTGTATTTGTGAGAAATCTAACCAGGTTCTAAATGATTTTAACATATAACTGGTTTGTGAGAAATCTAACCAGGATTTAAATGATTTTTAGGTGCACCTAAATCCCCAGTGGCAAAGGAGAAGGAGGAGATGCAATTTCGGAATTTTGGAATTTCGGAATAATTACTAATTATAATCATGCAATAAGGGGAAAAATTTTGCTTTTGAAGTTGTTTCAGATAGTAAAATCAGGTCAAACACTCCAGCCCTGGTTTTTTTTGTTGTTTTATTTGGGTTTTTCTGTTTTATTTGGGTTTTTCTCTTTGTTTCTGCACACACAACTGAGTGGGTACATCTGCCTGGTAAATCTGTGACAGGAGCAGATCACAACCAACAAAAACGGACTGAGAATGTGATGTATCCACTCTGTTGGCAGAGTGCTCTCAACTGCATTTGTGGTTTCATTTCCCTGCCAGTTTGGGAGTGAAGTTCTCTACATAAAACCTTGGCATGTGGGAAAAAAAAGGCAGCTATTTATTTGCCAAAGAAAAATGAGCTGCTCTTTGCTCACCTGAATTTCATAGGGGAGGGAAAATATGGTGATTTTTCTGAAGAGAAAAAAGAATGGCAAAAGCCCAAAACTGAATATAAAAGAAAAGCAGTGAAATTAAAGTAATTTCTGTGTTTAGCTCTTCCTCTACCAACAAAAATGAAATGCAGAAAGCCTCAGAAGTTATTAGCTATCTTGAAAATTTGGTTAAATACCTTCAGCATTCTTTCAATCTCCCTGTTTTTACTATGGAACAGCCATGGAAGAGTGAAGTGTGTCAAACACTGAGGCCAAAACATCTTTTCACATCTTTCATTCCACCAATCCAAGGTGGGAATCCTGCTGGATTGAATTGTGCTCTGGTCAGAAAATTCCATTAAATTTACAGGACCAGAGGGACTGCGATGACAATCTCCTGGGGACTTTCAGATTTCACTGATTCTCTCTATTTCTTGGTCTGCTCTTGGGTTTGAAAAAGAAAATTCTCAACTAGTCCGTGGTCAAACTGTTGAAGTCACAAGGGAAGCCTTGAGCTGCTTGACACACAACAGGAAAAGGTTTTGGGGTCTTTTTAACCACTCAAGTGTGTTCACAGAGAGTAAATATCAGAGTTACCAGGAGGAATCTTTGATAGCTGTCCCCGTGGTGGGCACTGGGGAGACACCACCCCAAATCCTGGGGACGATTTTGGGCCCCTGAGGACAAAAAGGAGATTGAGGAGCTGGAGCATGTCCAGGGAAGGGAAGGGAGCTGGGGAAGGGGCTGGAGCAGCAGGAGAGGATGAGGGAGCTCAGGATGGAGAAAAGGAGGCTCAGGGGGGACCTTGTGGCTCTGCACAACTCCCTGACAGGAGGGGACAGCCAGGGTGGGTCAGGCTCTGCTCCCAGGGAACAAGGGATGGAATAAGAAAAAACAGCCTCAAGTGGCCCCAGGGAAGACTTAAATTGGATATTTGGAAAAATTTCTTCACTGAAAGGATTGTCAAACACTGGCAGAGGCTGCCCAGGGCAGTGTTTGAGTCACCATCCCTGGAGGGGTTTCAAAGATGTGGCATTTGGCAGTGCCAGGTTAACATTTGGACACGAGGATCTTAAGAGTCTTTTCCACCCTAAATGATCCTGTGATTCTAATTGGGAGAGCACGGTGCAAGTGACAAAACAGAATTGAGGGCTATTCACAAAATGCAGCTGTAGGGGGAGGGAAAAAAGGGAGGAAAAGAAAGAAGCAGTGAGATTTCATCAGCTGCGTTTGTGGGGGAACACACAGACTGGTTTATGCTTGGGCTCTGCATCTCCAGTGCTCCTGGCTGGCTGCAGGGGCTGTGTGCTCAGAGCACATTTTCTCTTTGCTCCTGTCTGCTCTGCCTTGCTCTGCCTGTCTCTGGGGCAATTTCACTGCCCAGACTCTGCATTTCTGCCCTGGAATCAGACAGTGCCATTCACCCTGGGTTGGAAAGCCTCTGTGGATTCCCCAGCCCCACAGGCACCTCCTGCTGCTCCCACTGGTGATGCCTTAGGATTTAACTTTTCTATGTTGGTTTAAAAACATGACAAGGAAGAATTAATATTAGATTTGCTGGAGAACTCCTGTAAGGATGTTCTGGTTCTGCTATTCCTGCCAAAGCAGAACCCCAATGTCACCTGATGTGCCTGGGAAAGCAGAAATGGATTTAAGGACCAGAAAGCAAACCCCAGCTAAGAGACAGGAGCTCTGCTGGGGCAGACTTTGCCATGTCTCCTTAACTCCTCAGTGCCTCATTTCCCAACCTGGGCAGCACAGGGTGACAAAATTTAGCAGGATCGAGCTTGAGGAATGGTTTAGAGCCAAACCAAAGGAGGCAGAATAGAAATCCCTTCCTCGAGGCTTTCTGTCCAGTAAAACACATCACAGCCATTTCTAAATAAGTCCTTGAATAGACAGAAAAGAGTTGATAACATTCAGTCCATCCTGCAAATGGCAGGGGGCAGGAAAGGAGCAGGAACCAGGTGGAACATGGAGTGTCTGTGGTTTTTGGGGAGCCAGAGGAGGCAGAACCAGGGCACTGTGTTATTGTGCAAACAAAGAGGCAAAGAGGGAGGGTCTGTAATGGAAACTGTGCTCGGGGCCAGGCACTGCTGGGACTCCAGATGTCAGGAGTTTGGTTCAACACACAGCAAACCACCAGGAAATGTAAAAAATGTGGCTGGAACAAAAGGTTAGGCTGCCTCTCTCCACGCCCCAGCGCCGGCAGTGGGAACAACAACAAAGTCCCTCCTGGGCAGCTGGGGCTGCTCCAGCCCTGCTCTCCCCACGGCAGGGCCCTGCACAAGCAGCACCCTGCCCCTGAGCAAACAGGATTTTGGCATCCCAGAGCTGCACAAACACTCCCTGCCAGGCCCAAAGAGCCTCCTCTGGTGTCCCTGCAGCCCAACCTGCTCCCAGGCTGGTGTCCCTGTTACACAACGAGTCCTGCTCCTGAGAACAGGGCTTTGCTGAGCCAAACAAACAGCCCTGAGTGCAGAAATGATGTGGCCCGACACAACCCATGCTCACAGACTGAAATCAGAAGGATTTATTATCAAGAAGAGAACAAATCTTTCTCCCTCCAGCCAGGTTCAGCTGGAGGGGTCATCTGTGTGACTGTGTCTGTGTGTCTGCTGCACAGTCTGCCCAAAAATAAAAACAAACAAAGCACAAAACTCTTTCACTGGTCAAGGAAAGCACCTTACCAAAACATCTTTCACATTTACATTTTTTCATATTTACAAGTCAAGGATTTCTCCTGGGAAGCTACAGAAGTTCCTTTTAGAAATGGAGTTAACTATTACAATTGAAGACAAGTTAAAAAAGGAATTGCTTTCTCCAGCTTTTTGCTGTCCCACCTGCTTTTCCTTTCAGAGTTACGTGGGTTTAGCTCCCAAATTTGTCCCTGATTGTTTCAGCTGCCAGTGAGCCAGGAGATGGCTTTGCCACTAAAGTGTCCTTAGTGGCTCTGTAGCAGCTCAGGGGTGCCATGGGATCCCTGTTCAGTGTTTAACCATAGGGTTTCTAATAGGATTTCGAATATCTCATTACTTAGGGCTTAGAACTGCATTTCCAGCCCCAGCAATGTACAGACAACCAATCCTCTTATCCTAAGGCTTATATTACAGGGCTCCAGACTGTAGCTATTTCCTCGGGAACAACAGGAAGAGAAATTATTCGCTCAAATTTTCTTTCTTTTAAATATGAGGACCAATGAGGATGAACATCCAGTTGGAGCAGGTGGGATTTTGAGTCGTTCTCTGTTGAGTTCCCTGCAGTTGTTCACTCTGAATCTCACAAGCCTCAAATGGATTCATCCTTAGAACTCTGAGTGCCTGTGAGGAGTCTCAACACCTTGCTGTGCCTACAGAATCCATGTTCTGATCCCTTGAGGATGGAGAGAAACAAAATCATTTATCTGCCAGCTCCCAAAGTGCTCGGGGAACGTGTCCCTTTGAAAGCAAAATATCCCCAAACCTGCCTTGCTTGAAGTAAAGCCCAAATATTCCCCTTTCACAAAGGGATCCAGCCTACATTATCGAGGAGTGGTTCACTGGTTAGATCAAAAATGCTGTTTTGCAATGAATTTGAAATAAATGACAGAGCATAAAACACCTGGTTGCACACTCAAAGACATGGGTGAGGCACTACTAACTTCCTCCTCTCTGAGATCTAGGGAAAACCTTCCAAGACAGACGGCTAAATAATCTGCTTTAAATAATTCCATTAATTTGAAGAGTAGATGCCTCTCTGGCCTTTTAAGGTAGCTCTGAACAATCCCAATTTTGATTTCAGCATTTCGAATTCGCCGTGGTGGAAAATAATTTCACACCTCTCCCCAAACCGAAACCCGGGTGTCTTCACCAGTCCTGCAGACAGTCAGCATTACAAATTAAATTAATTTATTAGGTTTTGTTGCCTAATTCCACCTCTCTGCGTTCTCCCAGGAGGAGCTGACTGCGCAGCGAGCGAGAAGCATCACTTCCAAAACTCAGTGCCATCAGGACATCATCCTCCCCAAAAATCCCAGTGCTTCCCTGCTGCTGGGCCCTTCTCCTGAGCTCTGGGAGTGCTGTCAGGGTGCCAGGGCAGGGCAGCTCCCAGAGCATCCGTGCAGATGTGAGGCACAAAGCACCACCAGCGCTGACGTGGCCTCTCCGTCATTAGAGCATCTCCAGTTGTAGAGCTGATGATTGCCATTGTCTCCAGGGCCTGGCAGTGCCCTAGAATTGCTCTTTATTATTGAGCCTTGTGATTCTGCAACTCCTCCCTCCACATGGGTTTTCTTACTACAGTGATGCTGAATTTTAATATCCCTGTGCTTTTGCTCGCAGCCCTCAGATTTGCATTTCTTACTTGGTGTTTTTTTTCCTGGTACTCCTCTTGCAGTCAGCTCTTCCAGCCATTTACTCCATGTAAAACACTCCTTACCTTATTTATATCATGCCTCCAAGTGCTGAGACATCTGGAGAAGAATTCACAAACTCCTGACATGCATTAGGAAAAAAAAAAATCAGCCTTGACAACATTTATTTTTTTAAAAACAACCATGTTCTCACATTTGTTTTTCCATCACACATGCACGTATGAGTGCATTTGTGTGTGCAGCTGCTGAGGTCACCAAAGGGGAAACTGAAATGTTTTGGACAGCTGAATATCTGCAGTTCCAAATTCCTTGACTAAAGGAAACCAGCCCTTATGGGGGCGAAATAAAGGGAGGTGAAGCAGAGCACAAGCATTGCAGGTGACACTGCTTTGGTGGCATTATTTCTTTCCACACAGAGCTCTTGGATGGACCCAGCCTCAGGATGATTTTCCTTAAGGGAGAAGCATTCAGCAGCTTTTGCTAAAATTGGGTTATTTCTTTTATCAAATAGTTTCATTAATGAAACTTAGAGTTTCATCTGAAGCAACTCCTTAATCTGGGGTGAGCTCAGGATACTTCCTACAAGATAATTATAGAAATAATTTTAGAAGTGCTTTGATTTTTTGCTCTCACGAGTCCTCTTTGGATTCAACTGTAGCGTAGCACACAAAAAAAAAAGTCTAAACCACAAGCAGGAATATTGACTGGCTACCAAAAACCCCTGATACTTGCCAAGGTTTCCAGGACACCTGCACCTCTCACCTTCCCCAGCTTCAGCTCCAGAGCTTGCAGTTAATGACATAAAACCCACTTGGAAGCAAAGAGCTCCCTTGCTGGTGCCTCTCACAGATAAAAGGATTATTTGCTGTTATTTGGTGTTTAAGAAGGTGCCACCCCCTCTGTCCTGACAGATATTTTCCCCAGAAGATGCTGGTGGGTAGGGAAGTGTGTCCTTCTGCACAAAACCCTGTGTGTTCTCTCAATGGCAGCTCAGTAAGGCCAAGCCTGGAAGGAAATTCAAGCCAGCTGCTGGTTAGCAGTGCTAAAAGCAGCAAACTCAGCCCAGGACTCGGAATTTGGTGTCTGAGCAGGAGATGCTTTGCCAGCAGAGCTCCAGGGCCAGAACACTGCAGCCACCAACACTTGCAGTGACATTCTCTGGCTCATGCTGCCACCTCTGAGGCCAGTGGGCACTAAAGGGAGCTGGGAACAATCCCTGTCCAAGCAGCACTGCTGCAGCCTCCTCCTGCTGCCACAAAAAGCAGAGTTCGTTTCCCAGTTACCCTCAGGAAAAGGAGGAGTTTGCTAATTTATTTGATTTTAGGTGAGGGTGGATAATATTTGTTGTGTTATGGGATGAGACTTTTTGACACCTAGTATTAGGCATCCTCCACATCCTCCAGGAACACACTGAACAGGCTTTTCAGGAGGTGGGGATAAACTCCTGCAGACAGTAACCAAGAGGAACAGGTGCCTGATGGTATTTTATCCTCTCAGAAAGCTCATGCATTTACCAGGCCATTCTTTTATGGCTGATGAAGGCAGAGACAAGCAGGAGAATGGAGGAAAAGTCAGCAGAGAATTAAAATACCACCAAAACAAGAAGGTTTGAAAAGGGCTGGACTGATTCTGAACTCTGAACATTACTGGACAGCGGGAGCTCTAATTTATAAATGGGATATAAATATAGTTTATGGGCACTTGGAATCTTTTTTCTGCTTCCACGCAAAGCAAGAAGGCGTTTGCAGAAAGAGCTGTGCTGCCTCCATCCCCTTCCCTCATCCTCCCAAGGAAAGAATAAACCTTTTGGAGTTACAGCTTTGGGGTTACGAGAGTTTTGTGTGTTCCTGCCCATGGGGAAGGGTACAAACAATGGGAGCATAACACAGACCCCATTTATCTCTCTGAGGGATGGGATCAATCCCAAACATTTTGGCTTTCAAAACCTGAATTACATTGCTCGTTTTTATCTCCCTTGTCAGTCTTCAAACAAACCAGTCTCAGGAGGATTTTATGCCAGCTCATGAAAAGTTGAAAACAGTTTGGGATCTCAAACATATTTTTGTGTTTGAGTTCTGTGTCCTTTTTCTTTACATGAATAGCTAATTGCTGTTATCAGCTTAGGTTTTTTCAACTTATCTCTTACCTACAGGACTTTTATTTTAAATGTCCTTATCGGAGTGAGGCAGAGATTATCTTTACACTGGCAATCTCTTTAGTGTGGTGAAAACACTTCTATTTTCCTGCTATAAACAAATTTTGATAAGGTCTGCTCTGGTTTCCTAACAATTCCTAACAACTACTTAGCATCTGAACTTTTGGAAGTCCTTATTCAAGAAAGACATAAAACACAGACCTCAAACCTTATTTACTCTGTCTAAAATGATGTGGGAAACCTTTCCAAAAGAATTTGGTAATTCTGGGTGCTCAGTTTAAGAGAATAACCAAGTTTTCAGAGCTCTACTGCTCATCATTTCCCAGAGAGAAATCCTTTCTCATTTGTTGAGGACAGGCACTTGAAATCACAAATTTAAGCAATCTTAGCTTTTCCATCTTACTCCTAAATCCAATTTGTATTAAAGAGAGTGCCCCACTGATGCTCCTTTGGCAAGAATTGGAATAAATTCCCATTAGTGTTTGAAATTGGTTTATAGAATGGAGTGAGGAAAGAGTTTGAAGGGGAAATTCCATCAAGTATGATGTAAGCAGGTGGAGAAGCTGCTGAGTAAATTGAGCATCCCCAGGGTGTCCCACGCCATGGAATTCCCAGGAGTTAGAGAAATCAGCTAACAGGGCATTCCCTGGATTGCCTGAGACCAGGCAAGGGGCAGGGGATGGCTGAGACTGCGGAAATGCCACTTCTGGAAACTTCCTGGCATCTCCATCCAATCAGCTCTTTAATCCCTGCCGTGTAATCCATCCAATCCATCCAATCCATCCATTCCATCCAACCCATCCAACCCATCCAACCCATCCAATCCATCCATTCCATCCAATCCAATCCATCCATTCCATCCAATCCAA
>VZRF01001716.1:402918-415372 GCA_013396875.1 Vireo altiloquus | reverse complement strand
ATCCAATCCATCCAATCCACCCAATCCATCCAATCCGTCCAATCCAATCCACCCAATTCATCCAATCCACCCAACCCATCCAATCCAATCCATCCAATCCATCCAATCCAATCCATCCAATCCACCCAATCCATCCAATCCGTCCAATCCAATCCACCCAATTCATCCAATCCACCCAACCCATCCAATCCAATCCATCCAATCCATCCAATCCAATCCATCCAATCCACCCAATCCATCCAATCCGTCCAATCCAATCCACCCAATTCATCCAATCCACCCAACCCATCCAATCCAATCCATCCAATCCATCCAATCCAATCCATCCAATCCACCCAATCCATCCAATCCGTCCAATCCAATCCACCCAATTCATCCAATCCACCCAACCCATCCAATCCAATCCATCCAATCCACCCAATCCACCCAATCCACCCAATCCACCCAATCCACCCAATCCACCCAATCCACCCAATCCACCCAATCCACCCAATCCACCCAATCCACCCAATCCACCCAATCCACCCAATCCACCCAATCCACCCAATCCACCCAATCCACCCAATCCACCCAATCCACCCAATCCACCCAATCCACCCAATCCACCCAATCCACCCAATCCACCCAATCCACCCAATCCACCCAATCCACCCAATCCACCCAATCCACCCAATCCACCCAATCCACCCAATCCACCCAATCCATCCAATCCGTCCAATCCAATCCACCCAATTCATCCAATCCACCCAACCCATCCAACCCACCCAATCCATGCTGGATCGGCCACAGGGCCAGGAGCAGCCTGCAGGGAGGAGCTAATGAATGTTTGGGGTTAAAGGAACACAGTTGGGTGATTTTTAAAGCACTTTAAAACTGCCAATAACAGCAGAGGAGGTGTCACAGCTGCAAGCAGGAGCTGCTGTGTGTGAAGGGAGAAAGGTGAAGCAGGCCTGGGAAGAGCTGGCTGCTTTTCTGGTGTTTGTGGTGGAATTCATGGCAGTGTTTCTGACTTCGTGGCTTCTCTGGTCCTTAAGACATTTCTTTCCCCACACACAACTGCTGGGATGTCCCATCAAATGTGGGCTTTCAGTGTTTGAGCTCCAACCCTGGCTGTGCTGGGTGATGCCAAGGGAGTTGTGTTGCACAATAAAAGTCGGAGGAGATACTCCAAAAGCTCCTGGATGACTTTGGAAGTGTTTTAAGACTGCTTAAAAAAGGTTTACATCCCTAAGCAGGGTCTACACCTCATTGTGGCTGTCACATTGGTGATGTCCCCCAAAGTCTGCACTGGCACAGACACAAACATTTCCGTCTGCAAATTCCAGCCAGAGTTTGCTCTTGCTCTAGAATAAGATCAGGGTGTCACTTGGGAAGAATTCCTCACACGTCTGTGCCACACTCGCTCTTTTTACACCTCTCTCTGCCCCAGCTGGGATGGGGCAGTGATGAGATGGTCCTGAGGAACAGAAATTTCCTTTCCCAAACTGCTGCTGCTGCTTTTCCAGCCCTTCTACAGGGCTGGAGTGTGTGGCAAGCAGGAAATCACAGGGTAAGGATTGAAGAGACTTTTAAAAAATGATTTATTTTTTTTAACCACCCATAGAAAAGCGGTGTTGACTTTCAGTGTGCTTTTACCATTAACTCCTGCTGGGGTATGTATTCCTGAGTGTGTGCACATGTAGTGTTTGTTTGGGGCTTTTCCCACACATGAAATTGTTTTTTAATAACTTTATACAGACAGCAATAAAGCAGCAAAATGAGTGACACTGTGCTAATGGGACCATGCAATCACCATCAGCAGTAGAACACAGCTCAACAGAGGAATACAGAATACTTGTTTATTCTCCCAGTGAAAATCAATTCTCTTGTAGCTGCTTAATTGCTTTTCCCCCTCTCCCTCCTGTTCTTCCAGCTAAAATTGATTTTAGGACTTGCTTTTGCAAGGGGGCTCCCCTTTATCAGACACCCATGGCCAGTAGAAAAGAGATCCTTAGAATGGCCATAAAATGTTCTGCTGGTGGGCTGCAGACATGCCATTTTTGGGCTTATTTAGACCCCAAAATGAACTGAAACTGAAAATCCGCTGTGGAGGACTTCAATGTCTTTGCAAGGATACAGCTCGGAAAACTTCAGAGGACAAAAAACATTTGCAAAACGAGAGCATCTCACCCCTCTCCCCGGGAAATCAATCAGAGCGCAATCAAAACACATCTCCAGCTGCTGGAGTTCACTTCCTCCCTTGCAGAGGTTGCTCACACAAACCTCAGGCTCAGAGCGGTGTGGGCTGAGCAGTGCTCTCTGTGGGGGCTCTGGGGGACCCTCTTCTCTTCTCTTCTCTTCTCTTCTCTTCTCTTCTCTTCTCTTCTCTTCTCTTCTCTTCTCTTTTTTTCTCTTCTCTTCTCTTCTCTTCTCTTCTCTTCTCTTCTCTTCTCTTCTCTTCTCTTCTCTTCTCTTCTCTTCTCTTCTCTTCTCTTCTCTTCTCTTCTCTTCTCTTCTCTTCTCTTCTCTTCTCTTCTCTTCTCTTCTCTTCTCTTCTCTTCTCTTCTCTTCTCTTCTCTTCTCTTCTCTTCTCTTCTCTTCTCTTCTCTTCTCTTCTCTTCTCTTCTCTTCTCTTCTCTTCTCTTCTCTTCTCTTCTCTTCTCTTCTCTTCTCTTCTCTTCTCTTCTCTTCTCTTCTCTTCTCTTCTCTTCTCTTCTCTTCTCTTCTCTTCTCTTCTCTTCTNGAAAGGAAGAAGAAGGAGAAGGAGAAGAAGAAGAAGAAGAAGAAGAAGAAGAAGAAGAAGAAGAAGAAGAAGAAGAAGAAGCTGACACCCTGAATTCTCCATGTTGTCGCCATATTAATATATAGAGCAAAATATAGAACTACAAACCCATTTTCTGTGGTGCACTAAACAACTGTCTCCATTTCTTTGGTGCTCTCAGCTCACCCAGCAGTGGGGGTAAATGTTCCCACAGACTTAGTTCCAAGGCTAAGCAATTTTTGGGGGCTCTAGGTATAAAATGTGTCCCTAGAAGTTCAGGGGAAGTTTTCTGGCTTCCCTGGGTTCCAAAAGCTCTCAGGGGCTGCACTACGTGGCAGTGCCTGCTGTTATCCTGCCCTCATCCTGCTCTCTGTGCTCCTGCTTGTTGGAGTCTAGGAAAGCTGGAAAACTTTTCCTGTGGCTCTCAGGGGTCACATAACCCCCCAAGCACCCCAGGGGAGCACAGCCTTTGATCTGAGCCCCTGGAAAAAGCTCCCAGCACTCCTGGATGAACTGAAAGCATCAAAGGTGTGAAAAAGATTTTAGTTTAGTTTACCACAGAGTGTTTGTAGTTTTAGGTTTTGCTATATACAGGTTAATGGAGACCAAACATGGAGAATTCAGGGCTTTGGCTCTGGCTTCTTCTTCCCTCTTCCTCCTTCTTTGTCCCCATTTCCTGTGGTCCAGTGGTTGGTGGAGGGAACTCAGTGTAGAAGAGACTTGTTAATAAAATTAGTAATTATTGGTACTAAATGCAAAACAGAACACGTAGTCATCAATAATTGGGTGATAAATCTTTAAAAACAGTCTGCCCCTGAAGGCAGCAGCCATTGTACACCTGAAAACAGCAGCGACAGCTGTGCTAAGGCTGAGCTTCTGGAAACTGAGATGAGAAATAATAAATAACAGAAAACTGCAACAGAAGTTTCATCTCCTTCATTCCTGACATGGGACTTTGAAAAGAAGAAAATCAGCCGGGGGCCAGCAGGCTCCAATACCTGCTCGATGGGATTTCCTCACACAGAAATCACACGTGTGGGAGAGGGGAAAAAAAACCCCACAGCACAACCCCCTGGTAGCTGGGATTTACTCCAAATCGAGCAGCAGTGGCAGAGGGATCCACACAGTCCCCGCTTGGAATTGTGGCTTGGCTGTGGCATTCCCACCCTGCAGCCTGGGGTGAATGAAGGGAGAAAAGGGTTGAGATGAATATGTTTTCAGAGGTGGAGCAGTAGCTGAGAGCACAAAAAAACAGGGCAGGAGGTTCATTCCCTGGATCCCAGAGGTTTGGCCGTTCCCAGGAAAGTGGAGCTCCATCTTGCACGGTTTTATTTGGGAAGGCAAATACCTCAGCTCTGAACTTTTCCCACCCCACCTCCTCCTTTTCCCAGGATTTTATTGCTGAGAATGATGCCCTAGGACATGGGATATCCCTCTGGATAACTGGGATCAGCTGTCCTGGCTCTGCACCCTCCCCGTTTCTCCTGCACCCCCAGTTTCCTTCCCGGAGGGCTCAGAAGCAGACAAGGACTTGCTGCTCTAAAAGCACTGTTCACCAGCAACTCAAACATCTCTGTGCCATCAAAACTGAGCCACCAAACCCAAAAACCAGGTGCTGTGAAGAAAATCAACTCCATCTCAGCGAAAAGCAGGACATGGGAGGCAATTATGGCTGCAGGGAAAGCAGGGGGCAGGCAGAATGGGGTGGAACAAGGCCAGAGCACCGAGGCTTAACCTTCTTCCTCTTGTGAAAGAAAGAACAAAAACCACTTTTACTGCAGCACCTCACTCTGCTCTGGATTTTCCTGGAGCACAGCACCTCCCAGGGCACAGTTGCCAGCATTTTAGCAGCCCCAGGCTCCCAGGGAACCTGTCCCCATTGCCTCCTGGTGTTTATTGCCTTAGGTTTGAAAACTGGGGGTGGGGGAAAAGCCAAATCGATTCAGACCCAAACCCCACAGCACAGAGGTGATTTTAAGGGACTTGCTGCCAAACTTTAGAGCACAGCACCGTTGGAACAGGGGGCTGCTGGCAATCCAGAGCCTGCAGGTGACTTTAAATGTTGTTTGAGCATCCTACCGGAGGAAAAAGCGCGCCAGAGAAGGAGTAATAAAAAGAAACATCAAAATATTGGAAATATTGCACTGCTGAGCTAGAACTAATTAATTTGCCTAACTATCCTGAACAGACATTGCAAGTCTGTTCAGTCTGAATGCAGCCACAGCGCCAGCAGAAAATGTAAAATGCTGTCAGCCTCCTAAAATGGCACAAAGTGCATTAAATGGCTCTGCAAACAAAACCATTGTTAATATTTTAATCTTTGAATTTGTGAAGCGACATTAAGGCCTGACACATGGATGAGGGTATCCAATTACCAGGAGATGGTGGCAGAACTTCCACTGGGGAAGAGTTTGTCCTGGTAATTCCAATGTAAGGCTTGGATTAAATCTCTGCTTGTTTTTAATCTCTTTCCAAACAGATATCTTGGTGCTTTTGGTTGATGACTGAGGGTATTTTTAGCATTCCTGTGAGTGTCTGGCGTTGCTCTGGGTGTTACTCAGTTCTGCACATCAACAAGTTCACACAGCACAGCCCATGTGGGTTTTGGGGGAAAAGAGACTGCCAGAGATCTGAGGACTCCCTTTCCAAAGGTCTCTTAAAGATTTTTGATGGGAGTGATTATTTGAGTTTGGGAGCTCGTTGGGAGATGAGGAGGGATGACATTACCTCATTACCTTTACCTATTACTCATTACCATTACCTTCTTTGTAGAGAAGGATCTGAGTTTTGTTTGGTTTGATAGCACAGAACTCGTTGAGAGTCCATTTCTTGTCCTGGTTCAGTTTTCTGGCACTTTCCAGGAGATCTCCTCTGAGCTGGTAGCAGAAATATTCCCTCTCGCTTCTCTTATTCACAGAGCTCCCCCAAACAGTGCCACAATGCCCTCAGAAAACCCCTTTGCCTCAGAAAATCAGGCCACTGCTCAGATATGTACTTGGGGATACTCCCTTTCTTCCAGCAAACTGGTTTGAAACAGAAACTCTTCTATTTAAACTGTACAAACCTTTACATCACCTGCCTTACTGTACTTAAAATAAAAAAAAAAAAAAGCATTGGATGCTTTGAGAGAATAATTTTATTTTTTTTTTTTTTTTTTTTTGATATCCAGCTCCTCAAAGTGTGAAATCTGGAGGCAGATTTGTCAACCCTGCAGTGAACAAACAGCACCTTCATCTCCAAAGTGCAGCACAAACTGAGGGCTTGGATGTAGAGAGGTGGTACAGGAGCGAGGGGAGGTTTGCTTTCATCTGTTAGGGAAGAACAGGATCCTTGACAGAATAAAGTGTTGCTTCTTGCATCCTTAAACCCATTCAAGAGCAGGTGGAGGATGGATCTCGTGCTTCTGCAGTCATCCTCCCAGGGTTTTAATGCTTTATTTCCCCTCTGTGTGAGCAAAGAAAGTGAAACTCATTCACACCAGGAAAGCAAACCTCATTCACACCAAGAAATATATATATTAAATAGATATATTTATATACACACTAAGTTTCTGCTCAGCAAGTCACACTGCCTGAACACAGCTTGCTATCGGTTGCACAACCAGGAGGAAATGCTGATGAGAGTCAATTAAGTGCTACAAAATAACCCCCTTAATTGACTCGGTGCTTTCCTAAGCCCATTTCCCTCGGTTGAGATCCAGTAAACCCCCGGAGGACAATAATCAATGAATTGAGTACAAAGCCCTTTGGGTTTCTCCAGTCTGCAGTGTCTGAAACAGCTGGTTCTGAAAGATTTTGGAGAAACAACACCATGGAAGGGTCTGCAGAAGCCCAAATCCTGGCACAAGCACCCTGCAATCAGGATGTGAATTACTACAAAGGATGTGTTTTGTGTGGAGAAAGGTCTGAGGTCTCACTGATCCCTTTGTGCTGCTCGCTGATAACATAAGAAGGAATTTAAAGGTGAAAAACAAAACCTATGTGGAGCTGCCCTTTTCTTCCCATGACTTTTAGGAGTGAGTTCTTCTCATCCTGCGTCCATGAAGATTTTCTATTTTCCTCCTAGAAACAGATTTTATCGATTTTTGTTAAGATTTTCTCCCCAGAATTTGCATGGCACTGTGGCCACGTGGCTGCAGCCACCTCTGTGTGACACCTTCCTCGACAGCGAGGTCCTTTGGCTTCCAAAAAGTGCCCAACTTCTGGCAGGAGGGAAAAACAACCAAGCACAGCTCGTCCTAAATGAATCTGCCACATGGAAACACATAACCATGGTGTGATTATACATAAGTGCTTTTTTTGGAGAGCTCTGGGAGTCAGGGGTACTGACCCAAATCTGACCCCCATGTGGGGGTTGAGATGGACACATTTCATACCCTTTTTGTTACAAAACTGTCATATAATCATATTTTAATCATTAAACTTATATTGTTCTATTGCATGCATTGATTTTATCCACCCATGAATTCTCAGCCCCCCTCCCAACAGCATTTCCCATGATTGTCATTCGCTTCTCATAACTCTTATTACAATTACTAACCAATCATTGCATTTAGCAATCATATCATTTATCATTTGCTGGTTACACAGGTGCAGTTCCACATGATCTAGTACAGACAAAGCCCAGCACTCTTTCCCAAGCTCTACCAGGCCCTAGTCTTTCTTTCCCACCCCTCTCCCCCTTCTGAATCTACTCCCGAGATTTTTAGAAACATTTTTAACCCTATGCTAGCGGGATGAAAAGAAGGCTAACTGCATTAGGGTAAAAACCTCCTCAGCTGCATCAACAAGCTGCAGAACCAGTGTGAGAGGCTGCTTTGGAGCAGAGTGTGCTGGGGGAGGAAATTTTGAAAACTTTTTTTGGCCGGCAGGAAAGGCTGGCCCTGGCAGCAGCTTTCCCAGCTATTGTCCCTGATGAAGCTGGCTTTTGCCACTTCCTCAGCCACACAAGGCCTCCACAGTCCCTCTTCTCCCTTGGCTCAATGCTGTGATGAGAGGTTCAAGTCTTTTGTCCCTGCTATACTTAGTTCCTCTCCTTGATGCAAGTTTTATGTCCCTTCCAGATGTTATCGAAGTCCAATAACTGCTCTTTAGAGCCAAGACAGATGTAAGCTATTTTTTAAAACACAATTCCAGCCAGCTTGCTTTCTTTGAGATGTAAAAATACAACAAAGCCTTATGAATGCCTTTTAACGCTATAGAAATGCAGAAATAAATGCTGCAATAATCATTAGATTATTCCTCATCATCTCTGCAGGCCAAATCATAGCTCTGACAGAGTCACTGTGGCTGGGCTCCAGCGCAATCATCACCAGGGACCTGCTCCAAACACCATTGTCAAAGTCAACAAGAAACTTTTTCCCACTGAGTTTGGGGTGCTTTGGATCAGTCTCCAAAGTGCCCAAGCTTGCAGAGGCTGTCTTTGGTCCTCCCAAAGCCAATTTAAACACAGAGTGTGCTGGTGGTGGAGATAATTAGACACAGATCTTCACAGCACTGCTTGGGGGGTTTGGGCAAGCCGCTCTAGAAACCAGCTCAGTTCTTGCCTTGTTAACTCCTCTGGTTGTGTCCCTTTCTGCATCCCGACCTCAGCAGATCCAGTTCTTGGTCCATCCCAGCCCTGACAGGTGAGGTGATGCCAGTAAATCTTCCTGTAAGGCATAAGGAGCACCAATCCAATTGTAACAGCTTCAGTACTTCCACATCCAACCCGGCTGTCCCAAAAGCTTTCATTGCTGCCTGATCCCGTGGAAAGGGAGCTATGGGTACTGACACACATTCCTGCTGGCTTTAATCAACAGATAATTAAGAGCAAATTACAATCATAACAGCATATTTCATCCCAAAGGCCCCGAGAGCTCTTGACAAAAAGTTGGCCAAATACTGTGCTTAATTACGAGCTCAGATGAGGGTGGGTGAGAGGTCATTCTCTGACCTCTGCATGCAGCCCCATCTGTGAGGGAACACTGCACCTGAAGGAACATTGGGAGGATTGGACCTGCTCTCCTGAAGTGCTCTGTGCAAGGAGAAGGGCCTGGCACAAAGAGCCTCTGAGAAACCTGGAGGAATCACCCACAAATACTTGTCAATTATTCCTCAGATGGAACCTGGGTGAGGGGAATGGTCTCTCAACTAGTACAGACAGCATGGACAGGGCCTTGCAGGAAAACTGCTCACCAGAACCTTGGGATTCACTGGATCCCCTTCCAGCCTTCCCTAGAAGCACCTCTCTGTTCAGCCAGCAGTGCCACCCCTGTGAGGTGACATCCCACACCCCAGCCCTGAGCTCACTGAGCTTCTGAGACTGGGGACTTACAGCCCACAGCGACCACGAGCCTCCACGATTCAGCAAATTATCAGCAGCAAAGGCTGATTGTTACAGCCTGAATCTGGTGCATTGTTCAGTGATCTCTACCTGCTCTCAGTAAATCCCTCTCTGATCAGGCAGACATCAAAAGCTCAACAAGAAAAGCCAACAAAGAGCCAACACTGACCTCGAGGAGGTGTTTTCCTTTCAGCAGGGAAAGCAGCTGCCTTTTGGGAAGAGATGGCACTCTGGAATTGTTTAAGCAGTTGACAAATGGAATGATCAAAGCACCAATATGTTCATGTGTCACCCAGAACAGCATCAAAAGCACAGCAGTGGAGCTGGAGAGGGGATGAGCAGCATCAAAACTGCTGCAAACACAGACAGCAACAGGTTTTGCACCTGCCAGAACCAGTGCTGAGGTGCTTTGTGCTTCTCAGTGCCACTGCTGTCCTCCTTCAGGCCTGCAGGGAGCAGTTCCTGGTTTACACTCACTTTTTTTTGGAAAAGATATGTAGGGTTTCAGCCCTCAAACCCCCAATACTGCCCTTAGCTTGCCAAGACAGCGCCTGGGGAGCTTTTCTTGCCAAGAGTGTCCAGGTGGCACTGAATTGTTGGCAGTGACACCTCAGTCCCTATGAACAACCCTGTCCCACATGGAATCTTGGGTCTTTCCACAGGACTGACAGTGGGATGCTCCAGACTCCTCTCTCTCTCCGTTAGCACCTGCAGCCAAGCCCATGGCACCCCAGAATCTCCCTGAATTTCCCCAGCACCCATCCACACCCCAAAAAGAGCCAGGCCTGTGCATCCAGCACTCTCCATCCAACAGATTCCCTGTGAGAGAGGAGCTTCTGACTCACCAGCTTGCCAACACAGCAGGAGAAGCCTGGCACATTTATAAATAATCTGGGGGAAACTCGGGGGAAACCGGAGTTTTCCTCCCTCACAGGAGCTGCTTTCAACAGGAGCTCCTGCTTCTTGGATATTTTTAAGGAACTCTGCAGCACACAAAGGAATTCAAATCAGGGTGTTCAGGGGACAGGCAGGGTTCCACCTGTAGGTACCCAGAGCAGCACAAGCCTGTGCCGAAATCCATGCCTTGATCTCGTGGCTTTTAGTCTAAAAAGACTAAAAAGACACTTCTCTGTGCCCTCAAAGCCCCCAGATCTCTGAGTTAGGATGGGAGAGCTGCAGATCTTTCTCAAGTCAATGAACTGCAATGAATGACACTCGGTTTCAAACAGGACTTCCCACAGGACCACATCTCAGCTCTGCTGCAGGTAAGGCTCGGAGAGAGATGATGGCACTGCCTCCAAAACTCAGCACGGGCTTCTTCCTTTCCAAATTCCCCCTGGCACAACTCGGGGCTGCTTCCTCTTGTCCTGTCCCTTGGGAAAACAGACTGAAAACCATTCAGGGAGCTGTGGAGAGGGGTAAGATCTCTCCTGACCCTCCTTTCCACCAGGATCATCCACCCCAGCTCCCTCAGATGCTTCTCCTAAGGCTTGTTCTTTAACATGAGAACAACAGGGTTATTTTAAATCTTCAAACCTCTCATGGACCAGACCATGATGAATTCAGGTAGTCTTGAAATCTGCTGTCTTAATCACAGCACTGGCCAGGAGGACACGAGCAACAATTTGGGACCCACAGTGTTAGTGTTTCAGGGGTTTTGTCTGCACTTTGATGGCTGTTTGTGCAGTTTATTCCCTTAATTCCCTCACACAATTGATTGCCTTGATGTCAATTTATTCTGCAAAACTGCAGCTTTCCAGTATAAATACACCCAGGCTAGAGCACTGCATCAAAAATGTGAGAAGTGGTGATCTCCACGGCTGCCAGTGCCTGGGCCGTGTGGTTTTGCCCTTTTCTGGTAGTTTTGACCTTTCCACAGCAAATTGTCACCGAGGCAGAAGACAGCCAACCCCACTGCACTGTCACCAGAGCTCATGGCACATCCAAGCCCAGAGAAAGGCTCCTCTCCTGTTCCAGATCCAGCCTCGAGGAAAACCAAGAGTCAAATCGTGAACAACTGAATGTATCCTGTGTTTTTAAAAAAGCTGAGTCAATCAGCACCAATCCTCAACCAAAATGTAATGACAATGGGACTATGATGAAGACAAGGACTAATCAAGTGCTAATCAGTGGCAAAATCTGTAACCTGAAGTAATGACAGAAATGCCAGGGGCAGGAGTTGCTCGTTGCTGCTGTATAAATCAGCTGAAATATCATTAGCTGTTGCCTTCTGAAGCCACATGGGCAAAGAAAATTCCTGATTATTATGGTGGATTACAGGGCAATCCAATTATTATTCTCAGCATAAATACTCCTTGTAATTAATGGGCAACGGAGTTAAACTCTGCTGACATGTTTTCTCCATTAAAACTCAGGAGCGAGTCATTGAAGGGTTTGAGCAATCTGGCGACCTCTGCACAATTAGCTGGGTTTAGAAATGTAATTTGTAAGGTTGTTTTATGGGATGTAGCCTCCTGATCCGTATGTCCTAATAAACATCAGTGTTTATGTTCCTATTGCTGTGTGATTATCATGTGTTGAACACACAGTGCACATATCATCCTTAAATTCACACTGAGAAATGCAGACGTCCAGAAAATAAATATCTGGGATGGGTTCATGATCCACTGAGGGGTTAAAAGTCAAAAAACTCCTTCAGGCCTGCTTGGGATGGAAGGGAGGAGACCAGGCCCTCCTGACTCGACAAGTCCTTGAGAGTGCAGTTGTAGCTGAGACACAGGGCAAGGCAAGATTGATTCCCTCACCGTGATGGTCACTTTAATCCTGCTGCAGGAGAAACCAGCTTGCAACCCTCTCCAGCAGGTGTTGGCTGGGGTCAGTCCTCTGGGCAGCTGTCCCTGCTTGTGACATTCCTGCTCTCTTCGATGTTTCCTCTCCCTGCTCTTCACCTGAGGCTGTCCTTGGGGTGGCTCAGGTGACCTCACCTGCCCCTGTCTTACTTTGGGTCTTACTGAGGGAAGCCCAAACTTGCATCCCAACAACGAGACCATTCTGACCACATCTCTCTACACTTAGGACATTTTTGAGGAGCCTTGGGAATGTATCTGCATCTGCCCACGTCCCAAACTCAGCTCTAAGCACTCCTGTTTGAAACAACTTCCAGCTTGGCAGAGCTCAGGACCCAGACCCGGTCAGAGAGCTCTCAGCCTCCTGCAGCTCTCCAGGCTTGCTGATCTCAACTTCTCTGGCCAACTTTGGGTCTCTGGGGCCCAGCGGGAACCAGCAGAGCCGAACCGACCCCTGGATTGGGTCTGCCCGGCACCATCCTCGAGCCTGCCCCGAGGAGGATGAGGGGCAAGGGGTGAGCTGGTCACAGGTGTCACCTGGCACTGCGACACGGGGGTTCAGCGTGCCACCAGCCCCGAGGGG
>VZRF01001716.1:317967-402851 GCA_013396875.1 Vireo altiloquus | reverse complement strand
TCCTCCTCCTCCTCCTCCTCCTCCTCGGCCGCGGCGGCAGGTAGGCTGTGCGCCTTGGTCCGCGGGGTGCAGCCCGTCCCCGAGCGCTGCGGTGCTGCCGTGCCCCGCCGGGGAAACGCGCGGTGCCCGGGATGCTGCGGGATGCGGGGATGCCGCGGGATGCTGCCGGGGCGCAGAGAGGGACGCGGCCGCCCCAGGGGGATGGAGGCTGAGCCGGCGTCTCCTCGGAGGGATGCGGAGCCCCGCAGAGCGCGGAGCGGCCGGAGCGGCGGAGGCGATGGCCGGGGGTGGCCGCCTGTTGCCGGCTGTCGGAGCTCGGGGCCGGCGCTGAGCCGGCTCTCGGGGGCTCGGTCAGCCGTGCCGGGCTCTGCGGAGCCTCCGCCGGCCCCTGTGCGCTCCGTGCGGGCTGCAGAGCCGGCGGTGCGGGGTCCGCGGGGGCTCCCGGCAGCGCGGGGCTCTCGGAGCCGTGGAAAGCCGGACCGGCCTCGCTCCAATAATAAAAGTTATTTACAGAAGGCGGAGTGGTTTATTTTCTTTCGTTTGCTCCTCAAACGCGTCCCGATGCTCCGCTCGCCCGCAGCAGAGCGCGGCTGCGGAAACGCGAAGTGTCAGCCCAGCGCTCCGTTTTCTGGCTTGTTGGTAATGGATTTAAAGCTTTAGTTGTAATTTCAGTTCATCTGAGAGCTTCGCTCGGTTGCTTTAGAACTCGTTTGAAACTGTGTTTTCAACGGAGACGAGTGAACTTTAAAGAAAATCAGGTCAGCCATAGATTCCGGGCATCAAACCCTTTCAGGTCCCAGAAATAGCCACAGAAGTAGCGTGACCAATTCTTTTTTCATGCACAAAGCTCTTTCTTTTTTATTTTGGTTGGAATTTCTGAATGATACCGGAGCTCATCAACCGGATATTTTCAGCTTGTTTTAATGAAATAAGCACGCTTTCTAAGCTTGCGTTTATATGCAATTATATCAGCCTCCCTTGACTATACGAGGTTTTGGGTTCCAGATAGAGCTTGTAGTTTTTAAAATAATAAAGTCTGTTTAGCACAAGGTTTTTCTTTGTGCGTTTTTAGGGTTTAGATCTATGGGAAGGTGAGGAAGAAGATGACTGAGAGAGAATATGGATATGAGCTGTTATGGGGTAACGAATATGATCGGATGTTAATAGAAAATGTTCAGAGGGCATGTTTTATTTCTAATATTCTGCACTTGAAACGAGGCTGTTCTTAAGTTGTTGCATCTCTTATAAAGTCATGAAACCAAGACTGACAAATATTTATCTTGCAGTAAGTGGGTCAGATGATAACATCTTCCACTGGATCTCTTACTTCTGTATTGGACAGCTTTGGTTGCTATGTAGCTCTGAATTCCTAATCCCAAAGTCAATGATGTCATAATGACATCATCACATCCTTTCACCTGATTGATTCTCAGAAGAGAACAGTAATGAGATTTGATATACATGTCCCATCTCTTTAATATTCTTCCTCTGCTTCAGGGGATTTCCTGACCTGCCTGGCAAATTCCAATGAATCACACTGAGCTCTAGTAAAAAGACGTTTCTTTTGGAGACGAGGTGGAACATTAAAGGGACAGTGGCCGCTCCTGGTCTTTTCAAAAGCTGAGGAACTTGGCAGCTTGTGTTTCCAAATGTGGAGTTCTGGATATGGAGGGCAGTGATTTGAAACTTGGACTTATTAAATTCGCGTGCAGGTGCGAGAGTGGCTCGGGTTTCAGAGAGGATCAAGTCACTCCTTGTGTGTGAGTCTGAATGCTGGAGGTGCTGCAGGGGGCACAGAGACAACGGGAGCTGTTTCAGCTGCCAAAATACATTTCAGTTCTAATGGTAAATGCATGAAACCTGTCAGGAATTGCCATGTTCAGAATGGTATTGAACGGCTCTGAAGACAGCTCAGAATTTATTTATCTTTCTAATTAGGCAACATAATTGGTAAGTTTGAAGGATTTTCATAGCAACACTGCCATCGCAGGGAACTCCTTGTAAGAGAGTTTTAAGTCTTTAAAGTGTGTGGAATGGGTACAGAATCGATGGGTTTGGTTTCTTCTGAGGTTAGAGGCACAAATTAGGTCATTTGCTGACGATCAGCAGGGACTGCTGGTTTTTAGTTGCTTTTTATCGCGCGTGTCCCTATGAGCATGGCCTGTGGGAATTTCAGGTGGTCGTTTTCTTCCTTTGTGATCTTTCCTCACAGACAGTGAGTTTGAAAGGTTCCAGTGTATGTTTTAGGTGTGCAAACCTTCCTGATCCACACGTGGAAAAGGGGGAAGCGAAGCCATTCCTGTTTGTTCTGTGTGGTTTTGTTTGGTGAAGTTAAAAACCGAGCCTGGCTCAGAGCATTCAGAGGCTGCACAGACAAGTCTCTCTTGCTTGATGTGTTTTGTGGGTTGCTAAAACATATTTCAGAAGTAAACAGTGATTTGCTGGAGTGGATGAGTTGGTGTAAATGTATTTACTGGAGGCACTGATTGCTGATTTTATTCCTGCTAAAGGACTGCGGTGTTGGTGGCACTGTGAAGTCTAACAGAGTCGTAATTGAACATGAGGGGTGGGAACGAGTGGGAAGGTGGTGGGGGAGGATGTTTCTGGCTGTGTGTTGGAATCTGTTCACCCTGTGAGCGCAATCCAAGCTCCAGATGCAAAAGGGAGATTTCTAAATAATATGTAAGAGTTCTGCACCCCTCGTACACGCTGTGACAAATTTCCACAAGCTTTACATTCTTTCTGGGATGACTCAACTCCGAACAAGTGATTTGGAAAAAAAAAAAAAATTTTATCTGTGAAGAGAATCCTTGGTGACAATTTCTTTTCAAGTTATCTTAGGATTTTCCACTTACCATGATTTCTTCTAACTCATGCCTGCCTTGAACGTCGGAGACGAGCAATGAATTTGGACTTGGGGATATATCTGTGCCTTCCCAGCGCACGTTAGAGGGTCAGCTGTGACATTTGCGTGGTCGTGCTCTGAACGTGGTGACACATTTGGTTACATAAAGCACAGCACCTCAGAGCTGGCAGGGCAAGGGTGATGCTGCAGCAGCCCTGACCCTCCGAGCAGGTGACAGGGAGGGACAGGGCTGTGCTCACACGGGGACAGAGCTCACACAGCCCCGGGCTCAGCTCGGGCTCAGCCACGTCTCTCCTTGTGCCAATAGCAACGAGAAATTCAACCTTTGAGTTTTTAAACCACAATTGATCTGCTTCAGAACCTGACTGAGCTCTGCTTCCAGTCCTGTGACTGTCAGGGTGAGGAGAGCCCCAACTTCTGCTCCTGTCCTCAGCTCTGGGTGAGGATGGAACGAGACACCAGCTGGATTATTTGATTTGTTTTTTCTTCTTTTTAAATGTTGGTCTTTAAGGGGAAAATAATATTGATAAAAGCTTCACAGGCCACTTGTGTGAGCCTTTTACCAGGGCAAGACTGGCAGCTGGATGTCTGAACTGTGTTTTGTTCAGTCAGGTGGAAAGGTAATGATAAGTGAACTCATCTGCATCTGGATCTTCTTTACTGATGGGGAAATATCTGACAGAACATGGACAGGATTTGTCCCTTATAGACTAGGAAGTAAAATAATTAAATAATTAAAATAATTACGAATCCCAATGATGTGCAGCCATCCCAGGGATCTACAGCAATCCCATCCCAATGATCTGCAGCAATCCCATCCCAAAGATCTGAAGCAATCCCAATTATCTGCAGCAATCCCAGTGAAATAAAGCACCCCCTGAAATGAATAAAATCACCCCAGATATTGTAGCTAACATTATCCAATAGCTGCCAAAAATTCTATTTAAGGCTTCAATTAAGCATCCTGAGGTATCCATTGTTCCAAAATTGCTTTTCCACTCAAAATCGTTTCTGAAAGGAATTCGTTGTGCGAAAATTGAAGTTATTTAAAAGTAATTCCTGCAGTGGATTGTTAAGAGGCAAAATTTTGATTTGATTCCAGTTTGAATCTTTATATATAAAGTTATATTTCAGAAGGAAAGTGATGTCGAGAGCTAACTCAGTGCTGATTTTAGCCTGGAGTGCTGTCTCAGAGTAACCTGTGTGTAAATGGAATTTTTCTGTGCAAAATAAGAATTATTTCACTGTTTCCTTATAATGATGTTACAATGAGAAGCTTACAGTGAAAAATCAGTACTTTTTATACCAATTGTATTCACATATTTGTCAAGCAGTGCCTACACAGCTGAGGTTCACTCTGTGGTGCTACAAAATTGTGTAACGAGACTAAAATCTGGGATGGAAGAGAGGAAGAAAAAGTCCTGTTAGCGGTGAATAAATACATCCCAAAATTTTCCTTTGACAAATAGATTATTTCATTTACCAATCGATGTATTCCTTTCAGTACAAACTACAGATTCCTAAGGAAGTAATCCCAGTCTCATCCTGAGCTCTGCTTGTGCAAGGAATTATGATTTTTCTTCCCCCCTGTCTTTCTGAAGAAGAGCAGCTAAAACTCAAGCTGCACACTCTTTTCCCAGACAGGTTTGCTCTGTGTTTTCATCACTTCACACCAGTGGCTGTTGGAGGGGGAAAAGTTTGTGGAAATCCTTTTAATCTGAAATATGACTTCTAAGTTGCTCTGGAAGGCAAAGAGTACCACCAGCAACCCGGCTCTGGGTTCTGTGACAGCTCAGGGAATCACTTTGCTCGTTGGGTGCTTTATTTTGGGGTTTTTCCTGGCTGGGATGCAGTGGAGACTCATCTGGCAGAACTCAGTGCCCCAAGAGAAAATCCTTTGCTCTGCCCAGGTGATGTTGCTGTTCAACACCTCCTTTAACTCCAGCTCCCAGGGCCTCCCCCCAGGCCTGTTTGCCCAGAGGAGCTGGGATTGCTGCCTTTCCCTGGTCTTAAAACTAAAAATCAAAACACAGTTGATGGGGAAAAGGAGTTTTTACTTTGGTATTTATTTCAGGATCCTTGAGTGCAGCACTTGGTCCAGGTGGAATGTGCAGAAATGCACACAATTATAGGCCTTGCTAATTAGCACATCTATCAAAGATTCCCCAGTGAGAGGCTGGAGTGAAGCCCTCGTTGTGAGGAACCTTCCCCCTGGCTGGGCCTGTCTGAGGTTCCAAAATGTGTTCTGGAGAGGCCCTTGGTGTCTGGGGCTCCCAGGATGTTTGCTCTCCTGGTTTAACGGTGCCGTGGGGCTGAGCTGAGTTATCAGCCTTGGGAAGTCACAGTGTGTGGGCTAAAAGCACTGAGAGTACATCAAACTATAACAGAGTGTGTGAGAGGGGCATGAAAGAAAAAGCAAAAAATCATCCTGGCGTCAGGATGAAAGGAGGCAGCTAGTTAAAAACCAGGATCCGGGAATGAAACAGTGGTGGCCACAGCAAGGGGGGCACTGTTTGGTGATCTTCTCCTCCTCCTCGGTGGTTTGGAAAGGCCAAGGAAAGCCTGAGGAGATGCTCAGACACCCAGCACCGACCCCATCACTGCACTGCTGCTGCCCAGCCTCGGCGCAGGGAGTTTGGCATTCTGCATCTTTGTTGCCTTCTGTAAATGCTACAAATAGCAGGAAGGGATGGATAAAACGACACAGATGCTTTAATTATGATTTGATTACAGAGCAAGCAGAGGAGTCTATTCTGAGGAATATGCAATTAGAGAAAATTCTGAGGACTATCTAACCTTCCGAAATTAAAATTAACTGGGATTATTTGAACGGGGTTTGAAAAGAGATATCATTCCTCAAGGATCCTGCTGCTCTTGTGTGCTGGATCCTCTCTGGCTTAGCAGATGGCCTTCAGGGTAACACAATGTCATCTTCCTCAGCTGCATGTGCTGCTTCCTTCTCCTCCCAATCTCATTTTATTCCCATTTTATTCCCATCTTATTCCCATCTTATTCCCATTTTAGCATCCCTTGCTGGTCACTACAGGAGGGTGACACAGAGCCTGGAAGGAAACAGCCATGCCTGGGTTGAAGAACAAGAAAAGGAGAGCAGTTTAAGCATTCCTGGGTCATCAACAGAATTTCTCCATCCCATGAGCAGGAAAAATGGAGCCATGCACGCTCATGATGCACGTTCCAAAGGGAAAGTGTGGATGGAAAATTCCATGCCTTTTTCCTCTGGCAAATTATTTAATAGCAGGAACCTATATGATTAAATATGTTAAGCCTCTCTGTGGGCTTAAACTCTACAAATGGCCTGAATTTAATTCCATTGATTCCACTGGCTGCCGAACACGAGCAGAATTCCAAATCCGTGCTGGGGCCGGCGAGAGGCTCCTGCATAAAACCACTGAAATCTCGTGGAAGCTGCGTCCTGGAGTGGGAATGATGGCTTGATTTGTGTCCTGAGCCGAGCCCAGCCTTGGCTTTGTGTCCTGAGCCAAGCCTAGCCTTGGCTTTTTGTCCTGAGCTGAGCCCAGCCTTGGCTTTGTGTCCTGAGCTTGGCTTTGTGTCCTGAGCTGAGCCCAGCCTTGGCTTTGTGTCCTGAGCTTGGCTTTGTGTCCTGAGCCGAGCCCAGCCTTGGCTTTGTGTCCTGAGCCGAGCCCAGGCAGCGGCAGCCCTGGGGCTGGGGGCAGTGGGTCAGCCTGGCTGTAAGGGTTGGGGGCGGTGGGTCAGCCTGGCTGTAAGGGTTGGGGGCAGGGGGTCAGCCTGACTGTAGGGGCTGGGTTGGGGGCAGTGGGTCAACCTGGCCACAGGGGCTGGGGGCAGTGGGTCAGCCTGGCTGTAGGGGCTGGGTTGGGGGCAGTGGGTCAACCTGGCCACAGGGGCTGGGGTGGGGGCACCGGCAGGGCACGAGGCTCCGGGGCTGCACCCAGACACGACCCCTGCTCTGGCAGCAGCTGCAGACCTCTCGTGTTTTATTTCCTTTCCCTCAGTGCCTGGCACGTTCACCAGGCAGGAAAAGGGCTTTGTTTTCGGTCTTGTTTTCTGCAGAAGTTTTGAGTTTTTATCGCTCCTGCTCAAAAAGGGTGTGGGAAGTGTGGTGTTGGTTCTCTGACCTGACAGAGCAGCACCTGCCAGGACCCCTCCTGGGCTCTGTTTGGGGCAGAACCTTTGCTTCGGGGCTGGAGAGGAAGGGAGGATGGCTCCCACCTCAGCCAGCCCTGCTCCTGCGCTGTTGGAAACCATAGAA
Organism: Vireo altiloquus; assembly: GCA_013396875.1. Taxonomy (NCBI): domain Eukaryota; kingdom Metazoa; phylum Chordata; class Aves; order Passeriformes; family Vireonidae; genus Vireo; species Vireo altiloquus. Next base: position 395,733 of record VZRF01001716.1, on the reverse strand, counting down.
AACCAGGAGATGAGGCTTTGGTGCTGCCTGGCTGCTCTGGGGAGGGGGATGGTGGTGAGAGGGTCACAGCTGCTCCCCTCCATCTCCCTGCTCCCACTGGGGGGGACTGACCTTGATTTTGACCTTGCTCACCTCCAGCAGACCCCAGAGCTGCCCTGGCAGGGGCTGTGATGCTGCTCAGGACACTCAGAGTTTTCCTGCTCTTCCCAACAGGTGCTGAGCACGATTAAGCTCAAGCTTAATTCAGCAGCCTGTCGATCTCCTTTGTCACTTGTAAGGACATTTTTTGGCATAGTGCCTTATTTATTTATTTTAACATCTCTTTTTAGGAGCCTTCAAACCCTCCAACTTCAAAGCTTTTGTGCTCCTACTGACCCTTGTGTATTTTCCAGGGATAAACCCCTGGCTGGCAACTTAGGGATGATTTGTCAAGGGTCTCTTTAATAAATGAGGTTATTTATTTTCTGCCTGAAATTCCCTGGTTGGTGACTAAGAGAAACTTTGTATTAAGCTGTGCAGAGCATAATGAGGTTGCTGTAATGCTTTGATGTGGAAATGCCTAAATGCCAAAAAAAAAAAAAAGAAGAAAAAGAAGTGGTGTTATTGATAGAGCTTGCTTAAGGTATCTAGGGACAGTTTATATCAAGCAAATATAGATTGTACTATAAAGATTATAGATTTTGATAATAGCCCTTTAAAACTTTAATAGCAGACATCATAAAGAGGTCAAAATCAAATTATTTCCCTGGACCATGCTGCTGGTGGTTACCAGCTGAGCCCTGTTTCAAAATAAAGACCTGTGTGATATCAATTATAGAGGCATTAACGTTAGAAGAGATGCACAGGGAGATTTTATTTCCTCACACCTCTTACAAAGCCATTCCTGGCGACCAAACTGGCTGAGCAGGCAGTTAAATGTGTGGCATTAAAAGGCTGGAGTGGATTTGCACCACGTTAGTCTCGCCTAATGAAGGTGGTTACGTAAAAGTCCCTTCCCCTCAGCTGCTGGAATTGTATTTCCCGTGGCACTTCTTGCTTTCCACGTTGCTGATGGATTAGAAGAACAGACTTTGCTGCATTTCCTTCTCTTCTCCTTGTGCCGGTTCTTGAGGCTGATTAGCACAAAGCAGCTCTGAGCCGTGGCTCGGACACCAGAGATTGTGGGAGCCTCAAAGAGCCGTGATAATGGAGCTGGATGAAGGATGCTGGTTGCCATGGGAACGGTGCATGTGCCACACAAGATAATGTGACTGCTGTAGAGCTGGGATCTGTGCTGAATATTGATTGCGAGATTTCCTGGATTCCTTGGAAGTGCTGGGCTGTGTGCCGGGTGTTCCACCTGGCTGCAACTCATCCGCTGGGCTCGGGCCAGGGAGAATTTCCTCCTCCTCAAAGACCTGCCTTTTCCATGGGATGGTGTCAGGGGGAGGTGTTCTTCCTTGGACCCTGACTCCTGACCTGGCTGTGTTCCTTATTTCAGTGTCCCATGTCCCAAAATGATGAAATGAGGCTTCTTTCTGCTGTTTCAAAGCTTGTTTATTTCTGGTTCTTATCAAAGTTTCAGAGGCACAGACTGTGCTGTGACCTCCAGGAACACGAGGGCAGAATGGCAATGGCTACCCAAAGCAGGTAGCTTTTATATCTATTATCAACCTGTTAGAAAACTTTACCTATCTTATTTTGTTCCCAAAACCAGTGAATATCAACCTTATTGACATGTCTCCTCTACACTAAATTCTATCTACCAACGAACAAGTCACAGGAACTCATGTCAGAGAGAAAAAGGAAGAGAAGGAGAAGAGAGAAGAAGATGAAGAAGGAGAAGCCAACACCCTAGAATCTCCATGTTGGCTCCATATAATATATATAGCAAAATAAAAACTACAACTACACATTCTGCTGTGCACTAAACAACATCTCCTCATTTCTTTGGTGCTCTCAGCTCACCCAGAATTGGGGGTAAATGCTCCCACGAGCTTGGTTCGCAGGCCAAGCCTTTTTTGAGGAGCTCTGAGGGTAAAACAAACAACCAGAGGAGCAGGAAAAGTTCCCAAGCTTTTCCTAGACTCCAACAGGATGGGAGAACGAGGGGCAGGAATTCCTGGGGAGAGTTGTCAGGGTCACAGCTTTTCCTTGTGGAGCTCACAGAGCCCTGGGTGTTAAACTGGAGTTACTGGAGGATTGGAACTGAGGCGCTCCAGGTGAGTGCCCTGATTTAAAGTGGCAATAAAATGCCCCAGGAAGCTGAACTTTCACCTGTGGGATGTTTCTTGTGGTGGTTGTCACCTGGACACCTGCAAAGAGTCACAGGTCCCCTCTGTACCCCTTCACTGCTCCTCTTGGAAGCACTGAAAAGTTCATTTTTGACCCAGCTTGCCAAGGACAAGTCTAACTAGTGGCAGAGCTGTGCAGAATAGTGGGATTAAGAAATATCAACTCATTGGCAGCCCAGCATTATTATTATGGCATTATTGGCCATTTCCCCAAGCTGGGGGAAAGGTAAAACACAAAGATTTTAACTTGGGGTAAGGTAAAACATGAAGATTTTAAATGGGGCAAGGCAAAACACAAAGATTTTAACTTGGGGCAAGGTGAAACAAAGATTTTAACTTGGGGCAAGGTAAATCATGAAGATTTTAAATGGGGCGAGGTAAAACGTGGAGGTTTTAACTTGGAGGAATTCTGTGTGAGCAGGATCACTCTTGATCCTATTTTTTTTAGGTGAGGTTGGGATTCTTGCATAAAAACGAACAAAGCAGAGCTGGTTCTGCTGTAATTTTACAGCCTGAAGTTCAGGGTCCTTGAATGACAAAGAAACTCTAATTATTGCTCCTCTAGCCCAGATCCTCACTGCAGTAAACCAGCAAAGCTTTCTCAGTGCTTTATCTGCTTGGCAAGAGGCAGTTGGGGCCACTGCTGCTCGGGAGGGTTGTGCAGATGAGGTAATGCAAATTAAATTCCTGTCCTTCTCATGTTTCCCCCCCGGGGAAGGGTGATGCCACAAACTCCTGCTTGCCTTCAGCAGGATTGCTGGCAATTGGCCACCTGTTAGAGAAAATGTTGTGTAATTATTGACCTTACCAGCTTTTTGGGACATTATTATGCAGGTTTTAGGAAATTATCTGCGTTGTTTCCCACCTGCCTTGTGCTGTTTGGATCTCCGGGTGTTGTCTGGATCGGCCTTAGAAGCGCTGGACTTTTAGGAATTGTGAATTAAGAGAGAGGTGTTTTTGGGAACTCTAATAAGATGCTTATCTTCAGGCAGAGGTGGGGAACTTAAAACGTATCTGAGGTGTTATTTGTCAGAAATGTGTCTGAGAGGACAAATTTAGAAATTCTGGGCAGTTGTGCCCTCTGGGCACGATTTGCAGGTTGGTGTGACTTTGTGCTTCAGTACAGGTCGTGTCCAATGTGGTGCTCGGAGAGAGATTCAGTTTATTCTTTCCTGCTGCTTCTGGGTTTAAATCCTGCCACACATCCCAGCAGAGTTCCCAGTTTTATTGCCAATTCCAAATCCTGGTTGTAGAGCATCCAGCTTCTCTGGGCTTCTGGGGTTTTTGTAGAGCCAGGACAAACTGAGATATCATCTAAGACATCTTTGGATAACCAGGACACCTGCTCTGTAATGTGCAGAAAGTTATATTTTAGAGCACTTAAACACAGTGAGGAACTAGTGGACTTTGGGGATGTTTATTTAAAGCCATTAGGGTTTTTTTAGTTGGTTGGGATTTTTTTGGTTGGTTGCTCTTTTTGAGTCGGTTTTGTTTTGGTTTGGTTTTTTTGGTAATGCTTTAATGTTCCCTGAGTTTATGTGATAATTTGTGGGTGAAATCCTTAGCCTTTTTTTAGAAACAAAATAAATTTTGGATTTAGTAAGAGAACTAATTAATGAACTTGGACATTAGGCGTGGCTTTAGATACCAGCAGGACTTGTGCCTGAGTGAAAGCTGGCTCTGGTGGTGGAGCAGTGCCTCATGTGCCCTGTGATCCCTCCCAGGATTTCTGGGGTTAAGAAGTGCTTTGGTTCATGTAGAAGGGAATAGACTGAGTGTCAGCTGGAGCTTTAGCCCTGGCCCGTGCTGTTTGTCCCCATAACGAGGTGACAACATCGTTCTGAGCCAACCTGCAGCAGTGGCACAGTCACTGACTGGAACTCGTCTGTCCTTGGGCTCTCTGGGCTGGTCCTGGCCCAGCTGCACCTCGAAGAAAACTCAGTTTTAAGTGTGGGGACACGCAGGAATGTCTATAACACAGCCTGGCTGTGTGCCTGTGGGGTTTTGTGGGGTTTTGTGAGGTTTTGTGGGGTTTTGTGGGGTTTGTGGTGTTGATGCCTGCCATCCTATTGCACTGCACCCAGGAACCTTCCGTATCAAAGTGGTGCTAAATTTGATAAAATCAGGGTCTGTGTTTGCACTGTGATACCTTTCCAACTGCCATTTTTCCTGAAAAGTAGACTTTGAGGGGATAAATCCCAAAGCCACGTGAAAGACAGGGAACCTGGGGCTGCTGTTCCATGGAAAACCATCCAGCCACAGAGTGCTCACCTTCCCTGTGACCCTGCAGGTCACCTCTCCTGCCTGAACTGACCCCAGGAGCTGCTGCTGCTGGCTGAGGTGTGCTGCACAACACCTCTAATCCCACCTGCTTCACTGTTATTCCACCTGACTCACTCTGCATTATAAAGTAAATTCACTCCCCGGGGCTGGCCAAGTTTTAGGAGGGCAGGTGGAGGAAAAAATGTGGTTGCTCTGTCCACTCCCCAAACCCCCAAAATTTCTTCTTGCTGGCTCGGACACAATAATGTTCCCTCGATCAGCCTGTGGTGTGGAGAGGGGGATCAGAAGGAATATTTTTGGAGAAAGCAGCAGGGAAGGGAGCCAAGTGTGTCCCTTGGAAAGGGCTTGAACAGGCCAAGAGGAGTTTTCCCTGGTTGTGAATCTGGCCCTCAGTGCCTCCCCCGAGGAGCTCAGGCAGGGTTCTGTTGGATCTCAAACACCAGCAAATGGAGCTGGCTGTGGTTTATCACTCAAAATTCCCTTTTTGAGTGCTCACTGGAGGCAGATTTGCCTGCCAGTGCATGGACATGAGGTAGAATCTCATCTTCATGGCTGGCTGGAGGGGCAGACTGATGGCTGTGCTCTGTGGGGGAGATTGTTCTCCCACATTTGCATCCAGCCCCTCCGAGGATATCAATTTCCACAGAGCACGAGGATGATTTTGCTTTCACACAGCAAGAGTTTCCAAGGAGGCACTGGAGTGACAAAAGCTGTTGCCAGGGGTCTCCAAGGGACTTGACAGGTTTATAGAGTGATGATAAACTGCTGGGGTGGTCCCAGTGGAAATTGGGTTTGATGGAAATAATAAAGAACTGGAGGTGCTCAAGGACATCGTTGGAAAGCAATTTGGAGAGGCCGTGGAACATTTGGATTTGTCTCAGTGTGATCCCTCCCACAGAAGGGAGCTGAGCTGTGACTGGTGGGATTTATTACAGCTTTATACCTTTTCATATTGAAAATTGAGCTTCAGCATGATAGCCTGCTCCTGTCTTTATGCAGATTACATAGAAATGAATGGGTAGCTGATGGAGGTAATGTCTTGGGGACAGGGAATTTCATTTCCAGATGAAAAAACTCAGAGAATGTATTTTATTTTACAACAGCCTGTATATCTTAGCCAAAGTCGTTTAGTGATGGGCAAATACGCACCTGGAAAATGCTTAGACAGGCCTCTAAAGACATCCCAGAATTTCCTAGACAATTTTTTTAGTGTCTGTTTGAAAAAAACCACACACACTATTGTGTGCAGCTCACATCTGTGCCAGCACTGACAGTGTTACAAAGGCAACCCCATTAAGTTTCCTTTGTTCTTTATGGAAGAACTTTCTGCCTCGTCTTCTGGGCAGCACAAAAGCTGCATTATTTCCAAGGAGCACACACTTGCTGAGTGAACCCTGCAAGAGATTGTTTTCCTGTGATGAGAGCACTAAATTTTCCTTTGGTCACTATTTTTTGGAGTTGTAGAAAACCTCGACAGGATCCCACTGCCAGGGAGGAGCTGCTTATGTTGTGATTTGCTTCAAGAGGTTAAAAAAGGGATTGCTGGCAGGTAAATATGTGAGAGTGTCCCTCTACCTGGTGGTTAAAACTCAAGTGTGTGGTGGCTCCAGGTGAATTATTTTCATTTATAGATGTGCTGATGTTAGAGATGAGATGGAGGGGCAGGGGAATCATCTGCCTTCTTTAAAGGCGGCACAGATGTTGTTTGAAATTCTTTGTACTCATGCTCCCTCCAAAACCCATGCAGCTTAATTTTGGCCACAACATATAGTGAGGATTGAGTTCATGTCAAAATTAGCTGCTTCCTCCATCCTCTCAGACAATCCAAAATCCACCTTGGTGATGACAGACAGGCAGTAAAGCAAGCAGAATAAAAGTGGGCAGATTCCTGGGCAGGTTTCTCGCTGGGGGTGACCAACGTGTGCAGACTGAGGGCAGCTGAGCTGAGGGAAAAGAGCTGAGGGTGCCTGGAGATGTGTCAGTGGCACTTCCCTCGGGGACAGGGACACGTGGAAATAATTAACACTGAGGAGGAAGGGCCAAGGCGAGGGGAGCTCAGCTTTATCCTGCTTGGGAAGCAGATGGGAGCCATCAAGGCCACCCTCCCTGCCTGCCTTGGCTGCTCACAGGAGGCTTTGGCAGCAGAGCAGAAATATTTGCTGCTTGATCCTGAAGGAGGGGTTGCCCCTCTTCCATCCTCTGGGATTAAAGAACTGCCAAGGAGCCAAAGCCTGGGAGGTTTTTTTGTCCTTATCCTCTGTTTTATTCCACTTGGCCTGCTCATTTTTGGTAGCAAGGAGTTCTGCTCCATGTAATGCAGCTCTACCCAGCAAGTGCAGGTTGGGGAGCTGCATCCAAGAGGAGTTTGCAGCTGAAGAGTTTGAACAGCAGCAAGGAACAACCTCAGCTCACAATGCCTCTGCTCACCATTTGCTTCTGGATTAAGAGTACAAGCAAGCAAAAAAAATCCTGCAAAATGCTTTAACCATCAAAAAAAAAAGCCCCAAACAAACCAGGCAAGGAGCAAAACCCCTGTAAGAATTGTCTAAGCAGCAGCACTGGGACACGAGAGATTACTCTGCTCAGCATCTGGCACGTGTGGCAGCCTAGCTCGTGTGTGAAAGCAAAATATCTGTCTGCAGCTCCTTTTATTCATCAGGGCTGTATTCATGCATTCCTGCAGAGAATGGCGCTGTAAGGAGATTTACATGGGTGCCATCCATCCTGCTGTGCTTGTACTATCAGTGATTACACTGGGATGGTTTCCACGGGAAGGACTTTGGGAGCCAAACCGTGGATTTGCCTCATCCCCTTGTCTTTTCTGCTGGGTTGGGCTGGTTAAGATCACACTGCTTTGCTTATTTGTTATTTTTTAAAGGCATTTGCTGTGTTTGTGTATGAATAGATTGCAAGGGTTCATTGTAAGCTGTATTCCGAGCTGGAATGTTGGTTGTAAAGCAGCTTTTTCTCCACGGTGTTCCTGCCTTCAAGATGGAGGGATTGCACACAGCTGCTGGAAATGGGAGGAAGCTCTTGGAGTGGAATTTGGGCAGCTGGAAGAGAGAGAAATGAGGCCTTTGCAGAAAGCCACATCTCCACTGGCCTGGATGCTCTTACAGCAGTGGACAATGCAGTTCTCTGCATTTAGATGGGCACAGGGAGCATGAAATGTTGGCTGGGTGGCAGCTGGGCTGCTGTGACTTTTCGTGTGGGAGGGTCCTTATTTTGCCCAGGAAAGCTGAATTGGTAATTGTTCTCTCTGGAGGATGGGAATCACAAAAGAATGCTGCTTCCATTTATTCTTTCTCGCAGTTTTAATTCAGTCCCAGCTGCTTCATGTCACCGCTGCTTCCACAAAACGTTGAGCAGCAAATTCAAAATATCCAAATAACCTCCATCCAATTTAAAACTATAGACTCTGTATTTTGTTTGTGTAATGGTGACAGCCTCCTCAAAAATAGAGTGAAATTCCATCGCTGGAATCGTTCTGAAACACACAGCACACCCCCCTGTGTGAATTGTGTGCAAGGGTGCCCAAACTTGTGGATAAATATCTCCACCACGGTGGTTTGTTTGCAGGAGCTTTGCTCAGCAGGAGCTCTCTGTGCCACGGAGCAGCGAGGATTCGCAGCTTTCCTGCGAGATCTGCTCCTCCAGGAATAAAAGAGTTCCTTTGTTTACAGGAGTGGGGAGAGGGAGGGGGGAAGGCACCCTCCAGGCTGTTGTTTCTGGCTGCTGACATGTGATAGAACACGAGCGTGCCTTGGCTGGTGGGAGCTCAGATTGGCACCCCGGAGGGGAGGGGGGTCTAGGAGGGGAGCTGGGAGCTGACACTTTGTCATCTCACCCTGATGAGCCCTGGAAAGGAGCTGCTGAGAGCGCTGGAGGAGGTGGTGCATGATAAAAACAGGGTTTAGGCACGGGGGGTTTGCATTCGGGAGCTGAATTTCGGTTTGCATTCTCCACGCCAGGTGAGGAGCTCTGTCTGGTGGGGAACGCTCGCAGGAAACGGGAATTTCTTTGCTGGAAAAAGGCTCCAGGATCTGGATTTTTAGGTCCAATGGATCCTAAAAATGGCAGTGCTGTTTGTGGGGGTAGTTGGTGGCTGTAACCTCTCTCCTGCCCCCATCTGCATCTTTCCCTCTCTAGCCTGTGCCAGCCATTAGACCACAGCATCATTAAATTTAGGATTTCCGACCCAAACTAGGCATTCATCATTCAGCACAGGGTCTTTTGATTTTTCTTAGAAGTCTAAGGAAGACAGACCCCTCAATCCCACTGAGATGCACACGTGTGTATTTTTGGCTCCTTTGAAACCTTCAGCCACACTGTTTAATATAATCCAGCGGTGATCTTATAGCAACACATTCCTAATGACACATGAATATTTGATATTTGATATTCCCATTGCCCATATAATGTTTTAAAACAATAATGCTCCTATAGTCGTTTTTCCTGCCGATTTAATTTTACCACGTGACACTCACAAATGCTTCCATAGCTCAAGAGAACCCAACTTTCCTCAGTTTGCTCCTTGTCTCATCCAGGTGGGAGGTGAATTGCTGTGAATTGCACAAGTTTTCTGATCCTGAACGAACTCGAAGAAACAGAGGATGATAAAAATGTGCAAACAGCATTGGCCCTGCTGAAGTGTGACAAGGTTTAGGCAATTTTTCCCTTCAGGATTATTGGGAGGGTTTGATAACTCATGTTGGCAACAAAACACTGAGGCCCTGTGGTTTGAAGATGGGAACGATGGAAGCACAAAACCTGAGTGCAGCCTGTGCTGATGGGAGGCACCTCAGGCAATGTTAACAACCAGCAGGAAACAATATTTGGGGCCTATTTGCTCTATTAAAATAAATAAGCAAACAAATAAATAAAGGCAGGAGGATTTGTTCTGCCTTCTCTGATGGAAAGCTTCGTCCACAGCAGCTGCCTCTGTGGGTCTGGCTTCCTCCAGGATCTCTGAGCCACCTTTAGAGGTGATGGGCATCTCCAAAATTCATGGGGCACCCTCACAGGAAATCTGGGTTGGGAAGAGCCTCTGGAGGTCACCAGGCTCATACACGGGCGCTGTGCGAGCCGGGTTTGCTGTTTGCCTGCATTTGCCCAGTTTACAGAAAAATGGCAATAAATCAATAAATTATGCACATCACTCACTTTCTCTGCCTCTTCCAAGCACACAAATGTTTGTGGCCACAGGGAGATGAACATTCCTCTCCTTACTGCGATAACTTTATTCCGTGGTGTGCTGTTTGTTTGTTTAGGCTGGTTAAAATTTGCTCTCTTTATCCAAAAATCCTTTTCCTTCAAAGTAACACGGGCTCCCAGTGGAGGCTGAGGATATTCAGTGCTTTCCAGAGCCAAGGCCCCTGTTTGCACAGTCCCTGCAGTCTGGCAGGATGTTTGGAGTGGATCCATTGCTGCTTTAGATTGGCTTAGAACTCAATCACAGGGGAGAGCTCTTCACTCAATCTGTGCCATGCAGATAAGAACTGAGATTTTTCCGTGGAGAAATCTGACTGGTTTTGTTGTTTTATTGCACTCAGAGGGTATGGAATTCACTATAATGTGCTTAATTCTTGAGGAGCCCCCATTGCCTGGTTGATACCTGGAAGATGCAGCTCCAGAGGAACTAGGATGAGTTGCTCACGCTCAATATTGTGCAGAACAGAAAGATTTCTGCTCTTGAGCAGAGTCAAGAAATTGCTCATTGTCTAATAGGCAGAAACAGATTCTTATTTTTATTTCTTTGGGAAAAATGCGTTTTGGAAAGGAGGCAATTACTAAAGAATAAAGAAATGTGGAGTCATATAAAAGATAGTTTTTTCAATCCAGGTTTCGCGGTGTTGGGTAAAAAATAATACAACTTTGTGCCTTGGTATGAACAGGTGCAGCAATTGCTTTTGAAATGAGTCCAAGCAAGTAACATTAAGTCCTCATTTTACACCTCAGTGAGTGCTGTGCGAAGAGCAGAACTTCCCAGCAGCATAAGCAGATAGAATTCCATTGCTAGCTTTGGCGCTGGGCCTACTCACTTAAAGCAGCACAGTAGTATCTGAGCTCACGCCTCAGCAAACAAAACCTATTCTATTATATAGGTCAGGATTTGTTTTGGGACAGTCCTGGGCCTTTTGAGCTCTCCCCCTTCGCCAGGTTAACTCCACCTTCCCAAAAAAGAGCTTCTGTTCCCCCGGCCTGCAGCTCTTGGGGCTGGGGGAGCCGCGGGGCCCAACAATGGCTGCAGTATTTGGCTTCCAACCCCTCGGAACTTCCCTCCCAGCACGGAGAGGGAAGGGCTCCCAGGATGGATGGGTGAATGCCCTCCCGGGCCCGCAGCCTGAGGAACACTCTTGGCTCCTTCAGAGAGCTCTCTCTCTCCGTGAGACCGCCGTGTTCCCGGTGACAAAAGGCTCAGGGAGAGCCTTCCAAGGCCCGAGGGCTGCCGTGGGGAAACGTGGGACAGCTCTGCTGCTGCGAGGGAGCCGCTGGGGAATTGCCTGGGGAATAGAAAAGGGATTTTTGGGAAGGAACCGGCGCGGGGTTCTGCGAGCTCGCTGGTGGTGGGGCACAGACGTGCTTTGGTCCCAAAGCTCTGACAGCCTCTTGTGAAGGAGGAGCTGCCTTGGGGTTCTCTGTGGCAGGTAAGGAATATATGTAATATAGATAAAATATATCCTATTCTGCCTGCTGCCTACTTCTCTCCTTCCTTCTCTTCCCAACCAGGAGTCAGAGACAGTGGAGGAAGGGATTTTTCTCCTCTATTCCTTATTCCTGTAGCTCTTCTCCAGGAGTTCTGGGTGAGCAGGGCAGTGATGCTCGGCAGTCTTGCCTTAGGCTCAGCGTTGTTTTGCAGAAACGTTGGCTCTGAATGTTATTTTTTTAGATTTTCTTTAAAAATCCATCTCAGCAAGCTCATGTTTTGAATATTTCTCTCAGTGTTCCCCGTCACAGGACCCAGAAGAGATCAGTGCTCACTGAACTCTTCTCAACTGCTGGGAAGCCTTGAGCCAGTTGGGAACATCTCAGCTTTTTTTATGTTTTGCGTTTTTTTAATGGAGACATTTGTAGCCAGGCAAATAAAGAGGACATTTCCAAAGATGGAACCATCTCCTCCCTGGCAGGTCTCTCACGGAACCATGGCTCAGTGTCTGCCTTCTGCTACTCAGCTTTGTTCAACTTCTCGGGCGTTACCTTAATTTCAAGCCTCAGTCTCACGAGTTTAAAGCAAAACTTATCCATTTTAGTGCAAAATTTAAAAAAAAAAAAAGCCACAGAGCTACATTTAAAGAGGGAAAAAACATAATTCTCATCAAGTGTTGAATAAAGTTTTAGATAAAATACATTTACCCTGTGCCATCACTGCTGCAGATTGTTAATAAAAAGAAAAGTAAAGCTCGGCTGTGCTCTCCTGGAGCTGGAGGAGGCAGCAGTTATTTGCTTCCCATCAGGAAGGTGACATTCCCAGAGAGATGGCCTAGAAAATTGTTTTCAGAGAGTAAGAAAAATTAGTCCAGGAGGGTTATTGAGCATCCAGCTCTCTGCTTTGCAACAAATTGCTGGGTACCTGGCAGCACGTGAGGCTGTGACAAGTGCTCAGCCCGGGGGGTGGTGACAAGTGAGGAGATGCTCCAAACACCTCTTCCCTTTCACATTCTGGCTGAGCTTGCAGAGCTGGGCTACAAAATTCCTGTGTTTGGGGCTTTTTGCGGACACTGAGAAGCTGAGCAAGGGCATTGCATTGGTGCACAAGTAATGTGGGGCCTCATGATAACGCTGGGCTTGCGTTTGTGTTTTTGAAGTGGTTTTGATAGCATGTAGTGCTCATTTTCATCCATTAATGGACCCTTAGATAGAGGATAGAAAGATATTTGGCATTTGTGAGGCTTTCTGTAGCAGTTTTCATGCGTGGTGGGTTTTTTATTTTTACCTAGAAGAAGCTGTTCTGCAATCGGCTTTTTGCAAATCGAATTTTTTTTTGGGTTACTTTTGCTCCTACATAGGACAATACACCTTATAACACCAGTGCAAGGGGGAATAAATCCTAATTCATTTTTCCAAAACACATTTCGCTCCCCTCCAGATCTGTTTTGTCAGTGTTTGGCACCGTCACCCCTGTGGCTGTGGGACTTTGCTTTCAGCCAAGGCTTGGAAACTTTTAAATGGGAAGTAACTGAACACTCCCAAGCTGCTGCTCTAGGCTGAGGGAAATGAGGTTTCATGTGCCATTCGTATTCCCTCCGGGTTTCTCACCAGCATTTCAAAGAGGAAGTGAGGAAGATATTTACTCCTGTGATTCCTGTTGAGCCCAGCTATTGTGAAGGGGTTGTGGGAGCTGAAAAGGAGCACAAAAATACCTGTAGGGACAAATCCATGAGAAATAAGGCTGATAATTAGGGCGCTCATTATGAAGTTTGTTCTTTGGTTTAACAGCTTCCTGGAACCTGGGACAGACTCCCAGTCACATCTGGGGTGGAATTCATCTGCTCTTTGGTAGAAAAGAGCTACTACAGGTCCACAGAATGCAATTACCAAAGCTGACACCCTGCCAGGGCTCTGGATTTACTTTTCAGAAAGTGCCAAGGCATCTTTCACAGTCACAGATCACAACTCTCACCTTTTGGATGGGACACGAGGCTGGGCTTATTGGGAAAATATGGTCGCAGAAATAATTTGCCCAGTGTATAAATAGCATCTGCTTGTGGTTGTGTTCCTCAGGAGGGGAGGGGGAGCCAGCTGAGCTGCCAAGCAGCACAGATAAATTGTGTTTGAAAAGGAAAATATTGGTTGCAGGAGGACAGAGGTAATTGGGACCATATGTTCCAATCTTCTCCTCAACTGAGCAGTCGTGTACTGCAGTGCAAACAGCTGAAACTGCTCCACACTCGTGTCTGAGACGTTCTGCATGTTCAGTGACAGCCTTGAGTTCTTTGGGGCTGTGGAAATGCAGAAATCCTGGTTGTTCCCTCCCAGCAGGAACCAGAGGTGTCTCCTGGAGAAACGAGAGCCAGAGGTGAACTGGGCTGGTGAGGCTGGGGAGCCCCAGGGAGCAAACTGTGCCTTGGGTGCTGACATCAAATGGCTGGATAAGGTTTAGGAGCGATGGGAAAAAAGAGTTCCCTTCAGCTCTACAGGCAGGAATGCTGCTCTGAGTTCTCTGTGAAGGGAACAGTGTGGAGTGGGACAAGAGGCAGAAATGAGGAGTGCTAAAGGTGGCACAGGAGTGTGTGTGGTGCCTGTGAGGGGCTGTCCAGCTGTGCTGCAGAGAACACATTTGTTCCACAAAGTTACTTGAGAATGTTCTGCTTTTTAGCAGGAGGCAGGGAATGTTCAAATATGAGCCATCATTTAGATTTTTTTCTATGTAATTTTGACCTCTGGCTTTGTGAAGGCCAATGGAGCAGGACTTTGCAAGGCCCAGGAGGCACATTAGCAGTGAGCAGCATCCAAATGACATTTCAAACACTAAATACAGCAACTCCCTCTCCTCTTATCTGTCATTGTTCTGTCTGGCTGGCTAATTCACTGGAGTCTTGTCATATGACAGTTTATTTATCCCCATCACAGACTTATTTCACTTATCTAAGATTTCCAGTTTGGCTGAGGGGAGGAATATTGCTGCAGTGCAATTCTCCACTTGTCTGAGAGATAAGCTACCAAAATCTCGACGTGCTCCCCTAGAGCAGTGTGGTAGTACTCCAAATCAGTTCTTGACCCTGTGCCTTATCATTAAAAGCCACAAATCATCTGTCTTCATGATTTGAGAACAGCGAGTCTGTGCTGTAGTAGAGGATCAGTGTTGTTAATCCTGCACCTGTTCTGATAAAATGTTGTTGTTTGATGGTCATTTGCTTTTGTTCCCTTGCCTTACTTCTTTGTTGCTGTTGTTATTTCATCTCTCTTTCTGGTACATTTTTCCTGCTTGGCTTAATAAAACGAGATTCACAAGGGGCTGGAATGATCCTTCCAGCCAGGTGTGAACTGGCTGGGGAGAAGCTGTTTGTGCTGTGATATCCACTTGGTAGAGAATGCAACAGATGCTGCTCCTCTTTGTCTGGAGATCTTCCCCAGTGCAAAAAGAAACAGGGACAAGGAAGCCAGAGTGTGACCTTTTGGGCAGAACCAACAGGTGAATAACTGTATTCAGGACTGGAAATTCATCATCTAGGGGATTTCCTCCATCCCACAACTCGAGCTCCTAGTCCAGCCTGTAGCCATCCCTGGCTGTGCTACCCCAGCATGGAGAGGGTGTCCATGGATGTGTCTCTGCCTCCAGAATTTCTCTTTCTCCACTTTTTCCATCACTCCATTTCCCAACAGCAAGGGATGGTGCCTTAAATGGCTCCCTAGAAACAGAGAGCAGACAGGAATAAAGGAATAAAGGAGGGATTGATTGGAAAGGCCTTCAGAGGTCACACTCTGGGCTCCAGAGGCTCCTGCCTCAGTGCATCCCAAAATGGACAATGCCAGCTCCCGAGTTCTTCCCACTTTGATATCAGCATCAATTCCCCAAGCAGAAGCCAGGCAAGGATGGAATTTGCCCAAGCTTGCCCCCCTCTCGCCAAGATGAAGGTTTGCAGTTGTTGGGCCCAGGAGGGTCTGGGCGTCCTTGGAGAGCGAGCTGGAGAGGCTTTGTTATGTCAGTGTGAGCATGAGAGAACAGCACTGAACGAGTTCCAGGGAGCTGCAGAGTCACACTGGGCACTGCAGGGCTGGGAACAGAGAAAAGTTCAAACCCAAGGCATCAGGGAGGTGATGGAATTGCCATCCTCTGTCCCAAGGAGGAGTTGATCCTCTCCTGCTGATGTGTTTCACCAGCGTGAGGTGGAGGCATGGGAGAGCAGGAGCAGAGGATCAGCAATTCCTGCTCTGGAGACTTTTATCAGTGCCGTGAGGTTTTCTCTGCTGAAGAGCTCCCCTTTCCCTCCCCCAGGCTGCCGAAACGTGACTGTCTGTGGGAGTCTTTTCATGCTGCTCTCAGAGCTGCTTTTTGTGCTTGTCTTTGCCAGGGTTCCTGAGGCGGTCTCTGATCTCTCGGATAGGTCGAGTTTGCCGATGGAAACTCCGCCTGGGAGAGTTCAAAGTGTGCCTGTGCATCGTAAATAATGAACATTTCCCAGGATAAAGTTTGGACAGAGTGGGTGGAGGTGAATTTTTTGACTGGGAAGAGGAGGAGGAGGAGCAGTGTGTGTGTGTGTGTGTGTGTGGTTTTTTTTCTTTCCTTCTCTGCTTTTCCAGAGCACTGCGCTGCCTAACTGCGAGATATAATGGCCATATGAATTGCTATTTAATCAGGGATGCTAATTAAGTCTTAGCTCTTTAATGCTTTCATGGGAGAGCTGTATATGATTTGCAGTGGCTGGAATTGCAGTTGCAGGCAATTAAGCTGCTCTTGGCTTTGTAGGACCTGAAAGCACAATTTTCTGGGGGATATTCAGGGCTCAGAGAGATCCTGTCACCTTTAACATTTCCCTTGGTCTGAGGATAGGAGATGTTTGGAAAAGGAAATGCTCTAAAGCAGCGAGGCAACGAAACAATGAGATTATTTTGGATTTTAAGTAGCCTTTTTTTTTTTTTTGAGTGTATAATTACAGTAGTACATCCACTTTTATGGCACAGTTAATATAATTGAAGGTTAACTATAAAGCCCATTCTGGAAAAAGAAATTTGGCTTGTTTTTTCAGCCCTGCTTGTTTCATACTGCAGTCGAGAAAGGTTCTGAGCTGGGGCTATCTGCTGCCTTATCAGATGGCAGCACAGAGTTTCCTCTTATGGATCAGAGCAATCCTTTCCAAACAAGTGGGTCCCTCCAGCAAGAGAATGGAGAAATTTAAGGAGTGGGACAAAATGTGTGGAACACTTGTCAGCCTTATGGAGTACAGTCAAAACCAACCCAGAGGCTAAATTTTCAACAGCCAGCAAGCAGGTCTGTTTGTGATGAAGAACAGGCTGGGATTTTTAAGGTTTGAGGGGTTTTAATCCCCCAGACATTGTATCTTGGTAGCTGATATCAGTGATACAGCATGCTGGTCACCATAATTTTGATCCTCTAGGAGCTGTTTCAGTAATTATGTCAGAGCCTGGCATCCAATAATATGCCATTTCTGCATGGCAAAAGGGACAGAAAGGAGAAGAAAAGTGAAGAAAAATATTCATGTTTCTCTTTCTTGATCTGAATGCTTCTTTGAAAGGCAGTCTGCCCTTAAGAGAAGGGTAATTCGGAGACATTTCAGATACTTGAGGCCTGAGAAAGAGAGCACAAATGGACTTTTTAGGTTAAAAGCTTGCTCCATAATCACAGCTCCTGAGATGAGAGGGGTGTTTCACTTTGCCTTTGGCAGAGCTCCCTCTCTTTCCCCCTCTTTCCTGTGCTGCTTTGGCAGCCACTCCTCAGCAGGTGAGATGGGAGCAGTGATGTCCTCACTGACAATGTCACATCTCCCTGAGCAAAGCTTGGTGTTTGCTCACTCCCTGCAGGCTGGGCATGATGCCTTAGGCGTGAACTTTTCTCTGTTCCCAGCCCTGCAGTGCCCAGTGTAACTCTGCAGTTCCCTGGAGCTCGTTCAGTGCTGTTCTCTCATGCTCACACTGACATAACAAAGCCTCTCCAGCTCGCTCTCCAAGGACACCCAGACCCTCCTGGGCCCAACAACTGCAAACCTTCATCTTGGGGACAGGGGGGCAAGCTTGGGCAAATTCCATCCTTGCCTGGCTTCTGCTTGGGCAATTGATGCTGATATCAAAGTGGGAAGAACTCGGGAGCTGTCATTGTCCATTTTGGGATGCACTGAGGCAGGAGCCTCTGGAGGCCAGAGTGTGACCTCTGAAGGCCTTTCCAATCAATCCCTCCTTTATTCCTTTATTCCTGTCTGCTCTCTGTTTCTAGGGAGCCATTTAAGGCATCAGGCAGGTTCCCTTTCCCTTGGCTCAGCGTGTTCCTGCACTGCCCTGTCCTTTCTCAGCCCCATTCCATCATTTCACACCCACGATGATAAACCAGCAAACACCGATGGAGTGAACCAACCCCGTGGGCTGCAGCCCTGCAAATGGGGCTGAAATCCTCCATGCCAGCCTAGCCAAGCCCATCCCTGAGCTCAGCAAGCCAGCTGGGGCACTGGAAATGCTCCAGTGGGCGAGCTGATGAGCTTCTTCAACAGGGCCGTGTGTGGCAGCTGAATTTCCGAGCCGTTTTAACTGCCTGGCAGCTGGAATGCTCCTCTTGGTGCTGGTTCTGAGGCACGTGGGATCTTTCCACCAGCACTCTGGGGTTTCTTTGTGAGGGATTTGAAGTGGTACCGTCCTGCCTTTAGTCTGCCCTGAAGCATTTTCGATTACATGCACCGAATAAACGGCAGGAAAGCAGAAATGATGATTGTCCCAGCTGATAATGGATGGAGGTTCTTTCTGCTTTGCATTTGAAACTTGTTCTGGAGCTGGGATTAGCTGTGTCCTCCCAGGTTTATTCTCTGCAAAGCATTTTCTACACACTGATCTGGTTTTTAGCTTATTTCTAGCCTGCCCCTCTTTTGATCCAACCCCACAGGTGAAGGGGGAAGCTCTTTATGGCACAGTCAGACTTCAGGGGCTAAAAACTCCCCAAGGATCAGGGTACCCAATTGCTGCTGAAGTGCTCCTTCCAAAATGTGGGAGTTGGTGAGACAAATCCTTTGGATACTGCAAGTTGCACTCTGATATTGAGAGGGGAAGAGGACAGGCATCATGTCAGCTCTCCTTGAATTCTTGGTGACCTTTGGAAGCTTGGATGTTCCCCACCACAGGAGCTCTGTGTGGGAGAGGCTGCCCTGGGAGGTGTTTGAAGGCACCTGATCCTCCAGAGCCTGCTGGGTGATGTGGAAAACCTTGTGCTTGAGTCAGACATGATCTTCCTGAAGAGGACCAGGCTCCTATTCCAGGTTCCTATTCCAGGTTCCTATTCCAGGTTCCCATTCCAGCTTAATCACTTCCTGCTGTGCAGCTGTGGCCATTCCACCTTTCTTTTTGCACCTTTGTGTAAAACAAATGCTCCTCGATTGATTTTTGCCCTCTGAAAGCTGCTCTGTGTAACACCCTGGCAGGAGAGAACTCGCAGGCACCGTGCAAGATCAATACCTCCCTCATTTGTTCCGAGGTGAAAACACATGTTTTCCTAAGATCTGTTCCATGTATTTACCTGGAAATCCTCTCCTGCTTGGAAAGGCTGTCTGAGCAATCCTGAGGTGCTGATGGAAGTTGAATGGATCCCAAGGAGCCCCTGAGGTGGGATAAAGTGAAATCCATGAAGGGAAAAGCATGGCGTAGAACACGTACTGTGGTGTGGCAGCAAAGGAAGAGTTGCTAATCCATCCTAAATAACACTGGATGCCTGCTGATAAATAACATTCCTCATCTTTTATCCAGAATCTGCTGAGAATTTCCCTGATTGCCCCCCAAAAAACCAGGCTTCTTTCTCAGATAAATGAAGGAAGGGTTTTGTTGCATCTGTGATGGCCTCAGGGCACTCTTCTCACATCTCCTCTGGAGAGAGGCTGGCACAATAATCTAATTTGGACTCACTGAGATTAGGGGTCACTTGTGATACTTGAATGGCAGGAGTGTGCTCCGTGGTGGATTTGTGCATTCCCTTTTTTCCAGGGAGGATCCTCTCTGCCGGCTCAGGGTCAGGAACAGATTTTACAGGTGGTTAAGGGTAGGATTTCCAGATATGCATCAGGAAAGTGAATTTTCCCTGGTAGAATTCATTATCAACTACAGATCTGGCCCGAAGCAATGTCAATGGAGAGAACTGAATGTTGCTGTTGGGTCACATTGGGTTTTTTGTTTATTTTCATACGTATGTCCTTTAATCTGAGCTGGAATTTAGGGATCTTGAGGAATTTTAAAGAGAAACACTAAGAAATGTGGCTTCTTGAGTGAATCTGAAGCACTGATGGAGAAGTAGAGGGTTTATTACTCTCCTATTGTGCTGCCTTAACCCCAAAGTCAGTCCAGCTGGAGTTCTTGGAGGAGCCCAGCTGTGGGAGAATGTTTGATCTGTGCTTTTATTACTGCTAATTTCATTAATAATAGAGCTGCCGTCCAGGAGGAGACTGAACTCCCGAACCAGAAATATGCTCAGGCTCTAAATGCTTCACTTGCAAGGTGGTTTTGTTTACTCTGAGAATGTATTCCCCACCAAAGCTGCTGTTTCAGATATTTTAATGTTGGTTTTATATGTGCTTGCAGTCATTAGTTTGCAAATGATGATTGAATTAGCAAATTAGATTCCTTCACCCTTGGCAAGTGCCACAAACCTTGCAATTGGAAGGCTGTGAAAGTCTGAGGGGGAGAAAAAGCAGTTCCCAAAAAACAAAGTGGGGGAAAAGCCCCAAATCAAATTATTTGCTGCAGCAAATAAGGTTTTATCTGATGTAACTAAATGCACATAACTGGGTTGGGCTTTTTTTTTTTTTATTCCATAGAGTCAAATGAGATTAAAGTGGTTTCAGTATGAATGTTCAAATCCTCGAGTGTGGATCTGAAAAAATGTTTCCTGATATGCTCCATCAGGGCAGGCAGATGAAAATGAAGCTGTCTGTCCTGCAGATTGCTGCAGACTCATCCATTCCAGGAGCAAGGCAAGCAGTGTGTGCACTCTTACCTGATAGGAAAACACATTTTTCCTCCTTAAACTTCTTGCTGACGAACTGTGTACCTTTGGAAAAAAGGCAAGCTCAACCTAATCTCCTCCATGGGAAAAAAAAAAACCAACCCATACCTCCCATGTGTCCTATTTTTGTTCAAGTGCTTTATTATTCAAACAAATGGTGTGGGGGGAAAGTAACTCCCTCCTTTGCCTCCTCGAGGAAAATATTTGCCTCCTAAGGCTTTATACTGAAAAATAGGCCCTAGAGATCAAGGAGAATGTGTCTTGTAGTGGATGAGAGTAAATAATTCAATTTCTGCTTTTGGATGAGTAGCTATCCCCTCAGAACAGAGAATGGGCTCAACCAGGATTCAACACCTCCCTTTGGGCAGCACCTGCCATGTCCCCAGCAGGGTCCCTCAAGGACCTCTGCTCTCTCTCAGAACCTTTCCCTGGTCCTTGTCAGGAGTACACCTGGTACTGAACTTTCCCTGTTTTATCTGAGACCTGCGGGTTTTATCCTTCTCCTGCTTGCTGGCCTGGGCTCCTGATCGATTATCCAGGGAATTCTGGTCCAGTGCAGCCTCAGCCTCACTGCAAGAGGACTTCCAAAACTCCAAGCACTGCTTCTGGGACACAGACTGAGGGCAAAATTGTCCCAAACGTTGACAGTGGCTCCCAGGTTGCAGAATTAACTTTGACATCCAGATTGTCTTGAGCTGTCCTTTGAAGCCTTGACGTTGAGCAGATGGTGCCTTGTCTTTCTGTGTGATAAAAGCAGCAGGCTTTGAGCCGCTGCAGGAGCCAGCATTTGGTGCTGTGTGGCTCTGTGACCCTTTCAGCTGCCTGGCAAGTCTGAGAAATGCCACTGCTGGCACGTGGATATCTGCTGGTAAGTTTGCTGAAAATAAAATAAAACACAAATCAATTCCTTCATAAGCCTGATGCCTTAGGTTTGAACTTTTCTCTGTTCCCAGCCCTGTAGTGCCCAGTGTAACTCTGCAGGTCCCTGGAGCTCGTTCAGTGCTGTTCTCTCATGCTCACACTGACATAACAAAGCCTCTCCAGCTCGCTCTCCAAGGACACCCAGACCCTCCTGGGCCCAACAACTGCAAACCTTCATCTTGGGGACAGGGGGGCAAGCTTGGGCAAATTCCATCCTTGCCTGGCTTCTGCTTGGGCAATTGATGCTGATATCAAAGTGGGAAGAACTCGGGAGCTGTCATTGTCCATGTTGGGATGCACTGAGGCAGGAGCCTCTGGAGCCCAGAGTGTGACCTCTGAAGGCCTTTCCAATCAATCCCTCCTTTATTCCTTTATTCCTGCCTGCTCTCTGTTTCTAGGGAGCCATTTAAGGCATCAGTCCTTTGGCACCCCAGACGGGACAATGAGGCTTGCAGAAATTGTTACTTTGTGTTTATACTACAGCTAGTAAAGTGGATATTTTTTTCTTATATTAGCAATGACTGACTTGGTGTGAGAGCCAGACATTTGTAGTGGTCCCAAGCAAGGAGAGTTGTTTGTGGGTACTCAAGGCATGCCTGAGGAGGTTGTTCAATATGTTTATTTTGACCAAAGCAGCAAAGCTTCGAAGCTTCTTTGCAGCTAGAAAGCTACAGACAAGTAAAACCAAAATTCTAGTGGCAGTTTTCAATGCGTGTCCTCTACACTGAAAATCTTTGTAGGATACTTCTACATATTCAAAATAAACCTATTTAAACCACTGCTTCAGTCAGAAGTTAAAATCCACCCAGGTGCACTTCTAACCTCATGAATAAAGTGCCACACCACAGATGAGACTGCCCTGGAGCAAAGAGTCCCCCCAGGAAAGGATCCCAAGTCCCCTTTTCCCAGGGCCTGGCATTCCAGACAGATGTAGGGAAATGTGGGTGAGCAGGAGCCACCCCCATAGCCTCAGGTGTCACCTGGCAAACCCAAATCTGAGCCCCAAAGCCAAGCTGAGACTTCCTGCCACAAGCCTGTGGGAATTCAGGAGGTTTGTGTCTCTGAAAGGCCAATTAGTTACAGGAAGTTGATCTGAGGTGCTGCTGAGCTGTTGTTACGGGAATTAGGGCTGGGATTCATGGCTCCAAAATCCCCCCAAATGCATTTGTGTTCTGTTCAGAGCCATGCCAAGGTTTCAGAACAGATTCTGAGCCCAATGCTTGTCTTCAAGGGTGGCTGGAAATCCTTTGGGACAGGCGTGAAGCTTCGCCCTGCTGGTATTGTCATGCAATTGAGCTGTCAGCCAGAACCAGCAAGGACTGCTTTTCATGCATTGACCACTTGCAAAATGCTCAAATTTATCTTAAGCTTTTTATTTCTATTTTTTTATGTTTCCTTTTTTTTTTTTTCCAACTGAAAAGAAAACGAGTTGTTCTATTTATCTCCTACCTTCAGAGCAAGTGCCCTGATTGTTTGTCCTTATCACTTCAAGCCAGAAAGTTTCATAGATTTGCAAAGCACCTCAATATTGCAGCTTCAAATTCCTGATTTGGCAGGAGGGGTGGCAGGGGGGGGAAGAATTTCTTGTTTCCATTTAAACTGCTTTTAGTTCAGACTGAAATCCCATTTAAACTTGAAGGTTTGGATTGAAGTTGGAGGATCAAAGAAAACAGAAGAGATAGAAAATGTGGCTTTAGCTTGGAGCTATATCTGAAAAGGGTAACCTCAGATTCAGGGCTTTTCTTCTCTCTGCTGCACCCCCTCCAAAATGGGCTGATTTTTCCAGTTTCTCCCGCCAAGAGTCTTAACTGCATTAACATGTGCATGTGCCTGCAGCCTTTTTTTGTTTGCTGTGCTCTATATGATAACTGCATGTAAGAATCACCAATGTAAAGTCTTTTTCTTATTCAGAAAAGAGGGCTATTTAAAAGAAGCCACGAGCTAAAATGTAGAGGCAGCCCCAAAATTAGAATCCTTTGGATTAGCAGTGTTGGCAGCTGCTGCTGTCAGCCGAGAGGCTTTGTAAACCAAGGGAACAGCATCTGCCAGAGCTTCCTCCTCTCCACCAGGCTTGGGGAAGTGCAGGCCTTGTGTTGGGCTAAAATAGGAGAAGGAGTTTTGTGGGAGTTGTGGGGGGGAGGGAAATTAAAAAAAAAAAAAATAAGAATTACAATAAAATGATAGAAACTGAAAGAAGCTCGACTTGCACGAAGGTGGCACAGGCAGCCTCTGAAAAACCATTTAGCTCTGTTTGTCAGAATGTGTTTCTAGCCCTCACTGTGATGCTTGGAGCTCCGTGGGCCCTGCCTGGTGGGTGGCTCTGGCAGCTTCAGACCACGTCCCCCTCCAGCTGTCACCCCAAGTGACTTGCCCAGTCACACAGAAAAAATCCCATCTCAGATGTACCAAGATGTCACCCCGTGAACAATAACTCTGCCCTGGCACTCTTGGGCATAGTTTTCAGGTTTAAGAGGACCTCAAACATCCCCAAAATCAGAAGCGCTCACTGGAGGTGGCAGGAGGGAGACATCCAGGACAAAAATGCTGTATTTCTGTGACCCAAATTCTGTTGGTTTTATTAATACTTTTGAAGCTCTGCTTGAGTTTGAATTGATCTTCGAAGCTCTAATTTTTCCTCTCCATCACTTTACAGAAATTGTTTTTCTGGTCCTTGAGGTTTTGTACTTAAGCATGAAATTGAAACTTGGGTAATTTTTTTTAAGGCTAATAAAGAGAAGTGTAAACACCATTAAAACTTTATTTCTCTCTCTCCATCCCACCCCCACAATGGTGAAGATGTGCATTTTCAAGCATTAAGACTCAACAGCCTTTTCAGTTTAGAGATCCATTTTAAGACAGTATCTGGTCTAAATTTGGCCTGATTGGACATCGGGAGCTACATGGGAAGCCAGAGGTTGAGGAACACCAAGTTTCTGGTGAAAATCTGGGGGTTTGGATCAGATTCTGTAAATTTTGGCCTTGCGGTCTTGGTCAAATCAGTGTTGGCTGCTGCTCCTCTTCAGTGCTGGCTCTTGTAGTGGTGCAAGGCAGGGAGTGACACAAAACAGGCTGCTGATCAATAGTCAATATTTACTTTCAATATGAGAAATTCAGGCTGGAGCGATGCTCTCCCTGCTGCATTCTGACATGTGGTTCTACCTACCCTTACCCAAAACAATATCACTTCACAAAGATGACACAGTGACAGATGGGAGCTGCCTCCAGTCCTCAGACAAACCCAAATCCCAGGGGGCTCGAGCAGCACGTACAGAAGGCAGGCTGAGTGTTTGATGTCATCTTTTCACATCATGTTTTCACCAGAGGAAATGTTTTACCTTGTGGATCTGGCACCTCCACATAATTTAGGCAGTGTGTTGGTTTTCACAGGCTTCCAACACTGCTGGTGACCCCTCGTGCTGAGCGCCCAGGCCTGGCCCTGGCAGATTTGGGCACTGCTCTGGCAGAGCAGCTTCAGGGCAGCAGGAGCACCTTCTCCATCTCCTTTCCCCCATAGAACACTGCCTGCCAGCAAATTTGGCCACGGCATCCCAGGGCGTTCTCTTCTGTGGGAAGAGAAATGGCACTGAGCTTAGAGATTGGTAAAAATTAAATAACAAACACCACCCCCAATTACTTACACTGAGATTTATTTTTTTTCCTGCTGACCGTGATCCTTGCTGGAGCTTTTATGTGCTTTTGTTTGCCTTTATTTGCTTCCACGAGGCAAAAAGTCTTTCATACTTAGTCATTTGTACATGCTGGAGATGAAAAAAGGCTGTTAGGAGAGGGTAGCAGCATTATTATTGAAGGTTAAGGGATTGCGCTGGCACGCAAAGAAACTCTGCTCTAAATTCTGCTCCAGCCTCCTGCTCGGGCAAATTACTTTGCCTTTCTGAGTACTTGCTGCTCCCTTTTTCTGTCCTGGCTTCCTGCATTGGTGTGTCTCCAAGGACGGGCTTTGTGCAGCTCCCTGGGCCAGCAGAGGCTCAATGCCCCTAAGGCAGGAAGTCAGAACTGCCCAACTCCTGCCCAACCTCCCCGGGGCTGCTCCGGCAGCACAGCCTGGGGGGCAGCTGGGCCAAAAATAAAGGGGCAAAACCAAAGGGAAAAGAGGTGGGTGGGCTCTTTGTCACCCTCATCTCCTCCCAGGCAACGGGGATGGGAGAAGGGGAGCAAATCTTGTGGTTTGTGGTGCCTGTGGGTCAGAACCTTTGGTTTCTGCAGCGCAGCACAGGACGGGAAATCCATTGCTCTGCTAAATTTGTGTCTGCCTTGTTTCTGCAGCCAAGGTGCTGATGCCTTAGGTTTGAACTTTTGTATTTTCCCACTCCTGCAGTGCCCAGTGTAGCTCTGCAGGTCCCTGGAGCTCGTTCAGTGCTGTTCTCTCATGCTCACACTGACATAACAAAGCCTCTCCAGCTCACTCTCCAAGGACACCCAGACCCTCCTGGGCCCAACAACTGCAAACCTTCACCTTGGGGAGAGGGGGGCAAGCTTGGGCAAATTCCATCCTTGCCTGGCTTCTGCTTGGGCAATTGATGCTGATATCAAAGTGGGAAGAACTCGGGAGCTGGCATTGTCCATTTTGGGATGCACTGAGGCAGGAGCCTCTGGAGCCCAGAGTGTGACCTCTGAAGGCCTTTCCAATCAATCCCTCCTTTATTCCTTTATTCCTGTCTACTCTCTGTTTCTGGGAAGCCATTTAAAGCATCAGTTCAAGGCTGGGTTATTTCCTTGAACTGAGAGAGATAATGGAACCTGTGGTAGTATCAACCCTGACCCTGAGTGGCACCAGCTCTGACCTTCCTTTGAGCCTCTCTGTGTTCCCCCAGCTGTTGCATTTCCTACCCTGCAAACCAGGGTGGGCTCTCAGGGAAGGCCTTGGGGTCTGCACAGCCACAATTAATACCCATCAGGGCTAAAGGATGACACCCAACCAGTGCAAAGAACAATGGGCAAACCCATTTTTCTGCAGCAGTAACTCGAGTTATCTGCCCTGCTCCATTAAACTTCAAATGGATGGGAGCACAACCAAAAGTCCAAATAAATATGGGAATGCTGCCCTGGGAATGCTAAAGCACATCTTATTTACTGTGTGGGGAATAGGAGTGAACATGTGCTTGCCGTAGATGGTGATTATTATCTTTTCTTATACTTATTTTATTTATTTGCTATACAATTATTATATTTCTTGTATTCAATCAGCCTAGAGGCTAATATTAGAAATCGTGGCAAAGACTTTATGGCAAAGAAATACAACAGTGCAAACAGCAAAGGAAAGACCATTCCAGAAGGCAGGAATCACCAAAGCAGGCAGGTAGCACAGAGCCATTTGGTTCTGTTGTAAACTGCTAGAAATCTCTCTGAAGTTGGGCCCAAACTGTCGTGGTGTGTAAATATGAAGTAGTAGGAGCAGAATGTGTGAGTGTGGGCTGAGGAAAAACACACTCAGAATAGTTTAGGAGTGCCCACAGCCTTGTTAGAGCTACTGGGATTGATTGGGAAGTGGTGTTAATCCGTGGGAAAGTTTTGTCAGGGGCTGGTTTTCAGTTAGTTTTGATAAAATTCCATGATGAGAGGAAAAAGCTTCCCTCTCCTCGTGTCTCCCTCCAACATTAATTGTCTGTTTTAAACAAAAATCTTACAGAGTACAGAAGGGAAAACCATTACATGTTCATAAGAAAATATTGTAGATTTTGCAATGGGCCTCAAGCAGGCTCCCAGGATTGTCAGGATAATTTTGCACTCGTGGTATGAGTGTGTTTTGCTGTATTCTGATCCTGATGTTAGCAGGAAGAACAAAATCCATTGCCTTTCAGAAATAACCTTGCTCTGGGCTACGTGGACAGCACTTTTCATGATTTTGCATCTTGCATTTCTGGTTTTTTTTCTCTTTAATTTTACTGGGGTTTTTTTTCAGACGAATTACAGAATCCCTTTTAATTGTACTGTAAATTTTTTAGACATATGAAACTCCTTTTTTTTTGAGGAATAAGTGATTAATTTTTATTTAAGGAACTGACCAGGATATGTCCTTGATAGCACCACTATATCAGAGACAATCTCTCTCTGCAGGTTAGACTTTTATATCTTTACATCAAGAGGGAATTTCATACCAGGAGAGCTACAGAAAGTGGCTGTGGATCTCACCACTGAACTAAAGCTGGACTTGGGGAGTAAATACCCATTCTTTGGGCTCTAAATTGCTCAGGAACACCAAAATATGAACAGTTATGGTCACATTTTGTGGCTTTTAGGTTTCATCTTTATATCTGAGTTATCCTTGCACGTGAAGATTGGAAAACTACAAAGCAGCTTCTTTTCCTGCCT
The DNA here is from genome assembly GCA_013396875.1 of Vireo altiloquus. Classification (NCBI taxonomy): domain Eukaryota; kingdom Metazoa; phylum Chordata; class Aves; order Passeriformes; family Vireonidae; genus Vireo; species Vireo altiloquus. The sequence goes on along the minus strand of VZRF01001716.1, from coordinate 368,277 downwards.
GGTGGTGCTGAGCCTGTTTCCAAGCCATGGTTAAATATGACATCCTTATCATTTCTTCGGATTCTTGTGGCAATTTGTGCATCCCAAGAGAGACAGATAAGTGCTACAGGAAGGCTGGTACACTTTAAGGAGAGGCAAGACAGGCTATTTTTAGGAAACTATTTTCTTTCTTCCCTTCACATGCAGACTCTGCTGTGTTGCTCGAGAGGAAATTTGTTTCCTCAGGGGCAGCTAGAACTGGGAGCAAGGAGATGAGTTTTCATGGCATGTCTTAGGGCCTGAGGGAAGATTGTCTGGCAGGAAGGGACATGAGAGTGCTGGGGACAGCAGCTGGACACGAGCCCAGGGGTGCCCAGGTGGGCAAGAGGCCTCTGGGCTGGGTCAGGAGCTGTGAGGCCACAGCAGCAGGGCAGGGATTGTGCCCTGTGCCAGCCCTGCTGAGGCACCACCCCAAACCCTCACTCCAGGAGGGACCTGGAGGGGCTGGAGCGTGTCCAGGGCAGGGAATGGAGCTGGGGAAGGAGCTGGAGCAGCAGGAGAGGCTGAGGGAGCTGGGAAAGGAGCTCAGCCTGGAGAAAAGGAGGCTCAGGGGGGACCTTGTGGCTCTGCACAACTTCCTGACAGGAGGGGACAGCTGGAGGAGGGTCAGGCTCTGCTCCCAGGGAACAGGGACAGGAGGAGAGGGAACGGCCTCAAATTGCCCCAGGGCAGATTTAGATTGGGGATTTGGGAAAATTTCTTAACCAAAAGGGTTGTCATGCATTGGAAGAGGCTGTGCAGGAGGGTGGCTGAGTGGTCATCCCTGANCCGGGGGGGGTCAGGCTCTGCTCCCAGGGAACAGGGACAGGAGGAGAGGGAATAGCCTCAAATTTCCCCAGGGCAGATTTAGATTTGGGATTTGGGGAAATTTCTTAGCCAAAAGGGTTGTCAGGCATTGGAAGAGGCTGTCCAGGAGAGTGGCTGAGTGGCCATCCCTGGAGGGATGTAAAAGATATGTTGATGTGGCACTTGGGGACAGGGGTTCATGGTGGGCTTGGCAGTGGTGGGTTAATCAGGGATGGACGTGATGATCTTACAGGGCTTTTCCAACCTAAATGATTCCATGACAGTCCTGTCATCTCTCAACACGTTCCTGCATCTTCCCCCTGTTGTGCCAAGTGCTGTGTGGGGAAGGAAGGAGGCAGAGAGGGAAATCCATTGGCCTGTTCTGCTGTGACTGTCCAGGCTCTGTCTCACCCCTGCTCTGACCCCAGCTCTGTCTCCCCACTTCCAGCAGCTCCTTCCTTGGAAAAGCTGGTGCTCAAAATGTCCTCTTCCCTCCTGCCTGACTGCTCTGGCCTGGGGCTCCCCACAGCAGGAGCTGCCTCGGGAATTGTCCCCTCCATGTCCTCATGCCCAGGGCAGCCCCAGCAGCTGGATCAGCCCCTGCCGCAGCATCGCTTCCACCTCTCTTCCCAATCTCACCTCCCTGATGCCTTAGGTTTTTAACTTTTCTCTGTTCCCAGCCCTGCAGTACCCAGTGTAACTCTGCAGTTCCCTGGAGCTCGTTCAGTGCTGTTCTCTCATGCTCACACTGACATAACAAAGCCTCTCCAGCTCGCTCTCCAAGGACACCCAGACCCTCCTGGGCCCAACAACTGCAAACCTTCATCTTGGGGAGAGGGGGGCAAGCTTGGGCAAATTCCATCCTTGCCTGCCTTCTGCTTGGGCAATTGATGCTGATATCAAAGTGGGAAGAACTCGGGAGCTGTCATTGTCCATTTTGGGATGCACTGAGGCAGAAGCCTCTGGAGGCCAGAGTGTGACCTCTGAAGGCATTTCCAATCAATCCCTCCTTTATTCCTTTATTCCTGTCTGCTCTCTGTTTCTAGGGAGCCATTTCAGGCATCACAACACTGGCCCCTTGCTCTGAGGCCAGGGCTCATTTTGGTTTCTCTGGTTGCCTGGTGGAGATGCTTTTTGAGGGATTTAGAGACTAGGCTAGGAAGGAAGTGCAGCCCATCATCCTAGGAAGGACAGGATCTGATTTAACACCTTCTCGGTGAGGAGCTCAGCTACAAAGATCAGAAAAGTTGGCAAAATGTGAGACCTGAGCATGGGCTCCCCTCTGCCAGGCTTTAAACTGCGCCAGATCCTCCCTCTCTGTCCTCCTTGTGCTGGTCTTTGTAGCACCAGATTACACTGAGGAACTGGACTCGGACGGGAGCACGTTCTCCACATCAATGCAAAATTTGTTTTAAATAAAAATGTTTGCTGGACAGAGCTTGGTTCTGCCACTCTGCTTGAACTGTGATCTGCTGTTGGAATTGGCTGAGATTTGGCCTGTCTATATGAGCTAAATGAAACAATGAATTAATCTGGAAGCTAAGCTTGCAGAAGCAGCAGGCAGTAGGACAGGTTAGAATTTCTATTGGAATGATAAAACTTGTCCAAGTTGATCCAATGCCTCCTTTCTGGCCTGTTACACCTGCCTCAGGTTGGAGCCTTCCCTACTTTTAGCACATCCTGTGTGGAAAAGTGGTTTTTGTCTCCTTGTTGGTCTTTTTACCATTAAAGATTTTATTGAGGTGGGTTCTTTTTGCAGGACTTGGAGTAAGACGTGCACAGGGATCTGATTTTGAGGTTCTGATGCCTTTTCTGTCAGCAAAGCTGTGCTGAGGAGAGAAGGTTTTCCCAGGTTTAACTCTGCAGTTCTGGTTATTTCATAAATTGGTGCTGTGTGGAGTTTGGTGAGGTGATGTTTCATGGGTGACTTTGAAACCAGTGAGCTGGGATTCCCAGAAGTGGGTACTGGATCCCTGCTCTTCAGGAGTTTCAGGCATCCAAAGTGGAGAACTCTGCTTTTCTCAACACTGACATTTATATAGACACGCTACAAATCCATTTCCATGCCCTACTTTAGGCACCACAGTCTGGAGAGTTCATCTGCTGCATTTCCTTCTCCTGCCCCACTTCCTGGCCCAATCCTGGGCAGAAATGTTTGCACAACTTCTCGTGCACAAATAGAGGTTTGCCTGCTTGGTGCTGCCACAGAAGCGAGAAAACCTGTGAAAGATGACAGTAATATTGCTGTTCACTTTCATTTTCCAGCCCCAAACTCCTCCACTCCACTTTTGTGCCGTCCAGGAGGGAGAAAAATGCCTTTGTGGGGTGGCCCTGCCTTTGTTGCAGTTTCCCTGGTAGTGCCCATGCCCTTGGCTGCTATGTGAGCTTGGCTCTCCCAGGCCATTCTTCTCCAGCGCCGTGGTGCTGCGGGACAACCAGCTGGGATCCAACCCCTGATCCAGAGGCCTTTCAGCCCTTGGCTCGGCAACCCTAGTAACTGAAGTCAAGGAAGCTCTTTTGTGCCCTGAAGAATGTGGTGGGAAGCTGCTGTGCCCTTCCTAGGGTGCTCGGGGTCGGCGTGGATGAGTTGTTTAATGGATCTCTCCATCTCCTTCCTTCTCTCGCCAGAGAGCGAGTGCCGTACCTGCTCTGCTCCCTGACAGCTGCAATTTGTATTTCCCTCTGCCCAGGCCGACCCACGGAGCTTACATAAGTGTCTTTCTGTCCCATTCCATGTCAGAGCAATTTTGAATTTAAATCCCAGTGCTGTGGGATGTTGCCTAATCTGATTAGAGAGCGTGTACCCAGGATCTTTGCTGCTGCGCTGCCGGCTCTTCTGGGTTCTTGGGTGCAAGTCAGGAAGCACTGCAGTGTGTGGAGAGTTAGACTCTACTTCTCTTGTAATTTATTATCATCATTTCTTAGGCTTGGGAAAAGTTACTTTCCGTAGTTTGGAAAAACCCCTGCTTTCAAAACTGTGGGATTGGAGTGTTTTTCTTCATCATCTGATGCTGATTTGCTGTCTGGCCATAAATGCACAAATGTCCACACGTGGGTGTCAGTGCCAGTCAAACCTCCAGTGTGGCTTCCAGATGGAATAATGGCACGAGCAGTGGTAGGTTAGGAAGCAAATTGATCAATCCTCACCTCCATCCTCTCAAAAGGAGCCTCTGCTGAGTCTCTGGGCTTGCCACTGGCGAGGTTTTGGATACTTGTTGTGTGCAATGGTTGTGCTGCGTCATTAAGGGCAGCTCATCCCCACAGGTGATTGTGTGAACCAATGTTTTCAATGTCTTTTAATATAAAGAGACCCAGGCTGCCTGCCAGGCCCTCCTCACCCTCAGCAGGGGTGTGCTGGGGTGTCTTGGGAAGTTTCAGCATTGCAGAGGTACTGGAGCAGGTCTGGGCTCCTTCCTCCAGGAGGTTCCTTGCTTTATTCCTGAAGATTTCCTAACTAACTCTCTGGTTTGTCTTTGTCACGGAGTCTGGCCCTGGGCTGAAGTTCTCTCTGCGCTCTCAGAGGCTTTAACACCCACAAGACTGCAGAGCCTGAGAGGATCGGAGCAGCAGGGAGAGGCTCCATGCCCAACATTCACCTGCAGAACCTCTTTGTAGATCTGAGGGGCTGAATCCCTGTTCATCTCCATCCCTGTTCATCTCCATCCCTGCTCCTCTGCATCTCTGTTCATCTCCATCCCTGTTCCTCTCCATCCCTGTTCATCTCCATCCCTGTTCCTCTCCATCCCTGTTCATCTCCATCCCTGTTCCTCTCCATCCCTGTTCATCTCCATCCCTGTTCCTCTCCATTCCTGTTCCTCTGCATCCCTGTTCCTCTCAATCCCTGTTCCTCTCCACCCCTGCTCCTCTCCATCCCTCTTCCTCTGCATCCCTGTTCCTCTCCATCCCTATTCCTCTCCATCCCTCTTCGTCTCCATCCCTGTTCCTCCTGGCTTGGTTGCTCACTTCTGACTCAGCCCAGATCCCTGGTGCCAGCTGGGAGCAGGAGTTTCTCCCTTGCTCATGCAGTGTTGAGTTATTGGAGGGAGATTTTATGTTGGTTTGGAGGTTTTTCCCACTCATCCTCAGCACACTCAGCCTCTTCCAGCACATGGAAGCTCTGCTAACGACAAAGCCCAACCCAAACACAAATTGCAACAACAACAACAAACCTAATCTAGTGCAGGACTCTTTGTGAAGTACCAGGACACCTTGATGGGTTTGGTTTTTTTTCCTCCAGGCTGAGTTGGCTGAAAAGAGCCACGTTCAGTTCTGGCTGCTGAGCAGCAGATGGAGCTGCCAAACTGCACATCTGGGGCTGCACCCTGGAGCTGGCTCCAGCCACCCAAGGAGGGCCCTGCAGCTGGGCAGCTCCCAGCTCCGGGGTGCTCTCAGTCCAACCCCACATCAGGAGCTCCCTTTTGCCATCACAATTATCTCTGTTTCCTGCTGCATCAGGGGAGGCACTGCCTGGAATGTGCCGAGCACAGCCTGGACTGCCTGGAATGTGCTGAGCACAGCCAGGAGTGGAGGGTTTGGGACAGGAAACTGGACAGGCTGGTGTTGGGATGTGGGGAACTGGGTGCACTGTTTGCAAAGGGAGATCTCAGCACGCAGGACTTGTGAGGATGTAGGCAAGATGGATTTTCCCTCTCTGAGTCCCGTCTTGAAGTGGAGCAGGGAGGAAGGAAGGTTACAAAGCACCATCCTTGTTCTCTCCCCACCCTAGCCACACCTACAGCTGATTCTTCTGCAGCTTCCAGCCAAAAACTTTGCTTTTAATAGTTGGATGTGGCTTTATAATAAGCATTATAATCATGCCATGATCTAAAATGAGAAGTTGAAGAGAAGTACAGCCTTTACATTTTTTTTAATGTTTCTTTTACCATAATTTTCCATTAGAACTGAATGGCTAATAACACCAATACTCCTTTGCACAAATCTGTGAAGAGAACTATTGTTGATCTCTGCCTGACCTCGTGCCCAGTGTTACCAAGAGAAGGTGCAGCTTCACCCTGGCCAGTTCTTCATGTGCTGCAGCCTCTGGTTTGAGCACTAGGGGCTGACATGTGGTAAAAAGAGTTGTCAAGAGAAAATAGACAATAAATTGATTGTGGAGGGGCCACAGAAGATATGAAAAGCTTTATTTCAGTGTGGTTTTTTCCAGCTGAAGCAGAGCTCTGGAGGTTTGTGGGAGCCACAAGCACTTTGGAGTTGACTGAAATGCCCCAGGTCGTTTTTCATAATCCATATTTGCTTCCTTGATTATTGCTTTCTATTTATTTTTATTTATTTATTTTATCTATTTAATTTTTATAGATTTTGAAGCTGTATCTAGCAGCAGCAATGGTATTTTAAAAGGTCTACAAATGGTTGGAAACAGAAACTGATCATCCTACAGAAGCTGTCATCTTACTGTGCTTATAATTTCAGCTACATTAAACATTTGTCTTACATTAACAGCCAATTATAACCACATGTAAAACTTGACATCATTACTCAGGATTAAGTCCCATTGCTTGATCTGGTTTATTGTTTAATTCCTTTGGGAGCATTTTAGGGAAAGGTGTTCTAGATAAGTGAACTTCCTAAATTCACTGTTAAGCCACTATTAAAGGTGGCAAGTGCTATTTCTTGATTTTTAATTCTTTTTAATTCTTTCTGTAGACTCATAAGGGATCTACAGGGAAAAATAACCTAAGTGGGTTTTGGAGGTTTTTGTGGTTAATAGTGAGCATTGTAAATTCAGTATTAATCCACTATTAAAGGTGGCAACTGCTATTCCTTGATAATTTTTTTTAATTCTTTCTGTAGACTCATAAGGGATCTACAGGGAAAAATAACCTAAGTGGGTTTTGGAGGTTTTTGTGGTTAATAGTGAGCATTGTAAATTCAGTATTAATCCACTATTAAAGGTGGCAACTGCAATTTTTTGATAATTTTTTTTAAATCTTTCTGTAGACTCACAAGAGGTCTATAGGGACAAAATATAATCAGCAGATCCTGGAGATTGTTTTGGTTAAGAGTAAGCATTATAAATTCAGTATTAATCCACTATTAAAGGTGGCAACTGTTATTTCTTGTTTTTTTTTTTTTAATTCTTTCTGTAGACTCATAAGGGATCCACAGAGACAAAATATAATCAATGGGTCATGGAGATTGTTGTGGTTAATAGTGAGCATTGTAAATTCAGTATTAATCCACTATTAAAGGTGGTAACAGCTATTTCTTGATTTTTTTTTTTAATTCTTTCTGTAGATTCATAAGACGTCTTTAGGGAGAAAATATAATCAGTGGGTGTTGGAGATTGTTTTGGTTAAGAGTGAACAGTCTAAGTTCAGTATTAATCCACTATTAAAGGTGGTAACAGCTATTTCTTGATTTTTTTTTTTAATTCTTTCTGTAGATTCATAAGACGTCTTTAGGGAGAAAATATAATCAGTGGGTGTTGGAGATTGTTTTGGTTAATAGTGAACATTCTAAGTTCAGTATTAATCCACTATTAAAGGTGGTAACAGCTATTTCTTGATTTTTTTTTTTAATTCTTTCTGTAGATTCATAAGACGTCTTTAGGGAGAAAATATAATCAGTGGGTGTTGGAGATTGTTTTGGTTAATAGTGAACATTCTAAGTTCAGTATTAATCCACTATTAAAGGTGGCAGCTGCTATTTCCTGATTGGTATTTTTTTAATTCTTTTTTGTGTAGACTCATAGGAGATCTATAGGAAAAATGATAATAAGTGGATCTTGGAGATTGTTTTAGATTAATTGTTAACTTTCTAAATTCACTAGTAATCCATTATTAAAGGTAGCAACTGCTAATACTTGATCTTTCTTTTAATTCTTTCTGTAGACTCACAAGAGGTCTATAGGGAAAAATATCATGAGTGGGTTTTGGAGATTGTTGTGGTTAATAGTGAGCATTCTAAGTTCAGTATTAATCCACTATTAAAGGTGGCAACTGCAATTTCTTGTTATTTTTTTTTTTAATTCTTTCTGTAGACTCATAAGAGCTCTATAGGGAAAATTACAATCAGTGGATGCTGGAGATGGTTTTGGAGGGATTCTCTCCTGTTTGAGCGAACAGGAGCCAGGATCAATCCCCTGGGGCAGACGCGAGGGTGCCCCGAGTGGCAGGGCAGTGAGGTGTGCCCGTGTCCCGCAGGTGGCTCCGCACCCCGCTGAGGCTCCGTGTCCCGGCTCCCCGCGCCGTCCCTGCTCCCGGGTGGATCGCCGCGAGCCGCAAAGCTGCTGTCCACGTGGACTGGTGCTGAAATCTCCCGCCCGGCCGCCGCCAGAGCCTCGCCAGCCAAGCCCAGAGACATGGCCACCAACGGCACCAAAGTGGCGGACGGACAGATCTCCACCGAGGTCGACGCCTCCATCACCAACGACAAGCCCAAAACCTTGGTAGTAAAAGTGCAGAAGAAGAAGACGGACCTTCCAGACCGAGACACGTGGAAAGGGAAATTTGACTTTCTTATGTCCTGTGTAGGTTATGCCATTGGCTTAGGGAATGTGTGGAGATTTCCCTACCTGTGTGGCAAGAACGGTGGAGGTACGTTTGCCGTGTCCCCGTTGAGAGCTGAGCGTTCAGTCACCGTAAAATGACCAACAAATCAAAACTTGGCTTTCACAGATTCTTAATACACATAAGTGGTTTTGGTTAGGGATTTTTTTTGCTGGTTTTTTAGTGTGTTGCAGGATTTTTTTTGAGGATTTTTTGAGTGGTTTTGTTTTTTTTGGTTGGTTGGTTTGGTTTGTATTTGGAGGGGTTTTGGGGTAGGTTTTTTTGGTTTTTCGTTTGTTTGCTGTGGTGTTTTGGGGGAATTTTTTTGAGGATTTTTGAGTGGTTTCTTTTGTTTTGGTTGGTTGGTTTGGTTTGTATTTGGAGGGGTTTTGGGGTAGGTTTTTTTGGTTTTTCGTTTGTTTGCTGTGGTGTTTTGGGGGATTTTTTTTCCAGTTTTTCCTTTGTTTTGGGGTTTTTGGGTTTTGTTGTTGTTGTTGTTTTGGTTTGGGGTTTTTTTTTTTTGTTTGTTTTTGGGGGCTTTTTTGCTTTCCACTTGTCCAGGAGGTTCAGAGCCATTTTGGAGTGTGGAGCTCTGCTTTGATCTCTGCCCTGAAGTTTATTCTAACTCCTAGCCAGCAGCTGAACTTAAAAGACCAGAAAGAATCAGAGCAGAACTAAAGCTCGTTGCCCTCCACCCAACCCTGCAGATCCCCCTCTTTTGGGCTGAGGTTTTGAGAGGATTTCATAGGGTTTGTAACTGACTCTGAGCTCCCCATAAAAGGCTGGCTCCAGCTGGAAAGCAGCCAGGGCTGGTTAAAGCCTTTGTGCTCCCTGTGAGAGGTGAAGACAACAAAAAGTCCACAGACTTTTGGGTTTCAGCTTTTTACTTCAACAGAAAATATTTAAACGATGGGGAGATTTGTTTTTCCTCCTATTTTCACCTCTTGGGGTGCTGGTTTGGAAGTGCACGTGTGATTTCCCACTGATATTTTTTAGGGTTTCTTTTCATGTGCAACAGGGATGGAAACAGTAGAAATTCAGTTGTGTTTTTCCCTGCTGTAACAGACTTTTAAAAAACTTCTTTTTAGGTGCATTCCTGATTCCCTATTTTCTTACTTTAATTTTTGCTGGAGTGCCACTGTTCCTTTTGGAGTGTTCCCTCGGTCAGTACACATCTATAGGAGGCCTTGGAGTGTGGAAGCTTGCTCCAATGTTCAAAGGTACAGTATGGATTCAAATTACTTCTCATCTCCTTCCAAAATGCAGAAGTTTCACAAAGTGCCAGGGAAAGAATGTTTCTTGATGCCTTTCACTAATATTTAAACCATGATTTTTCTAGAGAAAACACTGATTTTCTGAGGTGTAACTGATGATTTTGAAATGTGTTGGGCTGTATTTTTTATTCTTCATTAAAAATAGCAAGCTTTAGGCATTAGAATCTCTACAAACTTATTTTTGAACTTCAAAAACTCTTAGGGTTTTTTGTAGAAATGTATGAACTTTATTTAAAATAGCTTATTACACCCAGCAGTAGTTGTCTGAGCAGGTTTGGAACTGTTCACAGCAATTTGGTAAACTTTGGTAAATTCGTCTGAGCTCACAGATTGGTATCTCCTGGGTTTTTTTAATTGAATTTCAAAAGCCAGACAACCTGTGGCAATTTCATGCTGAATTCTTTAAGACAAGCTCACTCCACACTCAGAATTTGAATTTGAGGTTTGATTGCTGGAACCCTGGGGTTTTAATCCCGATTCTGCCCAGGCCTACAAACCTCTCAAACAATGATTTTCACCCTTCCAATCCCAAATCCTTCCGAGCTCCTGATCTGACTTCTGGCCCAGCAGAGCTGCACGTGGTGTTACAAATTACCTCACACAGGAGGGCTGGCAATTAGCACAGGGTGAGCAGAAAGTTGGTTGAGATTGAATTTTGCTCCGGGAGATTTAGCACTGGGAAAACCCAGGGAGATGAAATTGTCTCTCACAGAGAAGTGTTTGTGCTCGAGTTGCTGTTGGTAGAGGCTGCTACGACCTCACTCTGCCTTTTACTGATTATTGTGAGCACTTCCTCCTGCTCAGAACCGTGGAACAATGGTCCTGAATAGTTTAGAACACCCCTGGAGTGTCCATGTGGAGGAGAAGGCATCCTTCAGTCTGACACGCCCTGTGCTGAGCGCCAGGCACTCTGATCCGTGTCCTAAAAGCCTTGGAACACATCCTCACTGTGCATGCATCTGCCACGAGGTCCCGTGGGGCTGATGTTGCAGGGAATGAGCTGATTTTGCTCTTTTTCCTGGAAGTTAAACAATCCAGGGAGCTCTCAGCAGCAGCAGCAGCAGCAGCAGCAGGTGGGGCTGCACCAGGCTGGCAGTGAACTCGTGGGTGACTGAGCCACCACCCAGATAATGACCTTGGTGTAATGGCACTTGTGAAATTCTCACTTCTACATCTCCCAAGTGGTGCCTGCCCCATGTGCTGTGCTTGCCCTGAACTGCAGCTCTTCCTTTGCAAGTTCCCTTGTTTTATTTCTCTGTGTTTCCCTTACAGGTGTGGGGCTGGCTGCTGCAGTCCTGTCCTTTTGGCTAAATATTTACTACATTGTGATTATTTCGTGGGCCATATACTACCTGTATAATTCCTTTACCACTGTAAGTGTGTGTCAGAGGGGATGGGGGGTTGTTTGTTTAATGTAAAGCCAAGTAAAATGTGGATGCTTCACAAATCTGCCTCAGTGTGTGAGGTTAACACAGCATGCACAGAAATCTGTAGGATAAGCCATCCTTGCTCAAGAAAAACTATTTTGTAAAAATCCCTTTTAAATTTCTTTTTTCTTTGCAAGAAATTTAGAACAGAAAACTGTGAGCCTACAGGCCAGTCACTCCCCCTAGAAAAATTCTAGTGCATAAATAATTATCTTTTTTCTTCAACAGCAGCCACACAAACAAGAGTTCTTTGGGAAATAGTATCATTGCAATGTGGTTTAATAATGGAGGGGTTTAGTAAAGAAACCCCTATGGAATGGAAGGTCTGTGATTTGATTAGCTCTGAACTTCCATTCATTGTTGTTATTTTTGCTTTGTTTTCTTTCCTGTTTACTTTATTTTTAGCTGCCTTTTTTTCCCCCCTCAAGGGTGATTCATCAGCTGAGTAAGTCTGGTCTGATTTGTGGGGCTTGGCCATCTGAAGAAGCATCCTTACATAAGTCTCAATAATTAATGCATCATTGTTCAATTGTCTCTTCTATAAATTTTGTTCATGCTCGCTTGTTCTTGGCTTTAAAGAATTTTCCCTTGACCAAATTTGCATTAATTACTGTCTGGGAGTGACATGACCCCTTCTTCTTTGTTATCCTCAGAATTGTGGTTGATGCGAAAGGTCAGGCAGAGTCTGGAAGTGTTTTTTTGTGGTCCATGTTGAACGAATATTGACTTCTAATTCCCTTGAAGCCTCTTATCCTTGTGTATGAAGCACGCAGTGCCCTGAGACAATGGTTCTGTGAGAGGATTTTCCAACAGCTGCCATCAGAAGGATCTCTGTGTTGTATGCAAATGAGGCTCATTCTAATGGGTCTCACGAGAAACAGAAAGATGTAATGGACACGTGCAGAACACGCATGGAGCAAAGAGAGATCTTACCTTTTGCTAATTATCCCCTGACCTGAGGGGAAAAGGAAAATCTCTGATCAACAACCATCACACCTTTATTATCTCTTGCGCAACAAGAGGTACCAGGAGCTCCAAGAGGTCCGTTCTGCTGTTTATATATATACTATATACATTTCTATATATACTCTCATGGTGAGTGCATTGAATCCAGAGGGTTTGGGCTGCTATGTTAAAGAAAAGGAGGAATATTTCCACATCCACCTCCCACAATTGATAGGAGATCCCACGGAGATCAGTGGTCTGCAGAGCTCTAGGTGCTTTAGTTCTGCACTCAGCTGTCAGTTCTAGCAAAGAGAGCAACACCTGAGGTCAGGATTGCTTAAATAGTGTTTGATTCCTTGTTTTTGGTTCTGTTCCTTGCCCAGACCCTTCCTTGGAAACACTGTGAGAACCCCTGGAACACCGACCGCTGCTTCTCCAACTACACCTTAGCAAACACCACCAACATGACAAGTGCCGTGGTGGAGTTCTGGGAGTAAGCTCAGCGTTCTCCTCTCCCCTCCCCGTGCATCTTCAAGGCTCACCTTGTTACCCTTCCTGTTTCATCTCCTGAACGCCAAATTCCCTGTTCTGTTGGCTCATTGCAGGCGCAACATGCACCAAATGACCGACGGCTTGGAAAAGCCAGGGCAGATCCGATGGCCACTGGCAATCACCCTGGCCATTGCCTGGATCCTGGTGTACTTTTGTATCTGGAAGGGGGTAGGCTGGACTGGAAAGGTAAGATTAAAAAGCACTGCAAATCCCTTTCAATTAAAAAAATGCCCGTTTTGCTCAAATATTCTGAATATTCCTGAGGTAAGAGGCGCTGGGAGCAGTTTGGCTGGCATAGCTCTGCGAAGTGTTTAATTTGTATTTCCTTGGATTGATAGAGCCCCGTGATTTGAAAGAGCTTGCTCCTCTGTAGCTAGGTCAGACCACAGCCTTAGATGCTGCACTTACACGCCTCTTGGCTTGGCCAGGTATAAAATCAGCTAAAAATATTCCCGGGGATGAATATTCCAGCTGGTTTGGATGGCAACAGAGCGGGGATGAAGTGGTTTGGCTCCAGAAAGGATTGTGCATTTATTGCACAGCTCTTGTTGGGCTTGGATGTGTTAGGAAGTGCTGGGAAGAGCTACTGCCTCCTTTCCTCAAGTGAGCAAGAAACATTTGAGGTTCTCACAGAGGATTTCATGGCTGTGCTTCTCGGGGTCTGGCTGGTTGGGAGTGCAAATTAGGATTTGCTACTCAATTAAAGGAAGTAATAACTTCCTGAAAGACCTTCCTGGATGAAAGGACAGCAACACTTGGTGTTGGCTCATGCCTTTCCCTCTTCATTTTCCCCCTGGGGAAATGAAAAGCCACAGCCATAGGGCTTGGTGTCACCTGAAGGGTTGGGTTAGAAGACCTCAGGTCTGGTATTCCAGTGAGGAAAGGGAATGGATCGTTAACTTTTTAACAAGAGGTTGTAACTGTGACCAACTGCGCACTGAACAGGGCTTGGCTAAGCTCAGAGCAAACCATTTTATTCCTCCTGTCTCCAGAGCACAAAGAGGGCAAAGAGAGGGCTGAGTCTGACTTCAGAATGGGTTTTTTATGGGATTTCTGAAAAGGCAAGGGAGTAGGAGCCTGTATATTGTAACTCAGATGAGGAGAGAGTGGGAAAGATAAACTGCCAGGTGTTTTATGAGCAGGATGCTGCTGCCACTATCCTTGTGCTTCTGGGACTTCCCCGTGTTAAACACCAAAAAAACGTGTGTGAAAATACCCTGGTCCACTCTGTTCCCTTTGCAGAAAAACAGGCAACAGCCACCTGCCTTTAGACCTGGAGTTTAGGGAATTCTGCTTAGGCACTCCCAAGCTTTTCCACTGATAAATGCCTCAATTCTAAGAGCCATCCCCAGTTGCTGCTACACTATTTTCAGGGAGAAAATATTTTTGACCATTCTTCCTTCCCCACTTACGCTGTCTTGTTTCTTCACATCAGGTGGTATATTTCTCTGCTACTTATCCCTATGTTATGCTGCTTATCTTGTTCTTCCGTGGTGTAACACTGCCTGGAGCAAAGGAAGGCATTTTATTCTATATAACTCCCAACTTCAGTAAGCTTTCAGACTCTGAGGTAAATATTCTGAGCTGGTAAACCAAAGTTTCACTCCTAACTGTTCCCCTTTCAGACTTATGACCTGCTCCTCAAGTGCAGAAACAGATTTTTAAAAAAATTGTTTCCTGCAATCAGGTTTGGCTGGATGCTGCCACACAGATTTTCTTCTCCTACGGTTTGGGTCTTGGTTCACTGATTGCCCTTGGAAGTTACAACCCTTTCCACAATAATGTTTACAGGTAAGCAGATGAGTGCACATATTGCAGTGGCACTTGCCTGTCTCAGCTGGAGCTGAGCTCTGTCTCTGCGTACAGATAATTGAATTAAAGTTTAGTGTGGAGTATTAACTGTTCTATCTGGCTGGGGGTGAGATGTGTAACTGCATTTACACCACTGGGAGAGACTCGCCCAGCGTGAAATGGAGCCCAGACTGTGAAATCCTACATCATAAAATCTTTCCACGGGAAAATTAAAAAAAAAAAATAAAGGATGAACATTTGCTTTCCCTGCTGCTCAAAGCCCCTTCCCTTTGTTTCAGGGACTCCATCATAGTGTGCTGCATAAACTCATGCACGAGCATGTTTGCTGGCTTTGTCATCTTCTCCATTGTGGGATTCATGGCTAATGTCACAAAGAGGCCTATTGCAGATGTTGCAGCATCAGGTATCCGCTATCTTTTCCTCTAAGCTCTGCTTCAGTGGTTTTTGGCTTGTAGGTTGTTCCTGTGGCTGCTCAAAACCCCTCCTCAGAGCTCCTCAGCTCCCTGTCCCCGATGGCAGGAGGGAGAGTGTTGTCCCCACCCTATCCCCACCCTCTCCAGGCAGAGCAGGAGGAATGCTGCTCATTACAGCTCATTATGGGGCGATTTTTAAGCCAGTATTTCCCAATTCAGCTGGGTTTTAATTCCTTTTCCCGTTTCTTGACGTTAAGCCCTTCGAGGCAGATCCATTTCTCCTACACCTGTTTTATGGGACTCTACCATGAAAGTCATTTTATTTAGGGCAGGGAGATGTCCACGGGAGGATTCTGTTATTCCTTGCAGTTTCTTGTCTGTCTTCCAGATGAAAAAGCTCAAAGCAGCAGAGCAGATGGCTGCCCTAGCCCAGCTGGTGCACCAGATACTCACTTAGCAGCTCTGGCCACAGGGAGGGATCTCATAACTCAAAGCCTGGTTGGAACTCACTGGTGGACAAAATGTGGATAAACTGCATTAGCAAACACAACCCACTGAGATATTTCCTCAGTTAGAGAAGTGGAGAATTTCAGCCCTAAAAATAATCTCCAATAAATTAGACATACAAAGAGATTAGGGGCAAAGTGATGGCGGCAGGCACTGTTATTAAAAGCTGCTCTGGAAAGGCAGTGGGGTGTGAAATAAGCTTTTAGGATTTATGTGTTGATACAAATAGAGTTATATAAAGGCTACACCTGCAAACGGGACAATGTTTTTACATCATATTAAGTACATTTGATAACAGACCCCTGAAAAATGCCCATGACCACTAATTGCAAAGGAAATTTGAAAATTTGACCCTTTAATTAAGGATTCTATTTCTCCCAGCAAGCTCGGAGGCTGGTGCCAGGTTTTACCACCATGAGAGGTTGTTTTGCCACCTATTATACAGCTTTATAAAACAAATGGAATTATTAAAAGGCGTAGCTGCATTTCTGGGGAATTTGTAACAGGGTAAAATTAACATATTTATCTGAAGTTTATTTTGCTTCCAGCACTGCTATTTGGAATGCTTTCTGAACTGCTTTCCAATCATACCTGCTCTAGCTAGCAATTAATTGCTTCAGAATCCTCATTAGACTTTGACAACCCAGATGTTGACGCCACCCTTGCTCCACTGGTTTGAGAGCTGTGACCAAGCCCTTATCACTGACAGAATTTTAATGAGAACTGAAAAGTCAGAGACAGTCCTTAGGAGAAGCACATGAGCTGTATTTCTGTGTTTATTAAATTTCCTACAGTTTTCCCTCTGACCTCCAGCTATGCCATGAGAACGAAAAAAACTCCTTTTATTTAGAAACTCCTCTTTATTTAGAAATTCATCTTCTCCTTCCAACGCTATGCCCTCCCCATCAGCAGTCAGCAAGAAGGAAAACGGGAGAGGTTTGCCTTTCCACGACTTCAAAGTTTATTAAAATGGGTGTTTTGAGAGAATGAACGGAACAGAACAGCAAAGGGGAAGGCTGGAAATGCTGGAAAGGATCTTCTCCATTCCTGAGCTGTGTCTGTTTCTCTTCTGATGCCAAGCAGAGGATGGCAGCTGCCAATAACTGCTTGAGGGGAGAGAGAGCTGAGCAGTGCCTGAAGATGTAACCCCAGCCAAGGATCACATTCCTGCCTTGGCTGTGCCCAGGGGTGTCTCAGGAGCAGCTTCTGAAGTGCTCAGAATTCTGGTTGGTTGGGTTTGAGGGGAGAGGGGGGGTTTGGGGATGGTTTTTTTTTTGCTTTTGGCCAGTTCATTTTAAAAACCAGGTCCTGGCAGTGCTGTGGGGTTCAGCGAGGAGTGAAGAGCTGAAATCCTCACTTGGGTGCTGCATCCAGAGCCCTCCAAACAAACCTCAGCAGGAGCAGAGAATCACAGCCCTGACCCACCCCAGTGATGTTTCCCTCCTGTTTCTGCCCCCAGGCCCTGGGCTGGCATTCCTGGCATACCCAGAGGCGGTGACACAGCTGCCCATCTCCCCTCTCTGGGCCATACTCTTCTTCTCCATGCTGCTCATGCTCGGCATTGACAGTCAGGTAAAACCGCGGGGAAAACAAATAAAAACGACAGATTTGGTGCCAGGGTGTGCAACAGCTGCCAGCTGGGAGAGGTGCAGATTACCCTGGGATAATCAGATAAAGAATAGGAGGCACTGAGGAAAGACTGAGTGAAAAACTGATGCTAAAGGCACTTTTGCTCTTTCATGAGCCGCTGGAAGCACATGAAAAATGAGAAGGAAATTTATTCTGCAGGCAAAAAGGAGCTTACCTTCGAAATATTCACTGTTAAATCACAATATTAAAAGTATCTGTGAGGCGCTCAGCCATGTGGGAGGCACTGGGAGAAGTTTTGCAAGATTTAGGTGCCACAGGTGTTTCTGAAAGGTGACTGTAGGACTCCCCCCTCTGAAGTGAAAAGATGCAGCACACATTTCATTTCAATACCTGGAGTTGCTTCAGTGGGATCATTACTGAGCACATTCTGTGTCTTGGTGTGTTCCAAATTCACTTCCCAAGGGAAAGGATCACAACTTGGTTGGATCAGGCCTTACCTAAGCTCTGGGTGGTGTCTGACAACTGGAAATGACCGAGAAGGCTCCACCCTGCAAATCCAAGCAAGACATCCTCTGTCTAGGTCAAACAATTAAATAATTAATACATGGAACCATTAGAAATGTTTATTGTGACATACATTAAAAAGCACACAGCACAGGATAAAACTGTATAAATTAAAAAATAAATTAAAAAGCACATAGCACAGGATAAAACCCTTTAGAAATAACTACGTCCCACAAAAGCTTTTGTTAATCAGCACTAATTTCAATACGACCACACTTCCAGCACTGAGGAGAGCAGCCTGCCTTGCTTTGCAAGGAATATTTGATGTCAGGGAAGTCCCTCCTGCCTGCTGAAGTGTGGGATCATTTCTGTGGGACCAGAATGTGTTCATTCACCTGCAATCAGTTGGCAAACCAGCACCTCCCAGTTCCCAGCACATAAAGGAATATGAGATTTACTGGCTTAGCACTGTAGCAGCCTTGCAGGAGAGAAAATCCATCACTTTCTGTAAATCCAAGCTGACTTCAGCCTGCAAACACAGAAGCACCAAGAGGGCATTTTATCCCGGGAGATGAAAGAAAGTTGAAAATTTACACTTTCTATTTCTTTGTTTTTCAGTGTGCTTCAGGCTTGACATTAAAATCTATTGCTCAGTCTGGGGGGAATCTGCTGGGAAATTAATTGGGTCAAAAATATTCTTGAAAGCACTTGTCTCTAGGCAACTAACAGCTGAGGAAGGTGGTCTAATATTATTAAAAAGAATATATATCCACAAGCTGTCATGCTTTCTGCATTTTCTGGCTGTCACCAGAACATTTCATACACTGTAATTTACAGGAGCTGTAACCATTGGTTGAGTTCTGATTGCGCTGCTGAAAATTAATAAAACTTTACCTACATTCTGGTTTTCACTACTGCAGCCACCATAGTGATAGCATTTATCTGAATACACACATGCAGGAGGAATCTGGAGTGTGGCCATGATTTCCTTTTGGCCTCAGCTGAAATGTTTTCCGGGGATACAAAAAATATTTGATTTATTACACATGAGAATCATCTGAGAATCTTTAACCTTCTCCATGAAGCACTAATCTGGTTGGACTTTCTTGGTGTGTTGGCTTTCTCAAACGTGAGTAAATCACATAAAAAAGAAGTGTGCTCTGTAGGATTGAGGGATCAAAGCCCTCCACTGCAGGTTTACCATCTTTATTACAAAAAAAAAAAAAGAGCAATTTCTGCTCACAGAGCGAAAGCTCCAGCTCATAGCTTAGAATCTTGAGCGTTCCTCGAGCTGGAAATCTTTTTGCACAGATCTCTTTAGACAGGAACGAAATGAAAATTCGCTTGGCCGCAGCTCTGCTCCTGAATATCCTNTGCGGCCAAGCGAATTTTCATTTCTCATCCAATGGCCACAGCCTCAGGCCAGGCAAGGGCCCAGCCCCAAACACTGCCCAAAACCACACCCTGGCGTGGGGCAGGGCTCTGCAATCCCTCTGCTGTCCCCTTGCCTTGCAGTTCTGCACCGTGGAAGGTTTCATCACCGCCCTGGTGGACGAGTTCCCCAAGCTGCTGCGCAACCGCCGGGAGATCTTCATCGCGCTGGTGTGCATCGTGTCCTACGTGATAGGGCTGTCCAACATCACCCAGGTACCTCTGGCTGCTGTGCATCCTCTCCTATGTGATAGGGCTGTCCAACATCACCCAGGTACCTCTGGCTGCTGTGCATCCTCTCCTATGTGATAGGGCTGTCCAACATCACCCAGGTACCTCTGGCTGCTGTGCATCCTCTCCTATGTGATAGGGCTGTCCAACATCACCCAGGTACCTCTGGCTGCTGTGCATCCTCTCCTATGTGATAGGGCTGTCCAACATCACCCAGGTACCTCTGGCTGCTGTGCATCCTCTCCTATGTGATAGGGCTGTCCAACATCACTCAGGTACCTCTGGCACGGGGCACCCACGCCTGGCACTGCCACCTGCCCTGCTGCTGCCTTCCCCAAGCCCAGCCTGGAAGCACTGGAGGGTCAGGGATTAATGCTAGGAGAGGTTTTGGCAGCTTGAGTGAGGAACCTGCTGGGGTGTCAGGGTGTAAAAATGCACAGCTCCACACTTCTCTGGTCAAAAAAAAGTGGGAGCTGGGGATGGGTGCTCCCTCTTTGAGGGAAATGGTTAACTGTCACCAGAGAACACAAAATGAACACACACAAACACACAAAAACACACACACACACCCACCCACACAAACACCCACCCACACAAACACACACACACACAAACACACACACACACAAACACACACACACAGTGAATGAGAACAAAAAAAGGGGAAGGCTTTAATTTTTCACTGCCTTTTATACGTTTTTCTGAAAGCCCGTGGGTTGGATGGTGAGATCTTCTCCTCACCAATTCCACTGGTTCAGGGAGAAGTCCATCAGAAACCTCTTCTATCAGGAATGGGATGAAAACAAGAGAGACAGTTACAGAAACACTGATTTGTTTATATAAAATGTGTGAAAAAATCCACAGCAAAAATGCAAACAAAATCAGAAGGCTGACAGTTAATGATTAAATGATGATTAAATTATCAAACAAAGAGCAAAGAGCAAAATTAAACTTTTTGGTTTGAACAGCAGCAATCCTGACTTTGTCAGCATTGACCTCAAGCCTTGAAAGACTTACCTGTTTACTTTAACCTGTTTACTTTAATTAATTTACACTAATAGGCCCCTAATCTATCCACTACTGCTATTTTGTGTCTTACACTCTGAAGCTGGAGGCCTTGTGTTGGTGTAGAAAGCAAACAGGACAGGGGTCCAACAGATGCTCCAGGAGCTTTTAATTATTTCATTGAGGCATCAGCCTCAGTTACAGAGATGAGACACAGGAGATGGCACACAGCTCCAACAACCCAAGATCTCTCTGTTATAGAACATTCTTAAAAGATTTTTTAGCCAAGAGCATGCTTCTAAAATTTATAGACAACTACCTTAACCAATCATCAAAATCAAAAAACCTTCTCACCTTTTACATTTCCCACAGCCTTGCTCTCTTTTTAATGCTTCCTTCCTCTCTGTTTTAGGGTGGAATCTATGTGTTTAAGCTTTTTGACTACTACTCTGCCAGTGGGATGAGTCTCTTGTTCCTCGTATTCTTTGAGTGCATCTCGATATCCTGGTGCTATGGTAAACAGCATGTTTGGATTTATTTTTCCCTGAGTTTTACCCACCCTGAGGATAATTCCTCCTCTGACCTCTGGCTGGATGTGCTCATGCTGGGGGTGGAACTGAAAGTGGCCTTGGTTTCTATGGATATAACTCCAAGCTGGCTTGGAGGTACCTCTGCCTTTTAAACACCCTACCCAGAGGCCTGGGAGCCATTAATTGTTTCAGGAATACTAAAAAGGTGAAATTTCATCTCTTTTCCTGCCCTACTGCCTTGGAAATCCTGGGTCTTCAGAGGTGTTGAGTACCTAATGCTTTTTAGGGCTTTGGGGCTTTGTAATATTTCATTTTTCCAGAAATTCTCTCACTCCAGGATCCTGCAGTGAGCCAGGGGAGAATAAACTCCCTGAAATATCCAGAAACCTGGGCTGGCAGTCTCTGGCTCTAGGGATTAATGGATCTGTGGGATATTCCCACACAGTATTTGTGCCCTCAGAGCTGTGTCAGCTCCTCCAAGGAGCTACTCCCACCATCACCAAGGCACTCCAGCTGCTCCAGAGCTGGAAAAGTAGAGTTCCATGAGAGGATGGAACAGCATCTGGCAGGGGAGAGGCACTGCTGGTGAATCCAGCAAATGGAAAAATACACCAGAATTAGCAGAGAAATCACAGAACAGTCTGAGCTGGAAGGGACCCACAAGGAGCTTGAGTGAATGGTCCATAGAGGGCTTGAGCCACACCTTGGAATGATCAGCTCCAGGGTCTGACCATGGAGAAATCAGAGCCATAAATGTGTGACAGACACAGCTTTGGGGAGCTGCTGGAGAGCAGCAGCAGCACGAGGACCTCTCCTGATGCCAGGATGATTTTTTACTTTTTCTTTTATACCCCTCTCTCACACTCTGTTATAGTTTGATGTGTTCTCAGTGCTTTTAGCCCACACACTGTGACTTCCCAAGGCTGATAACTCAGCTCAGCCCCACGGCACCGTTAAACCAGGAGAGCAAACATCCTGGGAGCCCCAGACACCAAGGGCCTCTCCAGAACACATTTTGGAACCTCAGACAGGCCCAGCCAGGGGGAAGGTTCCTCACAACGAGGGCTTCACTCCAGCCTCTCACTGGGGAATCTTTGATAAATATGTTAATTTTGCAAGGCCTATAATTGTGTGCATTTTGGTGTGTGCATTTCGGACCATTCCACCTGGCCCAAGTGCTGCACCCAAGGATTCTGAAAGAAATCCCGACGTAAAAACCCCTTTTTCCCCATAAATCGTGTTTTGGTGTTAATTTTAAGCCCAGGGAAAGGCAACACTGATGTCATATCCACTTCTGCATGGTGTGCACCGCCACGAGTCTGGTTAATGCTGGGCTGGGGTTTTTGGAATTGTAAAATATGTCCTGAATTTCTCATTCTAATTCAATTTAGAGTTGAAATTAATCAAGGGCGTTTCTTGCATCTGACCTTCACGAGTCCAACTTTCTCATTTTGCATGGGAATGAGTTTGCTGGTCTCTAATTAATTAATTATGATGTGGAAGAGTGAGAGCAGGTGATTTTTGGTGCTTCTGAGCTTGCACATTTTTTCCCATCCAGACAGATGAAAAGTTATCTCAGGATCTTTGTAGAGCTTCCCAATACATTCATAATTTATGACAATTCTGAGCCACCATTACCTGATGTGTTTCTGTGCTGTTTCTTGTTTCTCTGTCCAGGTGTTAATAGATTTTATGACAACATCCAAGAGATGGTGGGATACAGACCCTGCATCTGGTGGAAACTCTGCTGGTCCTTTTTCACTCCTATCATTGTGGCAGTAAGGAACAAACTTTTATTCTCTGGTTGAAAGGATGTGAATGAGGTGGCCTGGGTGCTGCAGCCTTGGCATTCCCACCCCCACAGGTTCATATCAGTTCTGACCTCGCTCCTTTTTTTAAGGATTTGAGCAATCCCACTGAAGGCAAAAAACAAAAAGCAGTGTCATTAGAGGAAGATTATGCCCCAAAATCGAAAATGAGATTTTTATTAGACCTCTGAAAATGCTCAAGAGTTTGATTGGCAGAATTAGAAAACTGCAAAGAGCAAATTTTGACCATTTTTTTGTATTCTTAAATAGAATTTAGCAATCTAAAATGTGAATTTTCCACATAAACAAAAATACCAACATTCTGTAAACTGAATTCCTTCTCGTAATGGAGCAGGGTTCTAAACTCATGTTCTTCTCTCCTGGGATTCTGTGGCATATATTAATCATTTGATACTGCATTGCTGTGTGTTTTCTGGCAAACTCTGCAAAGAATTTGTACTGGAAACCACAGGAGAGCCTTTTCCTGATTCTAAACTTTACCCAGGTAACACCATTCAGTTCCTTGTGAAGGAATAAGCAAAGAAATTTAAATTTACTGCACATATAGTGAACCCAGATGCAATATAACAAACTAATCAAGCAGCCACTACTACACATAACCCAATATTAAACCAGAGAAAAGCAAACAAGGAGCACTAAAGAGACACAGAAATGTCTTCACCTTGAGGGTTCCTCGAGTCATCCCTTCCCAGATCAGGGCAGCTTTCATTTTTCTGAAAGCAAGTGTTCAGGAAGGCATAAGAAATACATTTTATTTTAGTGGCAGAGCAGGAAGATGCCCAGCAGTGTAAAGCTGGCCAGATTTGTCACACCCTCAGCAGAAGGTGCTGCCCAGCCTGGCTCTGAGCCGTGTAAAATCTGCCTCTGCATCCTCCTCTGGGAATCTGTCCTGCACAAAGCCTGCCACCAGAACAAGCCTCCCTCTCTCCTGGTTTGCTTTAGCAAGTTGCCCTGGCTGGTTTAGACATTTGAAGGAGGCCAGGAGAGCAGTTTTCCCTGGGAATACTCTATGGAATGCCACATCTGCAGGTGGTCATTGGAGAGCATCCCAAAAGCACCGCGTGGGTGCTGCTGCTCAGTGGCATTCCCAAGACCCACAGGTATCCCCAGGATCCCCCTTTTCCCCAGCAGCCCCCTTCCCTCTGGCTCTGTGCAGGTTATCCAAGGGATTGGCTGGTAGAGCAGCACACCTGGATGATGTGAGGTGTAGGTTTATGTGTGAAAATACCACATTAATGTGAAACATTCAGTTTGGGTAAGGAGCGTCTTTGGAAGCTCCAGGAAAAGAAACCCTTGAAGCCAGAAGGCTCTGGGGAAACTCACCCAAAACCTTCCCTTCTGCTTTTCCAGGGAGTGTTCATCTTCAGTGCCGTGCAGATGACCCCGCTGACGATGGGGAGCTATGTGTTCCCCAAATGGGGCCAGGGGGTCGGCTGGTTCATGGCCCTGTCCTCTATGGTGCTGATTCCAGGCTACATGGCATACATGTTCCTAACCCTGAAAGGCTCCCTAAAGCAGGTAAGGCTGGCTGCACTGAGTGCCTCGAGGCCGTGCAGACAAAGGTTGCTGGGCACTTCTTTGCTTCTGTTTTGTTGGTGTGGAAAGTAAACTGGACAGGGGTGCAGGCAGACTTCATTTCCTTCAGTTGCACAAGGGATGGCACACAGCTCACACCTGCACCAGCAGCCCAAAATCTCTTTGTTACTGAACATTCTTAAAAGTTTCTGAGCCAACAGCATGCTTCTAAAGTTTGCAGACAACTGCTTTAACTCATCAGAAAAAAGCACATGTGCCCCTGCCACAAACAATGCTCACTTGTATGCCTTATAATAACAATGCACAATATTCCATTGTTAAGCTTAAAACTTAACTATCCTGGATATCCAACTATCCTAAGCACATTTTCTGCAGCTTCAAGACTTCTCTGAGCCAAACCTAGAAGCACTAACCCTTGTTCAATATCTCTGCTTTCTAGATAATTGTGTCTTCTTCTACCTTCTGGCTTTTGCAGCTGCAGCTGAACCTAAAATCTTTGCTTTATTTCTGTTTTTCTCGCTCAATCTGAAAGCCTTCTCACCTTTTGCATTTCCCACAATTCCCCCTCTCGGTACAACCAAAAAGAAACTCTCTTAACTTTGTCTCTTATCAACTACCTTTCATTACATAGCTCTTCTGAGCACTTTCTGCTCGCTCTAAGCGTTGCTATTTTACACCACAGCAACTTTAATGCTGTGAAACTATTTTCAGAACGTAGGTCAAATCTCTCTATATCCATTTCCCACATATTTCCCCGCCCTGGGTCGTTTTGCTGTGAGCCAAAACAACGATGTGAAAGCACCAAGAGCCACGAGAGTGTCGGAGCTGTCTGGTGCTGAACACGACTCCCCCAAATCCCACAGGGTCCTTATCTCTGCCCTGACAGCTGCAGGCACTTGGCATTCCGGCTCCTCACACCCAGGAAACAGAGTGGCAGTTCACAAAACATGGAAATTTGTCCTGATTAGTGCCAGACAGGCAGCGTGGATAGAGGCAGGGAGATGCTCTGTGGGAGCTGGAATGGAGCTCAGGGAATAATCCACACAGCTCTGGGTCTGGGTGAGGCTCCTCTGTGATCCTGTTCTGCATGTTCCTGATGGCATCTGAGGCTTGAGCTCCTGTGTTTCACCTGCTCTGAGTCACACCTGCCCTGCTCTGCTGCAGCTGGGAGGGAGGACATGAAAAATCTTGGGGGCACTTCCCTTCAGCCTTTATTCCAGGGATTTCTGCAAGCAGTCACTTCATGAAGAGCATTAGGGGTTTTCTTCTCATTGCTCTCAGCCTCTCCCTGATTCCTTATTTTGGTTTTTAAAAAGAGGTGACAATTCTCATGGAAGAGATTCAGTTTATTTCAGTCAGTTTTTATTTCAGTCAGGTTTCGTTTCAGTCAGGTTTTATTTCAGTTAGTTCTGAGGTCCTCACAGATGTGCTGCTAAAGGAGTGGGAAATTCCAACCCAGGTTATTGCTCAGGAACCACCTGCAGTCACCACAGCTCATTGTTTTTTAGTCTGGGTGGATCCTCAGTTTTCCCTCTCCAGTTCCTCCTGTACATCACAGCCAGTTCTCCAGCCCAAGTACTGAAACACTCTCTGGTTGTGGCAACCAAAGACTGTCAAAAGGAATTTGTCAGAAGTTCTGGAATATTCTAAAATCAGCTGACAGAGCCATCTTTGCAAAGGGCTGGATGATCTTAAGCAGAATTGACGAGTGATGCCTCATGAAATGCTCAGATCTTCATCCAAATATTTGTCTTCAGCAAATTTTGAAAGACTCAGTGAGGCTTCAAAAAAGTCTGCAAAAAAAATTCTGGGTTTTGATTTTTTTTTCTTTTTTTTTTCCTTCCCCCTGCCTGTTCTTAGCTGCTTCATTTTGAACAGATTTCCCTGGGTCTTACAGACCCTTTCAGGTGCAAAAGGAGAGCTGTTGCCCTAAAATACAGCTGCTGCTTGGGCAGAGTTGTGGGAGACTGTGGTAAATGTTCCTCATCCCAGCCTTGCTGTGGGTGAAGGTTTTATTTTTGAAAGCATTAACAAATAATCATTAGGTGCTGGGAGGAGCCTGCAGCAGCGAGAGGCTCTGAGGAGACAAACTGGGATTTCTTTGGAGATACAAACGTGAGCTGGGCAGAGAAGCTGCAGGAACAGAGAGGGCAAAGGACGAGGATAGATGGGATAGGAATGAAACACTCTCAAATACAAACCTGTTTCAGCTGTTTTATCCTTGGAGGAACTCTCCAGTTGCCATCACTCTGGTGTCCAGCGCCGAGTCCCTGCTGCCCACTGCCCTCTTCAGCCCCCATGCTGGGCTCACTGCAGGGTCTCTCCTCATTTCTTTTCCCCAGGAAAGTTCCCTGTTGGCATCCAGCATTTGGCACAAGGTCTTTCATCTCCTGCTGTCGTGATCAGGGCAGGGCTGAACTCTGCTCAGTGACCGCGGCTCACCCCTGGTCCCTGGGGAGACAGGCGGTTGTAAAAGGATTGTCTTTAAATAATCATTTTTGAAAAGAGTGAGCTTAGAAACAGATTTCTGGCTGCCTCACATCTATTGTTGTCCTTTGAACAGCGCATCCAAGTGATGATTCAGCCAAGTGAAGACATCACCCACCCCGAGAATGGGCCAGACCAGGCCCAACAGAGCAACTCTGCCAACAAAGAAGCCTACATCTAAACTCCTCCATCGCGCGAGCGCCGCTCCTTCTCCAGAAAAAAACAAAAAATATGGTTGAATATGACCACAAATTCATGTCTGAGAATATAATTACCTACCTCTAGTGGCAAAAAAAAAAAAAATAAAAAATGTGTTTAAAAAAAAAAAAAGGAAAAAAAAAAAAAGCAACAAGGTCATCTCCACTCCGAGGGAATCGCCATGGGTTCGATCCAGCCGTCGCGAGCTCAGATGTTTGACAGTGTTTTGTGTTCTCCGGCAATCCACAGACTGTTAATGTTTTTATCCTTTCACAATGATAGTTGCATACCTTGGAATTTGTAAATTGATGTGCCAAGACCTTTTTAATCTACCTTTTAGCACGACTATTTGAAGTTTTGTGCTGCTGATTTTTAGTAGTTGATCACTATTTCTTACCGCTGAATCCCAAGACTGTTATTTCTGACTTTGCAGGAGTAAAAATTAAGTTTGGGGTTGTTTTGTACAAAAAAAAAAAAAAAAAGAACGAAGTATTTTGTAAACAAGTGATTTCCAGTGCAAAAGTCTGCCCTTAAAATTTGTTCCAGCTGAGGCCATTTGAGGAGGGGGAAGAGACTCTTCCTTCAATTAACAGCAGGCACAGCCTTCGTAAACATTCCTAGTGCAAAAATTGAGTTGTTTGTGGCAGAGCAGCCCAGAACATGCTGGCTGTGCTCAGCCTTTCAGGGTGACTTTCAAACAAGCTCATAAATTTCTTTAAAAACACATATACTGCTTCTTATAAAAAGAAGGTATCTTTGTGAATCAATGTTAGAGGCATGAATACGACTTTTAACTTTTTTAGCCAAGTAATAGCCAAGAGCTCCTAAAGATTCCCAGGAGTACAACAAAAAGTATATTTGCCATTCAAGCTCGGAGTCCTCGAGCTTTTATTACTCTGTTACCACTCTACTATCATGGCATTGCCACCAAAACAGAAACCAAAACTTAAAGATCAAAGCTTCTCCTTGCAACTTCCAATTTAGGGCTTGACTGAACCTGGCAGAGGACTCTTTGAACAGCTCCCCATCACAAACTCCCGCATGGTTAGCACTTTGGAGAGCAGTGGGATTCCCATTTCCAGGGGCTGGGTGGGGCTGAGGGCACAGGGAGAGCTCTTTCATCCCCATGCAATCCCACCCTGGGCTCCATCCTGCGTTTTCCACACAGCCCCTGGAAGTTTTCTCAGCGGGAGCCCCGGCTGGCATTTCTCCTTTGGCAGCTATAAGACAGGCACAGAGGCTTTTCTTTTTTTTTTTTTTTTGGGAGGGTGATGTTTGATTGTAAGTGACTGTGACAGAACTGTGCAATGAAAAACATGCTTTTCAGCAAACTTTTTTGTGCACCGTACAAATGTTAGATAGCACAATTTATGTAGAACTACTACTGCGTGGAAAAAAAAAAACAAAAGAAAAAAAAATACAAAAAAACACGTTACCTGTGAATGTTGGGTTTTTCGTTGTTCTCGTCTGAAGGTGACAAACATGTTCTTGCAATAAGGTATTATTCTCAGAATGTCAAGCACATTATGTAGAAAAACAAAAATATATATATAATACACATGTATTTCGAACTACATCCTAAACTCTCAGAGTATGTTGGGTAGGTTCTAAACTGTTTCATACCTAGGTCAACTGTAAAATACTACGAGATCTAAGCTCCATCCTAAAAGGCCATAGCTGAGATGCCAACGTCCTGTAAGTCTTTGGGATTTAGAGGAACCCCTACACCCTACACAGACATCACACATGCTACATCATACTTGTGGATTTCATTAGACTAAGGATAAAAAACTCCAACTTTATTCGTTTAATGTAACCGAGTCCCATGTTGTTCTAAGAAAAATGCAGTATTTAATGTTTGATTGTAAACAATTATGACAGATGTTTGACAGACCTGCTCTTTAGCAAAAAGCTGTACAAACGTTATCACATAGCACAAACTAGTGTTGTAGAACTACTGTGTGTAAACTGTGAATAGCTGTATCTTTTTTGTAGTACTTGCCCTGAAAAAGAAAGATTATTGTATGATCATATATGCTTTTTGCAATAAGGAAAATATCCAACACCGAGCAAATCTATCTCTATATAAAAATATATATGTAATATATACATATTCAAAAATATATACAGAGCCTGTTTAAAAGAGTACAGTATTATTTAGAAAATTGCAACCTGTTCTATGGACCAAATGTAAAATATTTATAAATTAAGATGCATTTTAAATGTCTATAAACGGTGTCATAATTAAAGCACGATTGTTATGTAAGTTTCCAAGAGTTTAGAAGAAAAAGAATAAAGGTTATATTATACATTAAATTCAGAATTTTGCAGTCTTTCATTGGACAAACCCAATCCGTGCTATTTTCAAGCTCCGAATGTGTCATTTATATAAAAATATCCTTTAAATATCAAAACGCTGTATCCCACTTGTGATGTGTATAATTAATCTGTGTTTATTCCTACGATGTAATTAGCATGTGCATATATTATACAGGGAGCTTGAGAGGTGACAGCTAATAGCCCTTCCCTGGCATCCTGCTGCTTTCATTCTCCCGTGGGAAGATGGCAGAGTGAGCCCTGGGAGAAGAAATAAAATTTTAAAAAAGTGGATTTTGGGATGATGCCTTCCTGGGGTGTAATTCTGCTTTGGGGTGTGAGCGGCAGAGCCTCCCTGGTTTTGGAGACATCCCAGGCTGGATACTCCACAGACAGATGATCCTTTGCTCCAGAAGATCCCTGCTCCTGTCTCAGCTGCCCTGGAGGGGTGGGAAGATGCGGAGAAGATGCAGAAAAGATGCGGAGTAGACGCGGAGGAGATGCGGAGAAGAAGCCGCGGAGAAGAAGCCTTGGCGCAGCTGCAACGCCGCTCCTGGGCTGGGGATTTAATTATCCGCCCGCAAAATTGGAGCAGGGCTTCATGCTGGGGGAGAGCCTGAGCAATTTAGAGGAGCTGATTAGCATGGAAAGCGCTCCCGAGAGAGGCGTCTGGAGGCACAGAGCTCGGCTGCCAAGCGCTGACCTTCGGGAGGAGCGCACGGCGAGGGCACGGCCGGGAGAGCAGAGCGCAGATCCTTCTGGAAGAGGGGGGAGGAGAAATTCTGGGCATGCAGAGGGAGATGAGAGCTGTGTTCACGGGAGTGAGGTGCTATGGTGGCTCCGAGGAGGAGGCTGAGGGTGGTGGGAGGGCAGGGGAGCAGCAGGGGCTGGGGAATGGAGAGCTGCAGGGAGGGCATTGAGTTAGTGCTGTGATATTTCCATGTTCTCCTGGAGGAATTTGCTCTTGCCGTGCTGCAGAAATCCCAACAGCAATTCAACAAGAAAAATGCAAATAAGGTCACTTCTCCCCTACAGGATCGCAGGATGCCCTGGGAGAAATCCATGTCCTTGCTCGTCAGGAGTATTAGTTCAGCTACATGTGCTTTTATTCTAAAATAACACTGTGTTGCTTTTGGGGTTTTTTTTTTGTTTGTTTGTTTTAAGCCCGATTATTTCTGTTTTGTTCTGCTCAGGCCACAATAGCATTACAATTAGCTATTAGAATTTCTCAGCCCCCACTGCTGGAACCCAAAGGCAGGGCAAGGCACGGGGCAGCAGCTCCCTCTGCCAACACCCCTCCTTGGGCACAGCCTCTGGCAGCTCCACTGGGCCCAGAAGGGAGAAGCACAAAGGGGATGCATTGAAAAACATCCACATCTTCATCCCTCTCCCTCCAGGATGGGTTCACCCCTCTCTCAGGAAAGAGGTGATGCACAGCACCGACCCAAACCCGCGGAGAGGAGCAGCCACACCAAATCCTCACTCCCAGCGCCCTGGAAGGATCAGCTCAGAGCTGAAGCAGCTGCCAGGCACTGTGGTGCCTCTGCCAAAGCACCACAATTACCCAGTTTCACTGCTCAGGGAGGAAGGCACCAGCCTTTACATCCTAAAGGCTCCTTTTATTCCCTCCTCACTCTCCTTTCCCAGCTTCTCGCCCTGCTCAGGGTGTTTAAAATAAACCCAATAAAAATGAGGTGGGAGGAAAGGATTTACCCATACACCTTTTTTTTCTGCAGTCTGAATCTGCCTTACTTCTTCTCTCCTTCCTATGAAAAAAAAAAAATAAAGGAAAAAATAATTTTAAAAAATTTCCCACAAATGGGGGAAAGTCAAACTAAATATTCATCCATCCACAGAACTTGGTATTCCTAAGAAGTCTATCCAAGTATTGCCACTTCCCATTCCTGCCTTTACAGTTTGAGGCCAGTCTATAATTACATTTTTTTTTCCTGCTGACAATTGATGGAGAATGGGTGAATTTCCTCTGTTTTCAGGGAAATCCCATTAATATTTAGAGTTCTATTGTTGTGGTTTGTTTTGTCCTTCTGACCACACATTACACCAGGTGCTTTCATTCAGTGTTTGTAATTATTTTTAAGATGTGTGCATTGGTGGGACAGAACTTATTTACCCTCTTTCCAAGAGCCTGGAGTGACAGGACACAGGGAATGGCTTCACACTGACAGGGGGCAGGGTTAGGTGGGATATTGGGAAGAAATTCCAACCCTGGCACAGGGTGCCCAGAGCAGCTGTGGCTGCCCCTGGATCCCTGGAAGTGTCCAAGGCCAGGCTGGACATTGGGGCTGGGAGCAGCCTGGGACAGTGGGAGGTGTCCCTGCCATGGCAGGACTGGCACTGGATGGGCTTTGAGGTCCCTCCAACCCAAACCATCCCATGATTTCACAATTCCATGATTTTGCAGCTCTGTACCTGATCACTTTTCCCCCAGGTCCGTAAGCGATCTCACACTCAACTCAGTGGCAAATCCTGAGTTATTATTTTGGAATATTAAGCAGGCTGAGGCAATCCTGTGAGTTATTTGTGAGTCATAAGTACATGCTGGTGCTAAATGTGTCCAACAGTGCCTAAGAGAAGGACAGGACGGATCAGGAGTTGTCACAAGGACAAAAACTAATGTGTTTTGCCAGCAATGGTGCTTTAGTCAGGCTGCCAGAGCTGCCTGAGCTGCCTTTGGGGATCAGCAGCTGAGAGGTGGCTATAAACAAAGTCTCAGCAGGCAGAAAATAGCCAAAATGTACATGTTCCATGGGAGTCTGGAGTTTCCTCTGCACTTTACCAAACTGGAAACCCCCTCAGTGCTGGAAGGGGAATAAAACTGAATGGAACAAATCACTGCCTTATCCCCCCACATCATGCAGTTCCTGTTCCTTGTAATTATTCTAAAGCAACCTGGGAGCGTCTAAAAATGTTTAACATCAAAAGAAAAGAAGCCTGGGAGGCTCTGTTTAGTCTAGGAAAAGACTAAACTGCTGGGACTAACCTTTCCTGGGCACAGCACACGGAGCTGCCATTGCATCCCAGTGCTCCTGGTGCATGGGAAGCCACTGACAAGTAACTACAGAGCCCTGGCATCAGGCGAAGCCCCAACCAGACCCCACAAACAGCAGCTCCCCCATCTCTCTCTGGGCCTGAGGAGTTCTTTTTCCAGCCCTGATTCCCAAAAAACAGCTGCAGTTCCTGCTGTTGGGGCTCTACTCCTGGGCAGGTCCCACAGGGAGCTCCTTGGGCAGAATTTCTCTCCCAACCCACCCCAGTGCTGGAGCAGGAAGCTCCTAAACCTCACCTGGTGGATACAAAGCTGGCTGGTTTTTTCTTTCTCTCCCCTCTGGGGCTCAGTTTAAAGGCACAGAAAGGCACAAGATTCATTTTCTGGGCATAGAGTAGGCGATATGGGATATATTGTAAGGTCACCCCAAGACATTGGTGCTGCAGGAATGGCACCAGCTCCTCTGGAATGACTGAGGAGCTCTTTGATGAAGATCCTCCGTGAGTAAAACAATAAATCTCTCTCAGAATATAAGCCAGAGCGTCAGGTCGCGTTAGGGAATTATTTCTGGGTCATTTCAGTTCCGCAAACACTGCGCTGAGTGAATGACCAAAATAATTAATCAAAACACTGGGGAGAAACACCAACTCACACTGCAGGCAACAAACTTTGCCTAAAAGTGACAGAGCTCAGCACTTTTTAACCTGCTCTTTACCAGCTGTCACACAGCAGCAGCACATGACCTTTCCTGCTGATTTTCCCCAGACCCAGCCTCACTGACGGGCTGAGGGTGACCTTTCCCAGCCTGGTTCCCTCTGTTTCGAGCACCCCATATCGTGACAGTGCTGCCTAAGGTTTGAACTTTTCTCTATTCCCAGCCCTGCAGTGCCCAGTGTGACTCTGCAGTTCCCTGGAGCTCGTTCAGTGGTGTTCTCTCATGCTCACACTGACATAACAAAGCCTCTCCAGCTCGCTCTCCAAGGACACCCAGACCCTCCTGGGCCCAACAACTGCAAACCTTCATCTTGGGGACAGGGGGGCAAGCTTGGGCAAATTCCATCCTNTTGCCTGTCGGGATCTGCTTCAAACCTCTGAGATGAGAGCTGGCTGTGGGTTAGAAGCCACCCTGCCTCCCTCCTCCCAGGGTGTGGAGGGAAAATGAGTTCCATCCCACCTCCCACCGCAGGCACTGAGCCTCCAGCAGCTGCTCCCAGCGACCCACCAGGTCCTCCAGCCCAGCTGGGATGAGGAAGTGCAAGCTGGGCACGAGCCAGAGAAGGGAGATTGGCTCTTGCCCAATTCAATCATCACTGTTCTAACTCCCCATGGAGCAATTCCTCCTGATGCCCCACCTGGCACAGCCTGAGGCTGTTCCCTGGGAGCATAACCTGACTCCCCTGGCTGCCCTGTCCTGTAAGGAAGTTGTGCAGAATCAGAAGGTCCTCCTGAGTCTTCTTTTTCCCAGGCTGAGATAATAAAATACAAGTTTATAGGCAAATGGTGCAATAAAACAAGCCTAGAGAAGATCAAGGAACCAATCCACTGCCTTTTGCTGGTGGAGAAGGAGAGTCATGCTTGGCTCCATCACTCAAAGCCATTCAAGTGTCAGCATGAAATATTGTGTGTGTCTCTTCCCAGCTCCTCACTCGCACAAAAAACTTGCCCAAATACTCCCAGAGAAGTTTTTTTCCTTCGTTCTTTATAAGCTCTGAGTTACTGAACATTCAATATTTAATGATCTGCTGTGGGTTTGGCTGATTTTTTTCCTTTGGTAAGCCACAGTCCTCTCCAGGGCTTTCTGGCATCCTTGTTTTGCACTTCCACTTTGTCCTTTGATTTTTCTTTATCCCGTGAACCTCAGTTCTCCAAGATTATGAAACTGGGACTCATGGATGGGGGTTATTTTTATTTACTGCTGGCTTTTCAGGAAACATTTCATTTCAAAGTCTCCAAGATAAATCCTTGCTGTAGGAGTAGCCTCATTAGCAGCTTTCATCAGCAAAAAGATGCAAATAAGAGAATGGCACCACCACGCCACTGTCCAAGTGCTCTCCCTTTGGAAATCCCCATTTTTCCAAGGAGCTCTCCCTGCTCCAACCACCTTTCCATTGCCTCTTTTTTCAGCATTATCTCGCTCCTGAAAAGGCCACTTTTCCCTCTCCACCCCTGCGCAGATTCCCCCTGGAAAAATCACGGTCAGAAACATCGGGTTCCCATTCCCACTGGGTGATCCCAGCTGCCAGGATCCATCCCAGGGCACGTGTGCCAGCATCTCCCAGGGCCTGGAATGAGCACGGGGAGGCAGGGAGCAGGCCAGAGCCCACGGTACATTAACCAGGAAAGTTTGGGAGTGTAAAACTCACTGGGCTGTCAGAACGATGTTCCCGCACCGCTCGGCGCAGCCCAGCTTTTTGTCAGGGTAAGAACAAATGCCACGACTGCCTGAGCCTTCAAACAGGCCAGGGACATTCTTTTAGCCACTGATGGAGCTGAGGGGAGGCAAAAGAGGAGGGAAATTCGTCTCCCTTGAGGTGCCTGGCAAGTCCATATGCCCAGAGCCGGGTGGCTGCCAGCCTGCAACTCCTCCTGCATCCCAGGGATGAGCAGCCCCAGCTCGGACAGAGTGGACAACATCTCCCTTTTAAACTGGCCTCCTTCAGGCCTCCTGGTCCCACACTGCCCTCCTGGGCCCTGGGATGGATTTAAAAGCCCCAGGATGGATTTTAAAGGGTGATAAATGGCAGGTTGTGTGATTGCACCGCAGCTCAATCGGACGTATTTTAACTTTGCCTGTAGTTCCTGAGGTCGTTGTCTTTATCTGCTCAAGGGTTTTATCTTTATTTCCCACTGCCTCTGGAGCAGCCCAGGGGTCTTGGCTAAGCCAAGCTCTCCTTCCCTCGACACTGCACAAACACAGAGCCACCAGCAGGATTTGGTGTTTCACCTTGGCTTTCGAAATAGGCAAAAGGTTCATTCACCAGGCTCTGTTTATCTGTGAATAAAAACCCCAAACCCTGCAGTGACCAGGGCATTCCCAGAGCAGGGACACATCCCAGCCTGTGTGAGGACAGGGCCAGGTGACATTTCCACCCACTGCATCCTAATGGAAAAGGGAAGAGCAGCCTTAGCACAGAAGGTGCTCAGCATCTTTCAGAAAATAAACCCCACCAGGTCCAGCTCCCAGCTCTGTTTTTCTCAGGGATCTTCCCCCAGGAACTTTTTGAATTTTGCAGTTTTGCAGATGAGAAATCACCTTCACACACATCCCTCTGTGAAATCTTGTTGGACCCACAGGATCTGTGCCACCTGTAAGAGGCAAATATTCAATGTTACTGCACACCTCACTCACAGGACTGTGTCCTCTCCAGAGACACCTCTGGTGCCTCTGAGGACTCAACCCAAATCAGCTCCTTTTTCCTGCCATCACCCTGAAAGCAGCACCAGGTTTTTTTCTGCAAAAGCAGCTATTTACCCACTGAAACTGCCCAGCAGACTTTAGCAAAAAGGCACCAACACCTGGCCCCCAAATTCAGTGATTAGCAGCGACTCTGCAGCCTGATTATTTCACACGCAGAACACTTTTTACACGTGCAAAATAAAACTGCTTTAGGAACTGCTGGGCTGATTTTTAACCTGTAGGCACCTGCTGGACTTAAGGGGATGCAGGGAGCCGATTTCAGAGCAATAAGCATCTCCTAATGACACACTAACGAGGCAGAGCTCCATGATTCCACTTCCCAAGGCTTTCCAGACCCACATTTGCCACAGAAGGCAAAAGCAGCAACGCCAAAAACTCAGGGAGAAGTGTGGCTGCATTTCTGGGATGAGGTTCTCAGCACCTTTCCCACCGTGGGTGGAAAAGTTTGGACCTGGCCTTTGAAAAAAAGAACAAAGGAGTGACCTGCTTTCCTTCTCCCAGGGCTGAGCACATCCCCTAGGCAGCCCGATGGAAATTGTAATTATTCCAGAGCTAAGAATGGCAGCATTTATGATTAAAAATGAAAGCCAGTTTGATGCAGAAGAATGGGTATTAGATCACTTTGTACTTCTCACTAATTATTACATCATGAATGGCTGGTTTTATTTTTTAAAGCAGTCGAAACTACAAAGATTTCCTTATGCAAATATTTCCTAACACTTTAGAAATTAATTAGAACAAAAAGATTCTGAATAAATTATTGCAGATGACATACTTTTTTTTAAAGATTTATTCATGGCTAAAAGGAACCTTTATTTTCTTTTTCCCTTGAAAAATCACAGACAAACATGCTTTTGATACACATGAACTCATTTCAAAGTTAAAATGACTTCAATAAAATCAAACTGTTTGGGTATTTATTAGGATGGGCTGCCCTGGGTGCTGGTGGAGTCACCATCCCTGGAAATGTAAAAAATTAAGAATATGTGGCACTTTGCACCACAGTGGTGTTGGGTTGAAGGTTCTTGGAGTTCTTTTCCAACCTTAATGATTTTCTGATTTTCCTCTCTGCTTAGTAATGAGGAGAAACATGAAACTGTTCACTTAAAAAGTGTATTTTGAAATCCAAGAACTTTCTAACGGAGCACCACATCCTTCTGGGGTGCAAAGCACCTCAGAGGAAAGAGGCCACAGGAAAAATGTAGAGATGGAGAGCAGAGAGGGAGGCAGGGCTGACTTGAGGAGCTCCTAAAAACTCTTCTCTTGAAACTCAGTGTCTCGGGGTGACGTTACAGTGTACCCCACTTTGCCTACTCTATGCCCAGAAAATGAATTTTCTGCCTTTTCTTTGCCTTTAAACTGAGCCTGAGAGGGGATAGAGAGAATGAAACCAGCCAGAGGAACTTTTTCAAAGCAGTTCTGTGCTTCAAGGTCACTCTGGGCACTCCTCTCTGTTGTTCTGCTGCTCTTGAGGAGTGAGAGGGGAGGAAGCATCTTCCCTGCTTCCATCCAGCTCTCAGCTCTGTTTCTCCACGGAGAGTTCAACTCCTGTGCTTCCCTGGGACTTTGGTTTCTTCCTCTTCTTCTCTTCTGGGCTTGTTCAGAACACCAAAACATCAAACCCTCACTGGGAGATGTTCCCCCAGCCCAGAGGGGTGACTCCCACGCTGACCCAGCTGCAAAGAGGACAGAGAGAGAGAGGGACCACAGCCAGGGAAGGACTCTCAACTCTTCCAGGTTTCTCCTCACAGTGAGAGATTTTATTTTTTAGCATTATTATTCTTTTTTTGTGTGTTTGTTAAATAAATAGGTTTTTTCCTTCTTCACTTTCCTCCGAGGAAATATTTTCTTTTCCCGAAGCTGGTGGCAGAGGGATAACTACAACCTGCTCTCTGTCAATGCCTTAGGTTTGAACTTTTATATTTTCCCAGCATCTTTCAGAAAATAAACCACACCAGGTCCAGCTTCCAGTTCTGTTTTTCACAGGGATCTTCCTCCAGGAACTTTTGTGTAACTCTGTGTGACTCTGCAGTTCCCTGGAGCTCGTTCAGTGCTGTTCTCTCATGCTCACACTGACATAACAAAGCCTCTCCAGCTCCCTCTCCAAGGACACCCAGACCCTCCTGGGCCCAACAACTGCAAACCTTCATCTTGGGGAGAGGGGGGCAAGCTTGGGCAAATTCCATCCTTGCCTGGCTTCTGCTTGGGCAATTGATGCTGATATCAAAGTGGGAAGAACTCGGGAGCTGTCATTGTCCATTTTGGGATGCACTGAGGCAGGAGCCTCTGGAGCCCAGAGTGTGACCTCTGAAGGCCTTTCCAATCAATCCCTCCTTTATTCCTTTATTCCTGTCTGCTCTCTGTTTCTAGGGAGCCATTTAAGGCATCACTATCAAGGAATATTCTCCTCTGAATTTGTCTCAAACTGGGACACCTGGAAAATTCCACCTGCGCCGAACAGGGAGCAGGAATTCCATGGAAATCCCATCTGGAGATTCCCCCTCTCAGGGGAAGGCTGTTTTCTGTGCCAAACGCAGAGGATCTGCTGCGTGGGCAGGTGATGGCAGCTAAATCCAAACACAGGGGAGCAGCAGCTCTCCCAAAGCCTCTTGAGAAGCAGCAAAGCCAAGGAGGAGGAGGAGGAGGAGGAGGAGGGAAACCTGCTCCAGGATCCTCCTGGCTGCTGACAGCACAAAGCAACACTGCCCATTCCCACAAACAATCCTGTGCTTCCAGACCAGGAGACACAATTTGGGGTTCTTGGGGTCGATTTGTGAGTAATTAAAGGTTGCCTTGGATGTTTTCTCAATCCATCTTCTCACGTGCAGATCCTTCTTCCCACACACAGAGCTCGCCTCTAAATTAGATTTCAGCTTGGGCATCTCTAGGAGTTTGGTATTCCTAAGTTCCGATTAAAAAAATTAGAAATTAGAAAATAGAAATTGGAATTATTAGGAAAATTAGAAAGTTAGAAATTAGAATTGGAAAAACTTCACTGGTGGACATTGTCCCAGTGGGCTCGGCCCTAAAAACATGTGTACCAGTGAGGGATGTGGGAGGGGTGTGCAGGTCTCCAAAAAAATCCTGATTTAAGAGGCAATTGGGAAAACACACTGGCAGTTCAGCCTGTGTAAATCATCATCTTCACCAGCAGGAAGAGGCCTTAGGAACTGGAATTTTTTTGGCTTTTCCTGTGCTAGTAACAAGCCCTCAGTTTCATGCAGGACCTCAGGCTGCTCAGGCTGAACTTCTCCTGACCTGCCCACAGCTTTGTTTCACTTGCCTTAGCTGTGGCAGCAGTTTCTCTAAATGACCAGCTATCTACAGATAATCTGGCTTATTTCTTGTTATCCTGGTGTGCTACAAACTTTATGGTCATGGCAGTAATTCTGCATGAAAGGGGATTAGGAGGAGGTGTAATGCAGAGAGAAAATGCAGAGAGGGACGCAGGGCTGGTGCAACAGTGAGGACTGGAGTTGTGGGATGAGGAATGCACACATGGGATGGGAAAATCTGGGGCACCAGGGACCTCCAAGGCAACAAACAACTCATCAGTATTGAAATAAATGCAGACCTGGAGGTGGACAGAACAAAAAAAATGTTATTTAAAAGATGTGAAAGGCAGCATGTATAGCAAATTCAGATTAACTGTGGAGCTGCAGTTCAGCGGAGAAGGAAAATGAAAATGTAAAAGCACTTTGGTAAACGTGAAAAACGACCAAAAATTAATCCTAGAGTGAAGTAGGAGAAATCATCACCTCCACCTAGGCTGCTAATGGCCCCTGAATGAGATCCTTGGGGTTCTCATTGTACCAACAGCACACTCTGGGCTGGATATCCAAGGTATGAATCCCATCTGCCCTTAAACAGCATTTACAGTGCAGCAGCTCCCTCACTGCCCTCACATCCCTGCTCACCTGCAGCCCAAGTGGCATTGAATTCCCTGAGGAATTCTGCTTTGGGCTTCCCTCCCCAGCTCACACCAAAGCAGGGTCCCCCAGCACCTCACTGCCTGCAGGACTCACGTGGAGAATCCTCTTCCTCAAACCACACTGAGCCAAGGACCAGGATATTCCTTCCTCATGAAAAAGGGAGGCTGCCTGGAACTTATTGCTTCGAAATGTACCAGGATTAAAGCTCAGAATTAATCTGGGGAGTAGCAATTTAAGGAAATATGGAATTTTATATTTTTTTTTCACATATTCTGCAGAAGCTGGGTGAAGCCATTTCCCACAGAGTTGAACTGGCCCCTGCAGCAGCACAATCGACTTCATCAGTCTGTCTCAGAGCCTTCTTGTTTTGCCTACCAATCGAGATAATCACCCTGTCACATGAGCTTTGCAGCTGGGACAAATTGGAGGTCTGGGGAACCAGCTGGAGTTGAAAACCCAACCCCACAAAAGCTTCCTTGGAGCGTGTGCCTCCAGCAGCTCTGCCCTGGGGTTTAAAATAAGTCCAGAAGGTGACAAATTTCCATTCCCTCCCAATTTCTCCCTGCTCCAGGTGGTTGCTGTAGGCAGGTCCACTCCCCCCAAGCTCTTGAGAGGAGCAGAGAATGGTGCTTTGACCTTCAGGTGTTTTCTGGGTTATTCAGATATTTCCCCTGTTGTGAAAATATCCCAGAAATTTTCCCAGCCCTCTCTGCCTCGCTGGGAGCAGGACCTGAGGACCCTGCTGAGTTAGGTCCTGGAATGGGCTCCAGCAGCACCTCTGGATTTTGGGATCTGGGAGGTATAAGGGCATTTCCCACATGATTTTTGCTGTAGCTTTTCTCAGGTGCAGGAGGTGAAAGTCCCGATCCTCGTGGAGAGCAGAGAGGGAGGCCTCCCACAGAAAACACCAATCATTCTTCCTATTGATCTGTTCAGTAGCATTTCTGTAGTGGCCACAGCTTCCCTGCCCCCCAAGAAACTGCTGAAGTGAGAAATTCCACTCATCTCCCTCTGCCTGTGACAAATCTTGGCCTGGCATTAACATTCCCACACAGGAAAATTACATTGAAGTGTTCATGAACTCTGTGAAAACCTGAAAAAATTAAATTCCCAGTGAAA
The DNA here is from genome assembly GCA_013396875.1 of Vireo altiloquus. Classification (NCBI taxonomy): domain Eukaryota; kingdom Metazoa; phylum Chordata; class Aves; order Passeriformes; family Vireonidae; genus Vireo; species Vireo altiloquus. Next base: position 327,881 of record VZRF01001716.1, on the reverse strand, counting down.
CATGAACCAGACAAGGGAGATCTGAGACTCCTCTGGTTCCCTGGTGCTGTTCCCTGTAACATGCAGTAATTTTCCATGGAAAATCTCAGTTTCTGGTGAGCAGATCCAAGGTCACAGAAAGGAAACCCCTGCAGCCACGTGACCCTTCAGACAATGTCCAAATCCCACTGGTTTGACACTTAACACTCATTTATCTCCCAAATATTTCCCTGTGTCTGGGACACAACAACTCAGCAGTTTCAGGGCACAAGGCTGAGGGCAGATTTGCCTGTGATAAAGTGGAAACCAGGCTGTGGAATGGATTTCATGGAAAATAACCTTACAAAGCATTATGGAATTTTATAAGCTCAGCTCCCAGGGCCTGTTTGGAAGGACTCTTCCCTCTCCCCACCTCAGACAGGCTGTGTTTGTGCACCCAGGGCAGCAAAAGTGGGGGAAAAAACATTGACTTTCTGCTCAGGTTGCTGCTGTGCAAAGCCCCAACACCAGAATTCTGCCTCACTGTCATCCCTGGGCATGCTCATGATGAGGAAGCTCCACAGAGTTCAGCAGAAATTCAGGTTTCCACATCACCAGAATTTGGCTGGATGGTGAAAGGAAAATAATTTGGTTGTTTTCGTGGAAGCTCAGCACAACTGAGGCCACGGAGACAAACATTCGACAGCACAACCTCCTAAACTAAAGAGAAATTTCCCAAAATGTTCCTAGAAAGCTCCAGGAGAGGATGGGTACTGCCATCTGACTGATCTCTGAGGGATGAGAAGTTTCAGGGTGGCTGGGATTAGGCAGCCACACGTGGAATTTAGAAAATTCCTTGGGTTTTAAACCAAATTGTTCTATTTTTTCCCGGCCACCCTTTTTGTTTTAGGCAGAAACCTTAATATGGCAACGTGACATGTATTTAAACAAATGGCAGATTTAATTAATCCAAGACAGTTTTATGAACAGAGCAGATCACACTTTTGAGCTCTCTATTTGATCAGTCAGCTTAATCTCAAAGAGCAACTCTGGCAGCTTCTTACTGCACCTCCTTTCATCTTCCTTTTTTATTATTATTTTTAATCACAAGCCTTTTGTGTTTTATAACCTCTTCCGCTAAGTAAATCATAAATACTTTGAAGAGTAATTTCTAATATTTCCTCACAACCTTTTCTCCCCCCTGTTCCCATTTTGCCTCTGGTTTCCTCCTTTGTGTCTCGGCAAAATCCGAAACCCAGCGACAGAAATTTTTGTTGTCACGGATGAATATTTTTTCAGAAAGCCTTTCAGAGGAATATCTAAGTGTTCTTCACCTTCCAAGCCTTCTGGCATGGAGCTGACATCACACACACGAGGTTCTTCTCTCAGACGAGCCTCCAAGCAGTCCAGCAGCATCGCCAGCAAAGATTAAGGACACACCAAGGTCAAAAGAAAGGAAAAAAAAAAACCCAAATAAAATATTTTCAGCAAGGCTCACTCTGTTAAAGTATTTAACTGCAGACAAACAATCCCAAAACCTGGAGGAAAAGAAGATATATCTGGATATTCTTGGATTCAGGATGCCCTCTGAGAAAAATTTTCAGTGCTTAATTCTTTAAACTGCAAAGAAGAAAGCGGAGAGAGAGCAGAGTATGACATCACTCAGGCACTTCTTTTAATGATATCAACTTCATCTCTAACAACAACTGTGTTTAACAGAGCACGCTGGGGATTAAAGTGATTTACTGGCGTTATTTCTGAAAATACAGTGGTTGAGTGGAAATCTAAATTGTTTATATGTAAATCTGGGGGGAAAAATATCTTAACAAGCGAGGTTTGCAGCATGAGGTGTTGATGAAATTGGATGAGCCCTGAGTTAAGGGCTCTGTGCCTTCCACGTGTGCTGCTGCCTGCTTTAGTGTCAGGATAACAGGATTGGAACAGGAATCTCTCAAATGGCAAAGGAAAACACCCAGGTGTGCTGCTGACTCCTTGGTGGATCTCAGAGAGATCACAGCAAAAAGCTGGAGAAAGCAATTCCTTTTTTAACTTGTCTTCAATTGTAATAGTTAACTTCATTTTTAAAGGGAACTTCTGTAGCTTCCCACGAGAAATCCTTGACAAAGGATGTAAATATGAAAAGATGTTTTGGTAAAGTGCTTTCCTTGACCAATGAAAGAGTTTTGTGTTTGTTTGTTTTCATATTTTCTGTGACTGTGCTGGAGAGACAGAGACAGTCAGACACAGACAACCCCTCCAGCTAACCTGGCTGGAGTAGAAAAGCTTGATATCTCTTCTCAATATTATTTTGATAATAAAGCCTTCTGATTTCAATAAATCTATGAAGATTGAGTCATTTTTGTGGACCAGGCCCTAGAAATAGGGCCACATCTTTACCACAGCCAGGTAAAGCCCTCCAGGAATGGCAGCTGGGTACAACCAGCCTTTGTTCCAGGCTGCACAGGAATCCTTGCTTCCCAAAACTCCAGCCCTGCCTGAGCTCAGGGCTCCGAGGCTGGCAGGGAATAAAAATTTGGGCAGATCCCATCCTTGTCCACCTCCCTCCCTCCCAAACATCCCTGTGGTGTCCTCCTAAACCCTGAAACTGAACCAAAACTCCAGTAAAGAGCTAAACACCATCGTGTTCTCCCCTTGGCAATTCCCAAATCAAATGGTTCAGTGAGAATTCCTCATTTTATCTTGATGCCTTAGGATTTAACTTTTCTCTGTTCCCAGCCCTGCAGTGCCCAGTGTAACTCTGCAGCTCCCTGGAGCTCGTTCAGTGCTGTTCTCTCATGCTCACACTGACATAACAAAGCCTCTCCAGCTCGCTCTCCAAGGACACCCAGACCCTCCTGGGCCCAACAACTGCAAACCTTCATCTTGGCGAGAGAAAGGGGGGCAAGCTTGGGCAAATTCCATCCTTGCCTGGCTTCTGCTTGGGCAATTGATGCTGATATCAAAGTGGGAAGAACTCGGGAGCTGGCATTGTCCATGTTGGGATGCACTGAGGCAGGAGCCTCTGGAGCCCAGAGTGTGACCTCTGAAGGCCTTTCCAATCAATCCCTCCTTTATTCCTTTATTCCTGTCTGCTCTCTGTTTCTAGGGAGCCATTTAAGGCATCACCAAAACCAGTCTGAGGGAGAGGGGGGAGAGTCTTGGCATTGGCACCTGGTGAGATGCTCCAGGTTCTCTCCCTGGAAAGGGAAGGCTGTGAAGGAGTGGAAGGAGCTCCTCACCTCCCATCCTTCTCCTGCCCAGTCCTGCAGCACCAAAGCAGATCTCCCCAATCCCCTCGGGAAGGATATTTTGGGGAGCCAAGGCAGGAGCAGCCCTGCTCAGGAGCAGGCACCTCTGGCACCTCACATTGTTCCTGCCTGTAACACGTTCCAGACCCGCTGGAAAAAGGAAAATATTTATTCTGACATTTCCTAGCAGGCAAAGGGGAAATGAGGCTGCTGCCATGGCTGGGGAAAGGTTTGATCTCAGCATTAGGTCGTCCTGCTTCCTGCCCAGCCAGAGCTAATTGTAAATCTGCTCAGTGCTCCCTCCCAAGCTCTGTCAACACCATGTCCTGCATGCCAATAAATACATTCTGGGCAGCCTCCTCTCCCACCTCCCCTTTCTGCCTCTTGCAGGAGAGCACCTGAATTTCAGCCCCTGCCTTCCAAAAAACATGAATTTCAAACAGCTGTGCTTCATGGACTCCCTGCCCATGGAACCTGGTGGTAAAAACCCATTTTATAGCTATTTCTGTGGGGTTTTCATGCATTCAGTGACGTTCTGTGCAGTCAGAGGCCAACTTCAACCTGCTATTTCTGCTTCCACGTGTAGAATAAAAGTGGCAGTAAGGGGGATTTTATGCTTCGAGTGTGGTTTGGATGGTCTCAGCTGTGATAGTACAGTTAAAGTTATCTGACAATAAAGAGCCTGGAACTGATACTTTCCCTGGCTTTTCTCCTAAAATTCCCAAGGGGTGAGCCAAATTTTTGCTGTGCCCACAGACTCTGGCAGGGTGACTCCTTCTTTTACACAAAGCAGCAGAGAGGGGTGAAGGTAATTCCATGAAATCCAGACCCAAGTCCTGACCCTTAACTCAAGATGTGTTAATCAGCTCCACCTCCTCTAATGCCTCAGTACATCATCCCACCTATTGGTGAGAGGAATCTTCTTTTGTTACCCCAATTCATTCCAGACCTCGCAGAGTTCAGCCCAAGCAACTTAACCCTTTCCATTCCAGCAACCAGAATTTCCTCCAGCGCATCCTCACATTTTATTCACTCTGGGAACCCTGAATTTTTATGATTTCCAGATGAACAACCTCTTTTATCACCACCATTCATCAGCTGGGTGCATCCGCGGTGAGAAAAGCAAGAGAAGGAACTTTTGTGGTCGAAAAGAAATGCAGAAGAGCTTCAGCAAAGATTTCCTGTCTCAGCTTTAAAGGAGCAATGCAATAAGGGCTGTATCCATCCCCTCTCCCTTCTCCTCCCCTGTTTCCCTGCTCAGGTTGCTCACCTCAGTTGCCAGGCAACACTCCTGTCTCACACGCTCCGTGTGAGCCAAAAAAAAGGGGAAAGAAAAGATCCTGCAGGGGCAAAATGATGCTGACAAGTGGGGAACGTAAAGTTTGCACTGCACTCCCTCCCCTCTGTGCTGCACTCAGGGCCTTTCACAGCACATTAAATCTCAGCTCTCCTCTCCAGAGCAGCACGGGATTGATGCCTTAAATTATTCCCTAGAAACAGAGAGCAGACAGGAATAAAGGAATAAAGGAATAAAGGAGGGATTGATTGGAAAGGCCTTCAGAGGTCACACTCTGGGCTCCAGAGGCTCCTGCCTCAGTGCATCCCAAAATGGACAATGACAGCTCCCGAGTTCTTCCCACTTTGATATCAGCATCAATTCCCCAAGCAGAAGCCAGGCAAGGATGGAATTTGCCCAAGCTTGCCCCCCTCTCCCCAAGATGAAGGTTTGCAGTTGTTGGGCCCAGGAGGGTCTGGGTGTCCTTGGAGAGCGAGCTGGAGAGGCTTTGTTATGTCAGTGTGAGCATGAGAGAACAGCACTGAACGAGCTCCAGGGACCTGCAGAGTTACACTGGGTAGGGCAGGGCTGGGAACAGAGAAAAGATAAAACCCAAGGCAGGACTCCTCTGTGCCATGCTCAGGGCCTTTCATAGCACAGTAAGTCTCAGCTCTGCTCTCTGCAGAGCAGCACAGGGTAGGCACTGAGAAAAGAGAGTTCCCAGAGCAGATCCCTTCCTGCTGCAAGTGCTGAAATTCCCCCTGAGCCAGCAGCTCCCATGGGATGCTGCTGCTGCTGCTGCAGCAAATCCTGCACGTGCCACGCTGATCTAGGGCAGGCTACGGACACAGAGCTTTGTGTGTTCTGCAGCAATGGCAAATCCATTTTCTTTACTTTGCTTATTATCAAAGGCTTTAAAAATTTGACCATAAAGCAGAACTCCTCCAGGCTGCAATTTATTTCTGAGGCGAGGTCGTAGTGCTGCCTGAACCCTCTCTCTCTCTCCTGTTATCCACCCACGCAGACTATGAACTACATCTTAAAGAAATAATAAAAAATACAATTCACTTAAGCTATTCGGCACGTTCCAAGTTAACCTCTTTATATGCTCCTCTATTCCTGTGTAATCCAATTATTTGAGGGGAATCTCGCAGCACTTCACTTGGGGAAAAAAATAAAGTTTACAGCTTCATATGCAGAGATGTTTGTTCAGAAAAAGATCAACTGCACTGCTTTGCTTTCCTTTAGCAACACTGATTACCACTTTTATACATCCACACCTTGCTCCCAACCCTCAGCATTCCCACCACAGTGCCAAGCTCCCTTTAAAAGTACCACAAAATTCAATATATTTCTGAGCTTTGCTTCACACCACTGCTGGTCCCTTCAGCAGAACACTTTTCCTTGCTCTCAGACTCCAGTTTGGAAATTTGTTGGAGTGTGGCTTGGGCTTTGAGCCTCAGTTTACCATGAGTAAAACAGCAGAGTCCTTTGCTTCCTTCCTTCATTCAAATTGTTCAGCCCAGAGAATGACTTTGGCTGCTACAACAGCTCCATTTCTGACAGATAATGCATATTTGCCATCCAAACTACCTGTAAAACAGCCAAACTTGGTGGCAGATTTCTGCCAAATTTAAAAAAAAAAAAAAGAGGCTTTAAACCCTCTTCAAACCCTCAAGCAAATATTTCATTTCAGAATGAGCATCTCCCAAAACGAATTTGTCCTGTTCAAGCTGCAATTTTCTAAGAAAATGATGAGATTTTCAGATCTTCTGGAATTTCAAGGCTGAGGCAGTCATGGTTGAATGGAATTATTGGATTTTGGCTCTGAATTACTTCAGGCAGAGCAGTGGATGTGTTGGAGTCCAGGAAAGCTGGAAAACTTCTGCTCCTGTGGGGATTCATTTTATCCCTAGAGCTCCCCAAAATAGCTTAGCCTTTGACCTAAGCCCGTGGGAGAAGCTCCCCTCACTTCTGGATGAGCTGAAAGCATCAAAGAAATGAAAATACTTTTGTTTAGTGTACCACAGAGAGTGCATTTGTAGTTTTAGGTTTTGCTCTATATATTATATATAGAGGCAACATGGAGAAACCAGGGAGTCAGCTCTGACTTCTTCTTCTTTCTCCTTCTTCTTCTTCTTCTTCTTCTTCTTCTTCTTCTTCTTCTTCTTCTTCTTCTCCTTCTNAATAATTGGGGGATTAAGTCTTAAAAACTGCTGGCACAGAGAAGCTGCAGCCATTGCCTTCTGGAAACAGCAGCAGAGGTTGTGCTCCTGGAATTTAGATAAGAAATAGTAAACAATCCTTGAAGCAGCAGAAAGAAGTTTTGCCTCATCTTTTCCTGATATGGGACATTGAAAAAAGGAAAATATCCAGGCCAGAGGCTGGCAGGACCTCAGCATGGATGTGCCACTGGTTCCAGCCTGGGTGGCTGTGCCAGCACGAGGATCACACTCCTCACTGGGGTGGCTTTCAGAACAAAGGCTGTCCCACCTTCTGAGCCCTCTCCTGGCATGGCCGTGGCACATTTCTGCCCCCTGCCCTCCCCACAATTACAAGATCTCTCCAAACCTGAGGTAAGGAGCTCCAAAAGCTCCGAAGGGATGTCCCCGCAGCGCTCACCAGCTCACACCTTCTCCTCTGGAAATACACCAGCAGGGACCTGTGACTGATTTTGGGGTTGAAGACATCAGGGGTTCACCTCTCTCAAATTCACTTTGCCTCACGGAGCCTTTTTCAGCCCAAAAATTCCCCAAAACCAAGCTCCAAGCCCAGGTATCTTCCCACTCCATGAGACCTTCAGCACCCCCTGAGCTTCTCCTGGTGCATTCCCAACCCTCCCTCTGTGACAGGACAGGTTTATCCCTGTGCCTCAGTGGCATTGCCACATCGAGCCAGGGTAAATATCACCTTGTGTCAACCCACAGGCCCAAAAATATAAACCCCAGGAAGATCAAACAATGCTGTGCAGAGAACTCACAGCCCTGGCTGGATCCTCACTTCAATTTCTGTGCAGCAAACAATGGGGGGAAAACGAGCAGGGAGAGATTTAGGGTGGGTTGCCCACAGTCATAAAACCAATATATTTTGTTCTCAGCCTGCAGGCTCGGAGAAACATTTAATTCTGGAGTACTTATTCTTCTTCAACACAACACCTGCTCGTTCGGTGAGAGGGGAACATAAATCTCACTCAGGAGAGAGGAAATAGCTGCTCAGTTCTGAGAGTCTCTCGCTAAAATTGGTGTTTGCAGGGGGCAAAAAAAGGTGTTTTCACAGCCAAATAGGGGCACAATCCATTGTGCAGCCTGGTTAGAATGCTCTTTAAAAGCATCCAAAGAGCTCAACGAGGAAACAAGACCTTCAGAGCTAATTTAAGGCGATTAGAGGATTAGTGGCTTTAGGCTGGGAGAAGTGAGAAATACAAAAAGCAGATTTTGAGGGGGTGAAAGTGTTTTCTTAAAACTATCGCCCATATCAGCACAACAAATTATTTCTATCTCCCTGAACTGTGCTATCAATCCTTTGAGAGACCTGTTCCTCACACAGGCCTCTCACCAGCACTGAAAAATTAATTAGAAGGCAAAACAGCTGCTAAATTCCAGCTGTTTTTTTACAGCAAAGCCATTCCTACAATCCAGAGGCAGCCTTTTTTTTTTTTTTTTTTTTTTTTTTTTTCTTTTTATTCTTTTTTTTTTTCTTTTTTCCATATCTATCTATGGCCTGGTTTGAACCCTTCAAGGCTGCCAGAGAAGGGCTCTGGGACAAGGGCTGGGCAAAGGCATTTATTGGGAAGGAGGCAGCTGCACCAACAGGTGAGAAGGAGCTCTCACTGCTGTGATAAAGCTCTGATGTCATTTGGCACAAAATCACTCCCAATTCAAGCAAATGTGACACAACCACCCTCCCTCGTGTTTGGCTGTGTCCAGAAAGTGCAACCACAGCTGTTCTGGTGGCCACACACAGCTCCAGTGCTCCAGGGAAAAATAAAACACATTCTCCATTGCTTCCTCTTGAGCCTTATTTGAATATTAATTCCATCTGGGCTCAGTCTCACCTGGTAGCAACAACAATCCTGGTCAGCATCTTCCCTACAAAAACTGGGATTGCTCCAGGATCTTTCTGTGTATCACTAATGCCAGGATGATTTTTTGCTTTTTCTTTCATACCCCTTTCACACACTCTGTTATAGTTTGATGTATTCTCAGTGCTTTTAGCCCACACACTGTGACTTCCCAAGGCTGATAACTCAGCTCAGCCCCACAGCACTGTGAAACCAGGAGAGCAAACATCCTGGGAGCCCCAGACACCAAGGGCCTCTCCAGAACACATTTTGGAACCTCAGACAGGCCCAGCCAGGGGGAAGGTTCCTCACAACGAGGGCTTCACTCCAGCCTCTCATTGGGGGATCTTTGATAAATATGTTAATTCTGCAAGGCCTATAATTGTGTGTATTTTGGTGTGTGCATTTTGGGGCATTCCACCTGGCCCAAGTGCTGCACCCAAGGATTCTGAAATAAATCCCGAGGTAAAAACCCCTTTTCCCCATAAACTGTGTTTTGATGTTAATTTTAAGACCAGGGAAAGGCATCACCACAAACTCTGCTTTTTGCAGTCCCAGTGGCTCCATTTCAAGCAGCACTTGCTGTGGCTACAGCACACTGACAATGGCTGATGCCACCACTGTCCCCAGGAAGGATTTTTTGGGCTCACAGAGGGTTCTTGCAGCCTCTCAGGTCTCAGGACAATGTCTGGCACCTCCCACAGCGTGGCACTGATGTGTACACGTGGCTCTCAAACCAGCTGCTGTCCCCAGAGGGATGCAGCAAATGCAGGTGATTTTAAAAGCCAGGGACAGATTAATTCCTAAGTATTGATTTTATATGTGTTTGTATTTCAAATAAATGCATTTTAAATATCAGCTCCCGTCTGGATTCTTCTGCTCTGTGTGTTACCTTGTCTTTGAACTCTCTCCTGCACTGCTCTTGCTTAGCTCAGTGCTGGGAGTTGACCTTTTATTGCAATGAGAAACAATGCCTCGGGCAAGGCAAGTACAAAATAAATGGACCAAAGTAAAATCTGATGGATTGCTTGAGTTACAACATCAAACTGCTAATGCAAATGTTATTCCTCATAAATCACTTCTCTTTCCTAAACCTCCTCGATGTAAGAGCAGCCTTTGCATCCCAGAGCACTGCATTCACTGGTGGGTGACACACACTAGCACAGAATCCCACCCTGCCCCTTCCCAGGGCTGCTTTAGTTCTTCCAGAGGAGCTGGGAAAGTGTTAATTCCTTTTCCTCAAATAGATCCACGTCCTTCCTCCGTGACCCCAGAAAACAACCTGGAGCTACATGGCACTGCTGTGCATGCCTTGGTCCAGCTACAGAGGCAGAACTGCTGCAGATTGCTGCTAACTTTTTTCTTTTTTTTC